>JBAIZL010000001.1:352197782-352370282 GCA_036971475.1 Prosapia bicincta | reverse complement strand
CTATTATTAGCATGACCTGGAATGACGTCATCCTTATTAACCAATCACTGATGATGGCCGTTCTGTTTGCTGCAGGAAGAAACGTTAGACAAACACGCTAAAGTACGTTACTCTCTGTCATGTACATTCCTAAGAATCAATTAATTTATATAATCGATGAGATGAAGATATGACATTCTTTCTACTTCTATATCAATAATCACAAGTAATTGCGTGGACAGTATGACTTGGTAGTTGAAGGAAAAACAGATTAGCTTTCTGACTTATTGAAAATATTTTACGATTTATAGTTCAGTATATTATTATTTACATTTTATTTTGAGTCTTAACTACTTTAATAAAATTTTTTTAAACCTGCTAACTAGAAATATTAGTAGCCTAAAACAATAAAATCAATAATTTATCTAATTTGTGTACGTAAGTTAAGATTCATCTTAAACTTTATAATAATTAGAAAAACTAACAATATTAGAAAAATATTTTTTAAACGAAAATATAAAACTTTTCAATTTCTCCAAATTGTGTAAAGAAAAATGAATGACCTTAGCTGGAGTAATATTCACTGAGTATCCCAGAAAGGACAAAAATAAAATCATAATTGGATCTTTCTGGGATAAAATTATATCCAGTTAACCCATAGTAATCACAGTTCTAATAAACGGGTCAGTATATTTATATTTATAGATTCCTTATTTAGTAAAATGTTTCACTTCATTTTAAAATTAAATCCCCATCAAACTTCATGGAATATCTTGTGATAAAAATGGATAGCTTGAAATTTGTTTACGCATTTGACGATGTTAACAAATTGTTTAAATTTAGAAGAATAGTTACAAATAAAATATGTACTGTTCGAAATTTTCAACTATTTTGATTTTGGACTTTATTTAAAATATTTTACCGTTAGAATACAGTAATTCCAATTCAGTATAATTTAATGTATTTTGATTACTGTGGCTGAATAACAATGGAGAGACCGATGATCTCAGATGATGCATAGCCTATCTTCACCGCAGTGAGAGAAGGCCTACATTAACCAACCGACCTGACGACTCCCATGCCATAATTTCCACTTATTTCCAGTTTAAATGGATCCTTTCTTTATTATAGAACAATTTTTTCAAAATATGTGTCGTTCCTTTGTGCTACGTAAATTCTTGTGTTTTTATCACCTTGTAACAGACAACCTTACAAAAGAATAATCAACTCTCTATCTATGCCCCCTAAACAATAGGTCTTCTTCAGGTAAACGATCTTGCAAGGGTGACATCAAGGTCCCCCCTAACCCTATATGTTCCTTCGTCTATCCTATGTATATGAATAATCGTTTTTATATTCATTGCGGGTAAGAATAGTATTATTTTAAGGTGTTTGATCACCTTCAAAAAACGTAGAACACTTGACATTTTTTTATTAACACTGAATATTTTCAGATAGGTTGACAGGAAACGTCTTTTCTAATGTAATACACTTTTCAATTAATTTAACAACATCAGTGATTCATTGTGTTCATTGATTGAAAGCAAAGAAGAAGCAAATAACAGTACAAAGGTCCATAATCTTTAACATTTAGACACAGACACACAGATACGTGGTGAAATGACGACTGCAGACATTCTTTGGTGTTTCTGCGTGTGAGGCCTAGCGAGGCACGTCTTAACACGTGCACTTCCTGGTCCTAACCAAGTTTAATTAAAAATAAAAACCAACAATAAAATCCTCCTTTGATTTAACACAGGCGTAGAAAAGTTACGACTTAAAACGGAATATAAAATTACTTTTATGCTAAGACTTTATGCAGTTTATTAATGCACAATTTGTTTATTTCAAAGACAGTGATGTTTATTTCAAAGACACCTTGTTTTTATTTATTAAGGCTAGGAAAAATACGTAAAATTTGTCACGAAGTTTCAGTGGTATAGTATAAAAGTTTTAACTACTTAGACAAAAAAAAAAAAAATAGCAGAACGCAATTTTTGGTACTCTGTAGAGGAATAAGTTCAAATAATAAAATTAAAAACCAAATCATATACATTACTTCATTGTAAAGTCAATATGAAAGAACCTTATAAAAATCTGCAATTGTTCAATTCTTCTTATATAACAATGTATATTAAATAATTTTGTTAATATAGTTTTAGATTTATAAATTTTGTTTTTACAACTAATCATATTTATACAACTTTTAAATTTACTTTTAAATTGAATTATTGTCTCTTTAAATTAACCTGATTAATAAATATTAATTAGGTAGTTTAATATCCAAAGTTACTGTTCAAGTAACTTTATTACTACTGGTGTTCAATAAACATAACCATCAAATAATACAAAAAATCTGTTTCGTGAAGCCATTTGTTATCGTACAATTTAATCAAATACACGATATTTCTATATATGTAGCATATGAAAATAATTTAAATGTAATCTCAAGTAGACTCTAACTAAAGACAAAAACTGTCTGTACCCAAGTTTGAAATCTTAGAGACAATTTGTTCCTTTCTTGAATAAATTCTTGTAGACATTTCTAGACATTTACTCTCATAAAAATTTTATGTGCTGCGGCATAATAGGTTTGGCTTATTATAAAGAATAATACGGAGTTATAACGTATTATATGTTTCATAACCTCTATACTCCAAATTGAAACATTCCGGTATCCTAGAACGTGTTTACTGCCATCAGAAAGACGAACAGCTCTTTTTATACGTCCAAAATATAACGTACGGTATCATGACTAAAGCACAATAAGTACGAGGTACGTCATCGTTTTATTAATAACTCATTCTTTTTTTGCATTATGCGTCCAAACTAGACACTTCCTGGTCGCGCTAGTATCGTCCTCAAACGTGTTTGCCGTAGGCTTACGTGTCGAAGTATAAGCAAACGTCAAGGTCGACGAATCATCATCGCCAGCGGAACAAATTCTTTTCAAATACAGTCCATATTTTCAGAAACATTTTGAAATTGTTGAGCAATTGGCAATACATGTATTAAATAATTTTTTCCCTTTACGTTCTCGCATTAGTTCGTGCCCCAAATTTCATGAATAACACTGGAAAAACTTAATGAACGGTTCAGTTTTAGTGCATTTTCAAGTAGACATTGGCAGCAGAGCGGAGAAAGGCCGGACTGGGCGTTTCTTTTCTGGTTGATTGCGCTCAGTTCATTCACCGCTGTATTATAGCATAACTTGATTTAACTTGGGAAAAACGTTCCCGTATCCAAAGATCCACGCCGCTCTTTACTTTTTACGCGACCTTTAACTTAAAGTTAAAATGCTCGATACATTACTTGCCCTTTGTAATCAACATAACTCGCGTCAGCGGGCGTCATTAGCTATAATGAAAAAAGGTTAAGTCAAAATAAGGAGCAACTTTGGAAATTCAAAATCACATATTTTAATAAATCATTATACTTTATAGATTTAAATATTTCAAAAAGTTTTTCAACAGATACCTTTAAGTTATCTCTTGAGTCCTAGTTTTCACTTCTGTCTGTAATATGAAGCAGAAGTACAATCAAGGGGTTTTGGAAATTAAATGCCCCCCCCCCCCAAATCAATAAAATGTTTCTATAAAATAATTTTTTGCCTTGAATACGTATTTTAAATTCCCAGTTTTCTAACAAATTTCATATTAGTTCCAAACTTTAATAATAAAATTAATATATTATATTTGACTTTTAGAATTTTTTTAAAAACGTTCAACTAGTTTTTGTATAAAGCGAGTTGAAATGAACATTTAAAGAAATGATTCTAAACACTTTAAGAAATGTATTAGTTAGATGGAAAGAATATATTTTACTTTAATTAAAATAGATGTAAATATCATAATAATAAACTGTACAATACAATAATAAACAATAATAATAATACAATAACAACAATAATAATACAATAATAAACTGTAAATTCAATACATTTTTGGAATAATTGTGCAATTGGCTTCATAGAATTTGAAATGTTTTAATGTTTCTGTATTTATGTGTTTAGTGAGTAACTTTTGTATGTAATGAGCAAATAAATTGTGATTGTGATAATTTCAAAGTAGGACTTAATCCTCGGTCTGAGCGTTCATGACCATTCATGAGACCTTTTGTATAATATGATCGAAATTCTGTTTACATTGTTAATGGTTTTATTAAACTTATTAATACGCGATTGACCATTTTGAAATTGTGTTTTCAACACCATACAAATGTTCAGCGACATCAAAAACCCTTATAACACCCGTTTAACTATCATTACTTTGAAATTTGTCGTAGTTTAATAGTTTCTATACATAAATTCGATCATATTTGATCATTTTGAATTCCAACTAGAGTTTATAACACTATTTTTTAAGTTATCTTAAAGTTACATCAATAGGTTTCAGTAATAATCCATGTTTTTGACCTATCTTTACGTAAATTTAATTTACTTCTGGCGAATAAGTTTAAAAAACTATTCTATTGTAAGGCTTACAGGAAGAAGAACATTTTACGACTGCACGATCACGGGCATTTCCTTTCACACGGTACAAATTGGCTGTTAATAGTGTGAAATCGCTTCCCCAACTGCACAACAGTTCATATACGACTCATGAGTAGCGACAATAATGCAGAACATCTACAATAACATGTAATAATATCTATTTACACAATCGTTTCATCTAGTACAAAAGCGAATTTAGTCACTGTCAAATATTATATGTAAAATATAATTACATTTAATAATAGTTGTATACTTTGGTTCTACTTTATTATTGCGCCTTTCTTGATTTATTTAATCAGAACCAAAGATATTGTTTTGATAAAGTCGGTTTATTTGAGCCTATGTTTAAGCAGCCTAATACAAGACCGTCCGTTTAGTTTATGTAGGTTTCGCGTGAACGTTAGCATTAATGGAAAGAAATGCATGTTTCGGCTTGCTTTGAAAATTAGAAGTTATTACGTTACTACACAACAGAGCTATCAATATTTTACATACCCCAGGTGTAACATTTAAAAAATATTTATAATTTTCATTCGAAAAGTTGCATTGTTTTATCGTTTCTGGCATTAAGGTCTTCAGCTTATGGTTAACGTATATTTGATAAACGAATTAAATAGTTTTTAAATCCAGTTTATTGCTCTGCTTTATGTAAGGAGAGGAAATAGATTATTTAAACAATAGCCTCATGAAAAGGAAAACATTTTTAACAAAATATAAAATCATAGTTTTAAACATTTTGTTTAAATTGTGAATTTATTTACGTAACTGTGTTGTATTGTAGGACATTTAATAAGTTCATTAGAAAGCCATAAGTGTTTTTGAAGAACATAGCAAACAAGAATATAAGACTTTAGGCATTCAGCTAATTTTGTTAGCTTCGTAAATATCAATAAAAAATGTCGAAATTGTTATTTTCTGAAATTTTAAAATTATCAAGTTATAATCGAATTCGCCCTTGAAAATTAAACTGAATGTTTGCTGAAAGCGAAAATGTAAACTATCACAAATATAGTTGTGAAATATTTATCGTTATTTTAGAATTAATTGGCTCTTTCCGAAATTGCCTAGTGTGGTCAAATTTCTTATTTAAGTACGTTTTTCTAAACATTTAAATTAGATGAAGCAAGTCGATAATTAGTTTATTGAAGACATTAAAGTTTCGCCGATCGTAATGGACATACAATTTACGAGACATATTTTGTTTTAACTTTTTTAAACATAATTTACGTAATTAATTCAGTTTCTACTTTTTTTATAGATACAAAACTATCAACTGGAGTAACTATTTGACCCTTTGAAGGGTCGAAAGGAGTGTGAAAGGAAAGGATTAAGATAATGAAATACACAAATACCTAGTAAAGAATTTAGGGAAGGTCATGGAATCACGAGTGCAAGTCACGTATCTGGAAGAGATATAGGCCCTACGGTATATATGGGGCCCCCCCCATATGGTACTCATGTACCCCCCGTACAGAGTAGAAATAACTCTACTACAGAGTAAAAGATACTAGATATAACTAAGGGGGGTACAATGTAGCAGGCCTCCACGTGGTGTACCCTGGGTAACGCTAAATCTGCTACGGCGATCGCCGAAATCGAGCCAACCATCGCCAATCGAGCTAAATGATCGCTACAAGAACGAGAAATTTAAGAATGAATACCAACGGCCCTTTTCAGGGCTACCAAGCTAACGATGACCTTCGTATTATATTTTGGAACGCGGGAGGATTAAATCATCCCAAATTTACTGAGTTCAAAACTTTAATTTCAAAAACGGACGCTGACATTTTTATTATTGTCGAAGCTGGTGCCTCTACGGGTTCACCAAGTTTTTATAAAATTACAAACTTTTCTAATTATATTTTAAAACGATCAAGGCAAATTGCCTCTAGAATTATTTGTGGTGTTAACGACAGACTACCTAGCAAGTTTACCGTATTGCGTGAAATGACTAATAATAATAAACTTGAAGCTGCATCTATCGATGTTTGGTCTAAAGGAACCCACTACAAAATGATAGGATTGTACAACCCACCTAACAATACTCCAAATGTTGACTTCATCTCAGATCTGGTTCGACACCCAAACAGTCTGGTGATTGGCGATTTCAACGCCCGCTCCAGTCGGTGGGGATATACTACTGCAAATGTGGCTGGGAGAAGTATAGAAAACCTGATCGACTCTACAAACCTGACCCATCTCCCAACCGAGCCAACATTTCTTTCCTTTGCCGGGCACTCAAGCACTCCCGATCTCGTCCTAGTCCACGCAAACTTAATGACAAGAGCGTTCTTATCTCTTGACGACGCCATGGATGGGTGCGGGCACCGCACGTTGTGCTTAAAAATTAAAAGCAAAAAGCGACAACCACAAAGCAGACCTAAGCTTACTCGTTGGAATTTTAAAAAAGCGAACTGGGATATGTTCAAGGAGCTAACTGACGCACTTCTGAAGGACAGCATAGTTGATACCAATCCCGACAAATCCACTCAACGTTTTGTAGAAGGGATTCTGACTGCCGCCAAGGCGAGTATTCCGAGAGGGCAAGCCAAAAAGTACAAACCCTTCTGGACCGGGTCCCTCACCGATTTAAAAGCAAATAGAAAGAATGCTAGGCGAAAGGCGGAAACCACCAATAGTATGATTGACTGCGTTGACTTGAGAAAACGTCAAGCCACTCTCAAACAAGGCATAGTACAAGCCAAAAGAACAGCTTACAGAATCTTCATATCTAAGCTAGATTTCCGTAAAGAAGGTAGCAAGGCACACAGATTCATCTCGAGCCTCAATAACGAGAAATCAAGCCATCAATGGGAACCGATTATTGACAACGCCACAGGTGGTAGAAAGCTCACAGAACCAGACCAAATAGCCAACGCTCTATGCAAACACTATGCTGCTGTTAGCAGGCTGCATGTTACATCAGAAGAGAGGAAGAGTATCATGGTAGAAACAGCTGCAGAAAACAACCACCCTCCATTTGACAACCCCTTTACACTTCAGGACCTTGAGCTAGCTTTAGCTTGCTTGAAGAATGGCAAATCTGCGGGACCTGATGGTATATTCCCCGATTTTGTTCGCCACCTAGGAGAAACCGCAAAACAAACCTTCCTCAAACTCATTAATCTCACATGGAAGACCAGAGTCCCCCATCAATGGAGGAAAGCCGAGATAATATCACTGTTAAAAAAGGGGAAAGCTGCGAACCTGCTGTCTAGTTATCGGCCCATCTCTCTCACCAGTGTATGTTGCAAGGTGGCAGAAAAAATGATCGAACGCAGACTGCGCGAGTTTCTGGAAACCATCGGAGCAATAAGCGACAACCAAGCTGGCTTCCGCAAATACAGATCCACTACAGACCAAATCGTCAAGTTTACACAAGCGGTCAAGGATGGGTTTAACCATAAACAATCAACCCTCGCTGTTTTCGTTGATTTCAAAGCAGCATATGACAAAATCTGGCGGCATTTGCTCCTAAATAAGCTGAAACGCAGGGGAGTGACCGGTAACATGCTCAGGTGGATCAAAAGCTTCTTATCTCACCGCTTTATCAGGTGCAAGTTTCAAAACAGTACATCTTCTTACCGCCAACTACGACAGGGTCTTCCCCAGGGAGCGGTGCTTAGCTGTTTATTATTCAATGTCATGATAGACGACCTTCAGCAGGCTATTGAATCAATTTTGGGAATGCAGTGTCTCTTTTTTGCTGACGATGTGGTTTTATGGGCAACAGGCAGCGGCATACAACGCCTCCAAGATGCAACTAACACCGCACTTATCAGCCTAGAAAAATGGTCAAATCAAAACAAAATGGAGGTTAGTGTGGAGAAAACCACTGCCCAACTATTTACACTCTCAACTAAACCAGGCACATTTCAGGTCCAATACAGGGGCACAAACCTCCAGCAAACAACTCAATCGAGGTATCTCGGCATCATACTAGATACCAGGCTTTCCTTCAACAGCCATGTAAGGTCTACGGCTGAAAAAGCACAAAAGCGCCACAATCTACTGAAGCGATTGACGTCAACCAAGTGAGGAGCAACACAGGATGGCCTAAGCACGGCCTACAAAACATATGTCCGTCCAGTGATGGAGTATGGGAGCGAAGTTGTGTCTCTCTCCTCTAACAGTACTCTATCTAAATATGACGTGGTCCAAAACAATGCCCTAAGGACGATCACTGGAGGTGCCAAATCCACCCCCATAGTGACGATGCAGTTACAAGCAGATATAGAACCCCTGGAATCCAGAAGGGAGAAAAGCACTTTAAAATTTTGGGAAAGAGCTAGGCGAATAGACTCCAGTCACTGGAGTAGGTACAGACCAGCAACTCAGAGGTTGAAAACACAAATCACCCCCCTAGTGCACGCCGAAGCACTAAGAGAGAAGTATAACATCTCCACCCCGAGCCCAGCACCACTGCAAAGTTTCACTGAGGTAGTCGACGCTCTGCTAAAAGTAAACCTTCAGCTGCTGAACCCTTTAAGCAGTAAAAAGGAGACCAACCCAACAGAACTAAGGAAAAACGCTCTCGAAACCATTCATAATCTTTACCCGAGTAACGAGTGGCTTCATGTCTATACAGACGGTTCTTACATACCTGAAACTAATTCTGCTGGGGCAGGATCCTACTGCGGGTTTTTCCAGCAATCTTCAGCTGTTGGCAGGAACTCTAGTAACTTCGAGGGAGAAATATGTGCTGTCACTGAGGCGGCCAATAATATTGAGGCGCTAAACTTACAACCAAGCAGTGTTGTGTTTCTTATAGACTCACAGGCTGCAATCTCTGCCCTAAGCAACAACAAACCCACTGAAAGCCTGAATGCCTCGAACTGCCGCAAGAAATTAGCCAACCTTATTAGCAGGGGCTGGGATGTCAGCCTACAGTGGGTCCCCAGCCACTTGGGCCTTCCAGGAAACGAGAAGGCGGACGAAATGGCCAAAAAAGGAGCAGAGAAGGAGCAACCTGAAACTCTCCAAACCCTTGAAGCAGCAAAATCCCAAATTGACTCTACCATATCCAGGCTCACTAAGAACCTACTAAGAAACGCATCCACGGGCAAAATATGGGCAAATTTAGCGATCCCAGGCCACATACCTGGTCATCTGGAGAGAAGTGAAGCTGTTGCAAGGTTCCGCCTGGAAACCGGTCACGACTATCTGCAGGCTCACCTACACCGGCTTGGCATAGCCGAATCGGACGTGTGTCCACTCTGTTCCACAGAAATTATGGTGGCAAGTCACCTGCTCACCTGCCCAAAACTCAACCATGCTCTTTACGACATCACTGCTCGGTACTGGGAGGCTCGGCGTCAAATGGCCCAACTGCCACAGACGGGCGTTGGATAATAAATAAATAAATAAATAAATAAATAGATATAACTAAGGGAAGGACAAAAGGATCCCTTAGAGAAAACTGTGGCATCGTGTAGCTAGTGTTATTTATTGAAATGGACATACTTGATATCGGGAGGGGGATGATGATGTCAGTTACTCACCGCTGTAAAAAGAAGGGTTAATGGATTCCTGGATACGTGTGGAAGGAGGAAAGGATGTAATAATCACTTACGAAAAACTGTAGCATTACGTGGGAAATGTTGCTTACTGAAATAGATGTACCCTCTATCGAGAGGAGGGATAAAGAAGTCTCTTTTTTACGCATCGTTGTAAGAAGAAAGGTACAAGGAATCACATAAAACTAAGGAAAGGGCATAATAATCACTTAGAAAAAACTGCAGCATCCCGTTGGCAATGTCGCTTACTGTTGTAGATCTAACCTATATCGGAAGGAGGGATAAAGAGGTCTCATCGTTACACCTCATCGTAAGAAGAAAGGTATAAGGAATCACAACAAAATAAGGTAAGGACATAATAATCACTTAGGAAAAACTGTAGCATTCCGTGGACAATGTCGCTTACTGAAGTAGATCCAAGCTATATCGGGAGGAGGGATAAAGATGTCTCTTCGTTACACCTCGTTCTAAGAAGAAAGGTATGAGGAATCACATCAAAATAAGGAAAAGATATACGTCGATCTTCTATATAATGAATTTCCAGATAACGAAATCCTCTATATAACGAACTTTTATTTTGTCCTATGACATTTTAGAAGTTATACTGCTTATTTACCTCTATGTAACGAATTTCGGACTTCTCAAAAACGAAGATTTTTCTTCACTTCAACCAAAGAAATGTAGTGTTGTATAGGTAGCTCACAATGTCATTTCCAGGAAATTGTTTATTTTGAGCAGTAAGGTCAACAAAACCAAGAATGGTAGGCGAAACACATGTCGGCAATTGACTGCATGTTATAGTTCGGTTCAATTAAGAATGCAGTTACTCATTCTAACTGCAGGAATTCTACGAACTCAGCATTTATAGATAGTCCTACTGCACAGGCCTACAGTACATTCCCATCCTCCTACCATTTTCTTTTATCACTCATTTCAATGTTACTAGCTCAGTTACTCAGTTTTTTCGTGCCGTGAGTTTGTAGTCGTGTGAAAAAATGTCAAAAAGAAAGTGTTTAAGTGTAGCAGAAAAAGTGAGTGTTTTACAAGAGGTTGATGGAGGTGTAAAAAAGTTGTATGTTGCGAAAAAATTCGGCATACCTCAGAGTTCGCTATCCACTATTCTAAGAAACCGGGATCAAATTCTAAAACAAAGTGTTTCTTATGATTTGCAAAGAAAGAAAATTAAACTTTGTACATTCCACAGTATCGATAACGCGATGATTAAATGGGTTACGGTAATGCGCGAGAAAAATCTTCCATTGTCAGGAAATCTTATTAAAGAAAACGTTTTGGAATTTGCAGTACCATTAGGACACAGTGGCTTTAACGTAAGTAACGGTTGGATAGAAAAATTCAAAAAACGCCATAACATTGTTCAAAAAGTCATTTCGGGAGAAAGTGCTAGTGTTGATATCCCCATTTGTGAATTTTGGAAAGGAAATATGTTTTAAATGATTATGAACCGAAAGACATTTTCAATGCTGATGAGACTGGTCTGTTTTTTTTAAATGTTTGCCGAACAAGACACAACCTTTTAAAACCGACCCTTGTTTTGGAGGAAAAGGAAGCAAAGAAAGGATCACCGTATTAGTGGGAGCTAACATATTAGGGACAGAAAAACTCAAATTGCTTGTGATTGGCAAAAGCAAATCTCCGCGATGTTTCCGATCTATCAAGTCCATAGAAGTTGATTACGCGTTTAATAAAAAGGCGTGGATGACGAGCGAAATTTTCATTGAATGGATATTGAAGCTGGACAAGTTGACCTCCAAAGAGAAAAGGAAAATTGCACTTTTCATCAACAACTGCCCTGCACACCCGCATGACATCAATTTCAAACTGAAGGGTGTCAATGTGTTTTCTTCCCACCAAATGTTACATCAATACTTCAACCATTCGATCAGGGAGTAATAAAAAAATTAAAGCTACACTACAGAAAAAGAATTTTAAAAAAACATTGTCACTACCGTAGAGAACAATGAAAACGTACCCAAAAACATTGTTAATGAAGATTTTGTTTGTCTGGACGAATTGAATTGAAATTTAATTGTGTATATATAAATAAAATACTGATAGATTGTGTGTATTCAAATAAAACCAGTATAGGCAGTTAATAAATGTAATAGGTTAATAAATAATTCAGTTACTAAATTACGGTCTACTGAGTTTGCTTCGATTAAATTCCACTACGTTCAAGTCATGCTTCCTGAAAATGAATTGGTGAGTGTACTCATTTACCAGTAAGTTGTTATAAGCATTAGATAACTTATCATAATAGCCTGTGCAGCGTAGATATCTAATACAATGAAGAAACATACTGAAAACATCAATAAAACATTTTTAACAACTTGAATTCCAAATAAATTGAGACATTATAAAACATTATCCTATAATACCATTGGCCTATCACACTAACTACGCTCGCGATATTATACTGTATCCCTTACTCGCAGTGCGATATGCATAATGCGGTAAGATCAGTAAGATGGGGTGGGCACATTCTTGACAACACAACCTCTCAATAACGAATACCTTTCTACAACGAATTTTTCTCTGGATAATCGACTTCGTTATACAGAGTTTCTACTGTAATAACTACTAAGGAAAAAGTGTAGCATTCCGTTGGCAATGTCGCGTACTCGTAGATCCACGCTATACCGGGAGGAGGGATAAAGCAGTCTCTTCGTTACACCTCGTTGTAAGAAAAAAGGTAAACGGTATCGGATCGAACTAAAGAAAGGAAATAATGACTCCTTAGGGTCCTAAATCGAAACTATTTCTAATTTCCGTTGTAGCGCTTTAAATTCGCGGCTTGTCACGTGATGCTAGAATCATATAGGTAAGTTATTTCCCTAGCATAATCCTTTCTATATTCAGAATCCTTTTCTCTCCCTGGATGAGTCACCTTCGCACCAAATCCAAATACAATTCACTTTACAGGAAAGAAACGATTAATCCTAACTCAATTTTTAAAAAAAACTATTGAAATAGGCGGTGCTAATGAGTTTTAAAGAACTATTTAAATGTTTGTTTCTGAACAGATTTTGATGAAATAAAATAGTGTCGTGCTTTACTGTCTGTACGAGCGAATTAATTCAGAGACTGACAGACATTAATGTCTTTTCCATTTAGGTGTCCAGAGAACAATGGACTGGGAACTTGTAAGTAACGGACTAAGTCAGGTGTGCAAGCAATCGGAAACTGTCATATCATAAAGCAGTTGAAGGAAGCTTCCGGGTAGGTATCCGATAGGCTGCCTAAAGTAGATTCCAGATATCGTATAACCCTTGGATCACAAGTAAATATTCACTTGTTAAAGTAAGAATTTAATTCATTTAAGAAAAAGTCCTATTTACCGAAGAAAATTCGAAAGATAGACCCAAATTAAAAACATTTAAAATATTTGAGAAGTAAAACAATAAATACTCGGTTAGAACTTACTACTAGATCGAGGAAACATTGCTTGCGGAAAATATGTGAACTATTGTTACAATGCTGCTAGAGTTACCCTGTTTGGTCTCAATGTTTAACCGGTCTGGTAAAGTGTTTTTTTTTTTTTTTTTTTTTTTTTAATAAATTTGTATATGACTTTATTTCATTAATACAATAAATCCTTTTGCTAAAAGCAAATAATAACAATGTAAGAAACATTGTTTTTAAACATATTCTTTATAATTCAGAGAATTTAAATTATTCCAATTATTTCTGAGCTGACATTTTAAAATTTCTTTGAAACGTTACGGAATAATTGCAAATTTATTTTCGGTCTAAAGAAGCCTGAAACATATGACATCATAGTACGTCGACCCAGGCCAAACCCAGGTGGAGTAATTCAAGGCGTAGCAAAACATTGAATGTTTATGCAAATTGTAAATAGCCACTTAAAGGGTGAGTCCTGGGATTTCAATCTCATCACGAAAATTACGTCATGGACAAAAGTCCGGCTAAGTACAGCCATTGTCTAGATGTAATGGTCATGATTTCTATGATTAAACAATAATTGCAAATGACATAAAATAATGTAAACAGATTCACGCTATTAAACAAGAAGAAGTATTTGTACAGTTAATAAATATATAATCCATTACTTTATACGAATAAAAAATACATTATATTTTGAACGCATGTTTATTGAAATTGTTTTCTGAACATTAGGTTAGGTTGTTCTTAACCTAAGTGATATAATTTTCTTGTAGACTATAAGAGAGAGGAATAACTATAATATGATTGAGAATATATATATATATATATATATATATATATATTTATATTGCAATATATTTAATCACAGAATATTTTTATATTATTATAAGTTATACTAACTTATTTCTGTTATAATTTTGCAGATGATAACAAGTTTTTAATAATGCCCTAATATTTTGGTTTGGCATAAACAGGACAAATAATAAACAGCACTAGACATATTTATTAGAAATAATAACAAAACATGAAAAAAAATACTGAAAATGTACTTTACATATAGTGACTAGATTTAGTGTTGTAATATGTACATTGGAATTAAAATTTCGATTTATATTATCACTAATAAATAAGGAGATGATGAATACACAAACATACACATACTTTATCCACAACAATTCAATATGCTCAAAGTCAGAATTGAAAAGCGATAAACAAAGTGAGAAATACACGAAACAATAGAATATGTGAGCTGCAGTTAAATGAGATATAATAAAACCTGAATTCAATAAAACGTTTACGATTTAAGTGTAAAATACAAATGTTAAACATTTACTTTCAAATCAGGAACTTTCTGCTACAGTACATGTTAATCGAGCGTCATTATTGATTTAAGCAAAGATTTTATCCTAGCCATGTTTAGATATTCTAATTGCCACTGTGAGCTGGGGTGCAGGTCATAGAATTATGGCGTAAGTACAAGGTTTGATAGCATTTATTATAATCACACAGTACGATGGGAAGCATGTTAGGCTATCTAATGTGCCGGAAGCTCAGAGCATTAGCGAAACCCTAAGATTACTCACGTCATGTGAGGAGAATCGTGGCTACGGATATAATCAATAAGTAATTACACATGCGTTGCTTAAAAGATATTATTTCACAGTTTTTAATAGAGCGCTGATATTTGTAGCCCTAATTAAAAACATTAGCGGTGTTTTCAACCCTCCCGTTTTACTACGATGAAACGTCTCTTGTAGAAAAAGTGCTATATGAATGTTATATTATATAATGTTATATATTTGAAACTTGACTCGCATAAATACCAACTAAGATTCTTGTTTAAGTACATACTACAGTGAAAGTGATAAGTGAATACAATAAAACAGTGTTGCAAAGTTGTATATGTATATAAATACAAATACAAGAATTATATGTAAATTCAATTATAATTCTTGTATTTGTATTTTGACTTAGTTCTTTATTAATACACAAGAATATATATATATATATATATATATATATATATATATATATATATATATATATAAATTTGGTATGGAGCATTAAAATGCCAAATTTGGATTTCTCATGGTTCAGGTATATCAAATACAATACTCCTAATGTTATTTATCGTCAGAAGTTTTTGCGAATTTGTAGAACTTACAAACATAGTGTGATTATGTTCGCTGATGGATAGGACGTGCATTTTAAATGTCAAGACGTGCGTACACCTAGGGATTTCCTCCAGGCTGTAGTGTTTTACAGCAGAGCTTTTTGCCATTTATAAAGGTTAAATAATTATTCCATCGGGGACATCCCATTATATTGTATATTTTGATTACAAAAGTGCTCTCCAGGCGACTCACTCTAAAACATGCCCTCTAAAAACCCTCTAATTGGAGATTTTCTGAGTTCAATATACAGACTCCAATTACGGGCTGTTGGAGTATCATTTTGCTGGGTGCCTGATCACTTTAGAACATTCAAAAACACCAGAGCAGATGAAGGAATAACATTGGCTACAGGTATAATGTCATCGACACGACGTGTCAGACTTTGTTTGCCAATTAAATAATGACATACATTACAAACATGGATTGAATAATGGCAAATGGAAAACAAAACAAGCTGAAGGAAGTTGAGAATACCGTCCATCCATGGAGGTCTTCAGTTCGTTCGAATAGTAGAGTGGTCATTCTTTATTAACGCATGGTTGGTTGATGCAACGTGATGATCAACCACTATATCAGTTTTGTGGAGGTACCATCACAGTCAAGCAAATTCTGCTTGAGTGTAAAGAACTAACAGTTTTTTATAAACAACACGATCTTCGAGGAGGTTTAAAGGTACTTCTTCATACGCTACCTTAATTTAATTAATAAAGTATAAATTCATTTTGTTTAGTTTTAGTAAGTCATTGTCAGAATTACTTTAATTTGATTATTTTATTTTAATTGTGTGTGTGTGTGTGTTGCGACGGGCAATCTAGGGTCACCGATTACCGTCGCAATTATATGGAAATTTAGGGGTTTTGATAAATTTAAGACATATTTAAGGGGGGAAGGAGTGATAAAATGACCTAAGGATTAGGATATATTAAGTAAAGGGATATAAATTGGAAGTAACCAAGCCATTAGCAGGGACAAGGGTTTTTAAAGTTTTGAAGTACACTTTAGATACATTAAAGAGGGGAGAAAGGGTCAAAATCAAACAACAACGACATTCGAGGGGACGCAGAATTTGAAAAGAAGAAGAAAATGCCCAGTAACAAAAATCGTAAAAACGCAAGATGAAAGAGTTAAGCGACCAACAAGTAAACAGGCAAGATTATTTATCGGTTTTGATCAAGATGTGGCAAGCGTGAGGAATGCAAATAACAACGACGGGTAGATCACCTGATGTGGATTACGTCATTTTAAAGGCACGCGATTGGCCAAATACAGGGGTTGAGTTTGAAGACGCTTCCAACGGCCAGGCTAAATCAACGAAGGAGGGATAGCGTTACTCTAGACCCCAAAGGTGGAAGACGTGCGTTCGGGTCTCTCCGGGTTACAAATCTTTGTGTGCAAGTTTGTTTTTCGATAATTAAGACACAAATATGCAGGGCTAAAGGCGAGACTGGTGGTCGGTAAAATGTAGTTGCGTGTGTTCTGGAACCCTTTTGGAGGAGGTAACTTCTCCAAAAGTGGTCTCCAAAGTATAACATCGATGTGGTGAACAATGTGAAAAATTATTAGAGTCAGTAAAGTAACTAATAACAAATAGTGCTTTAAAATTTCTATAAAACAGTGAACAGTGAAAAATCCTAATTAAATCAAATTTCAATTTTTAAATCAAACTCTTATACATGAACAGTGAGAAATAAATAATTAAATAACTAACTGAACAATGGGAATTCAATAAACTGAAAGTGGGAAAGCAAAATTTTATAAGTGTCAAAATCGGGATATAAAATTCTAATACGACAACGCAGAAAGGACGTGCTGGGAGTGGAAAGCTAATGTTTCGCACTAGGGCCGCTATCGACAAAGGAGTCGGCGTGGGGTGACGCTATTTCGCATCCAAGATGGCCAAGCAAATAGATTGAGGGAGAAGACCAAGGAAATCTACCTGCAACGAGAAGTGATTCTAAGTGTAAAGGTCAGCTCTTAGCTTCTCTCTTTTTCAATTAAATTAAATTTTTATATTGAACATTTTTGGGGAACATTGGTGTTTCATAAATTTAAAATTAAATCAATTTAAAGATGTAAAGATATCAAACAATGACTTTGTTTAATACATAAACTAGTGGGGGAAATGGTTAGTGGGGGGGAAAGTCCCAGCACAGGTTTTTAAATAAAGAAAGTTATAAATTGTTTCGAAAAGAAATTAATTAAATCAATGTTAGGAATTAAAAGCTTTTTAAATATAAAAAATTAGGGATAGATAAATGAAATGTAAACATGAGTTAAAAAAATTTGTTATGAGTTTTGGGGAAAAGGAGTCAATTTATAGAGATTATTCGAAAGTAAATGTTTTTGTTTATAGTAATTTAGACCAACGTTAAATATTTGAAATTATATAAGGGTAATCAATTAAAATTATTTAGTGAGAAAGAGTTCAAATTAATTAATGAGAATCAATTAAGATTATTTAACTAGAATCTATTAAAATTATTTAATGATAATCAATTTAATTAGAATCAAGTAAAATTAATTAATGGAAATTAATTAAAATTTATAAATGAGATTTAAATAAGATTAAAAGGGGTTAAAGGTTTACAAAATTATTTCAAAATAAAATCAAGGATTGGGAAATAGAAAAATGGGGACAAAATTATAATTTGAAACAATTTCTTTGATTTAAATTAAACAAAAGAAAATAGAAAGTAAATATTCAGCAAAGGTTATGTGTGTCTAGTAAATCAATGGTTAGGCTAAGAATTTCAGATCTAGATGTAAGATATTATGTTTAATTAGTTATAGAAGTATTACAAATTTGTTTGTTGATAAACTTATGTTTTTAAAATATTAATTGTTTTAAATGGGGTAAAAATTATTTAGCGATATAACTTATGACTTTGAAATAGTAATTGTTTATTTTAAATGGGGTAAAATTGTTTATTGATATAACTTATGTTTTTAAAGGATCAGTTTTTTAATTAAAAGGGTTAAAATTATTTGTTGATGAAGTAATGTTTTAAAAGTTCAATTATTTAATTTTATATACAAGAGATTAAAATCAAATGTTTAAAATTTGCAAAATCACATAAAGGGATTGTTTATTTGAAAGGGTTTGAAAAAGTATTTTAGAAGATAAAGGCAGTTTCATGTATAAAATGAAGCAAATTTGGTTTTGAATACTAAAGGGTTAAATAGAACATAATTAAATTACAATTTTCAGTTAATATAACAAAAAATTATTTTTCTTATAACTTTTTGATGTTAGTATAAATTCAGAAAGAAGTTTAATTAAATTTTGTATAGTAAAGGGGTAAAAGAAAGGGTTAACTGGAATAAAGAGTTACACCTGGCATTGTAATGTTTATACTTTAACTTGAAAAAAAGATATAAAGTAATTTGAAATAAAAATTAATTGTTAAAATTTTAAAGAGCTAGTTAAAATAATAAATTTACAAACTGTGCTGTATTTTCAAAATTAAGGGTTAAATAAAAATGTAAATTTTAATAACTTGCAAACAAAACAGTAGTTTATTTATTAAAACAAATTCCTTACACACTCCTAAAACTAAAAGGGTCATTTCGCCACAAAGATGCCTTCCATCGAACTCCTTCCCCGGGACATGGATACCCAAAGGGTTAAATCTCAGCAAATTAGGTTTTTAAAATTAAAGTCCAGTGACTGATTTTGGCGAGCCACTCGACAGTGTCCTAGTTCGGGCTAGGAACGGCCCGTTTCAAAATTTTTACCTTGCGACGGAAGTGATAGGAGGCAGCCGCGGGGGAGGCCGGTTTGCTGGATAGTCATTGTGAGCGTTCTGTTGCAGTGTGTGTGTGTGTGTGTGTGTGTGTGTTACTGTACTTGAAGTAATCTAGTTCAACTGTTTAGTTAGGCTAGTAGGTATTAAATTTTCAAAATTAGTTTATATGTACGTTTTACTTACTCTTGTTTTAGGGTAGTATATATTTTTTGCGCTAGGCGATGATAACAATATTTGGTTTTTTGCCAGGAAATAACTATAGTTAACGTTAAAAATAATTACCGTTTTGAAAATAAATATTCTTAGATAGTACTATGTTTTATGATTGTTAGAATCAATTCTTCAAATGTCAGTGAACGAAAATATTGTACAATTTAATTTTAGATCGGTCTTCTACAATTCTATCGGTATGTTGCTTGCATGTCTCGTTAGTAGAATCACTCTTAGCAGATAACAGTGATTTTCAAATGCATTAAAATTTTATTCATAAACTACAGCTTAAACAGTACGTCGAATAAAGACTTTTGTTGTGGCTTGAAATATGATTTCCTTGATTGTTATATATTTTTAACGTATAATTTAAAATAATTTGTTTTTAAAGATTCTACGTTTGTCGTTTACTTTTTGAATAAATCAGGTTTTGTTATCATTATTTATTACTATGCTGGGCATACATCTCTTATATCAAATGTAATGTAATCATTGCCTTTCTTGTATGGTGTGCATTGTATTTTCGGTTATTATTTTCTCTCTCTCTCTCTCTCTCTTTTCTCTGTCTCTCTCTCTCTCCTTCTCTGACACCCACACAACGTCTGCCATCACGTTCTTATAAAAGGACGTTGTATTTCCAAGAGCGTGATTCAATGGACAACCATTAAGCAATGGTCGTAAAGTAATGCCTGTTAAACATAACATTATGACATTCGTTAATAACACGCGCAGACTGTAGCTATTTAACTCAACGGCTGAGTCAGAAAGAAGAAAACGATTTTCAAACCAGCAATACAAGTCAAGGCTGTTTGTCGGGAGGTCGTAAACTCAACCCGACACGCGGTTAGGTTCAGTGAGTGTAGTGGATAATTTAGAGGTTATTTTAAAGTAACAATATTTCTATTTTGTGGAAAATAATGTGTTATGATTGGCATTCGTAGGAAATCCCAACTATAACTCTTAGAATACAGAATTCTCTTGAGATTCATTTGATTTTATTAATCATTATTATATGAACAATTACATGCACTACCCATGTTTTACAATGATATATAGCTATTACTTAATGCTCACATTAATACACAATAGTTTATTTAATAAAGTTCCGCTTCCTTGAAGCTCACATTGCCCATGGAAGCCCCATTTCAGGGTTTCCAGAGAAAAGGTCTTAAGATTTACGTCATCATATGAGCTTTATCTTGAACAACCTAGATTTCTTCAGTGCTGTGCAAATGCCACCACCTGCATTCATCAGAAGTATAATATAAACAGTCTTCTGGTGTTATAAAGAAAGTCTGTAAAATGCGCCTAAAATAGGATTAAAAATGCTTGTCAAGTAACTTTAATTATTTACACATAAATCATTAAATCAAGAAAACATAATTAACACAAAAGTGTAAAACTATTCATGGATGTACGTTTGTAAATAAATAAATATATAAGTACGTATATAATATATGTATGAGTATATATAATATGTTTTTTTGTTTAGTAATCAAAAATAAATAAGGCTATTCAAATACAAGAATTATTTATTAATTTTTATTCAAAGCTTTTCGTTGAAAAACAGTACCGAACATCATCATGAATAAATAATATTATTATTCATTAATGATGATGTTGGTAATTCTCTTCAACGAAAAGCTTTGAATAAAAATTAATACATAATTCTTGTATTTGAATAGCCTCAGTTGTTTTATATATATGTGTATATATATCATATATACGCACTCTCTACCTTACACCCTCCTCTATCTCTCTCGCTCTCCCACTCTCTCTCTCTTTCTCTTTAACATTTAAATCTATTTAATGTCTCACTATAACCTTTAGGGTTATTATATTTAATTATTAATTCCCTTTTAACTAAAACGTTTAGCCAGTTTAGTTCACTAATGTCGCAATTAATAATTATTTACAAGTAAAACACAAATCTATATTTTTATTATAAATGAACAAAACCTCTTGACCACAAAAACGTTTTATCAAAATCCTGATGTGCAATTCGATACCAAAGCAATCTTCAGAGTCTTATAGTAATTTCCTATGAAGATGATTGCCTTGCGATCAAAATATACATTATGGTTAAGAGATTTTATTTATTTATAAAAAACCATTACACCACAGTTGCTCCTTCTTATTACAAATCTACTTCATTAATAGGCCTATTATTTTATTAACAATTCTGCAATTGATAATTTTACCAAACAATAACAAAACTCAAGTTATTAATTTAATTTGAGCTTTTAAGTAAATAATTTATGACTATTCAATTCTCGTTATTATTAAGTACTTACTCAGTAAAATTATTGCTACGAAAACTCATTTAAAACGTTTCTTGATAAAATTTGTATACCAAGTAAATTAAAAATCATTCTTATACTTAACATTTAACTTATCTCTCGTGATCATTGTATGAGGTTCTATGCTACAATTATGGAGGAAACCGACTGTTAAATTTTGACAACCTTTTTTACTAATTTACCATATTGCTCTTGTGGTAAATACATTTAAAGCTTTAACATTAGATTATTTTCTTGAATAGACCTAAACTCATGCTTAAGAATAATGTTATAATATATATCGTGTAGTGAATAACCTCATTATTATATTATGCTTCAATAATATAACCTAATGATATTCCCTCAAAGCGTTAAAAACTATTGCTGTAGTTTTACGAATAATTTGTCGATTATTTGACTCTTAAAAAACACCTCTAATAAGTTTGTATAACATATCTAGGTTTTTCTCTTAGTGTGAGATAGTACTTGCAAGGCTTTTTAATAACTTTTATTAACTATGACTTTTCCAGCGAATGTGTGATATTTCTTTAATTTTTGTATAGAATCTCAATCTTATTTTGTTTAAATTTCTCAAATCAATTTAATAAATGTTTCTCTTCTGGAGGATTCTCGTTTGGAATCGAAACGTAGAAAGTATTAAACGAATGTAAACCAAAGTAATTAGAAGTTCTTTCACGTTTTACAATTGGTTCTAGTCAACCAATTAAAAATGTTTTCACATACCTGTTTAGTTACTCTACCTACTAAGCATGGATATTAGTGAACGTGTATAGGTTAATTCTAAATACTAATGTTGTTAATTACAATTTCATAATTTTTTGATCTTCACAAATTATATCTTTTTTACAGTCTTTCTATCAAATAACAAATTTTACCTATGCCTTTCCCCAGAAAATAGAAAAACAACTGTATTTAAGTGTGTTAAATGCATTTGATGTAAGTCAAGAATGATGGAAGAAAATGACTATATTTATCTCACTTGAAACAGATTTATATCAGATTTACGATCATGCTTTGATCTCACTGAAAAATTGTCTACTTTGAATACACGAGACAAAGTGATATTGTTATATTTTATTATTAATTATTATGTAATAATATATGATATATTATATTTTTATTATATAAATTATCTTATAACTCTAAAACTCTAGTGGTTACATTCAAGTGATTTACAAAACTATTTGTTTTGCATGAATTTAAGTTAAGCAGTTCTAATTCCACAATTTATATGTTACTGGTCAATGCACGTATATTTGTAAATATCAAGATATCCCAGTAATAAATAAGGTTTAGTTATTTTTACTAGTGAAAAACCGATCTCCTCTGTGTTTATCGTTTATTTCAAACTTTAACCATTCACCAAATGCTAGGTTTTACCTTAGAAACACGAATATTGTTATCTAACCTAACCTAACCTTAATAGACGCGCTCGTTGCTAAGAACGACGAAATTAAGCATTTATTAGGAAACAATTATTGAACTTATTTTTTTAGAAAATTTAATAGAACTGACATTTTAGTAATGTCTACGCCTATAGATAACTATCATAATAATAGAGGAATTTAAACTATTTGAAAAGAGAGAATAAGCTCTCCCAAAGGGTAGATCATTTTTTCGATCCAGTTCTACAGAAAGGATCTCAGTAGCATTGTATTTATTTGCAGCTGGAAATATTGAAAAGACTTATTAGAGCATAAAACGGTTTAAATTTAAGGAAATTTATAAGCCTATTACTTTTACTGGGATAGTACCTAATTGTGAAACACTAGACAATTAGAAATTGTGAAATAGCTCAAATAAAGTTGAGTTGAAGATTAACTATATTTAATTATGCGGTAAAGTCTTAATTTTGTCATAACTGTGAATAGGTTTAGTGAGATTTGTTCTTTAAAACTAAATGCTCTGAAGGTAATAACATTTTAATAAAACTGTAAGCCACAATAAGGTAATTAAATAAGATACAGACTTTACTGTTCTCAAGAGAAATATTATTTTGGTTTTGTTACTCTAGAGTTTAAGTTTTTATTTATACTTAACACTACCTTATTTAATTATGATTTATGAAATAATTTAGTTGTGTTTATATTAAATAGATAAGTAAATTTATAAGGCAGCCGAAAGAAATTTGTTTTAATAAAACCTAAATTTATGTACAATGTTAGTTTAATTTGTATTTTTAAATCATATTTTCAAAAGATACAATGTGAAATTTGTTTTATATTGTTAAACAACTTAGCCGAGTAATTGTAAGGTAATCATTTTACTCACAATAATAAAAAATATAATTTGGAACGAAAATATAGTCTTCCAACTGGAACGGCTAGCAACTGGTTAGAAGCTGCCGATGCTCTAATAAAATATTGTAACCCTGACGCTATTTTAATACCTGTTACACTTTAAAAAGAATATATTTTAGAGTGTAACTTCTTGTGGCAACATATAGAAAAAACTTAAAATTGGAGAATGTCGGTAGAACGTGACATCATTTTAGATTCTAACGAGAATGCGTAGCAATTTCCTCTGTCAACATCTCTGCAGCTCTGTACTAGAGCACTGATCTCTCTCTTTCTACCGATTTGCTCGAGAGTGTCCGAAAGCCAAAAATGACGATAGTGTAACGCTAACAGCTGCGTTTTTCTTAAAATTTATTTGGAGGTAACATTTATTTCCTTTTAATAGATGGAGTGTACAAGGTAATTTACTATAGGCCCTAAATTCGTAAATCTCCTGTACCCCAAATCACCTCATGTGATAATTTTTACACAGTTTTATTAACCCGCTATTTTTATTACTCCCAATTTATATCCCTTTCCTTATTGTATGTTAACATTAAGGTAAATTATTTCTCAATAAGTTGAAGGTAAATATAATTAATATACTGACTTGTTTATAAAGATCTGTGTTTATTAACTAGATTTTCATGGTTTATTTTAACAAATGTTTTAAAGCTATACTTCTGTCAGTATCCATATTCCTCGACTGCCAATGTTCTTTATATTTTAGGAGAAAAAACAATCAAGTCAAGGTTTATTGAAAAACGATCAAACATTTTGCTAGTAAGATATACTGTTATTCTACGCTCAAAACACTACACAACTGTGATACAGTTATAAAACAATTTTACAATTAAAAATATTTAAAAACAGTGACGCAAGTTAATATCTTCATGCGAGAAGATTAAACAGAGCTGGCACAAAATATCGTCGGGCTGTACTATAACTATTAGTACGTTACGTTGTTGCACTTGTGTTGTATCTGCAATTATCTGCCCCTTCACAACAGACAGTTTATAACTTGCCTCGTCTAATAATAAACATGAACTGTAAACGTGTACATTCTAGAATTTGGAAGTCCTGTATGTAGTTTTCGCAGTCTTTTACCATTATTGCTAAGCAAGTGAATACCATTGTGTTTCTGGCGGCTTCTTACTTAATGATCGTTCCCATTAAAGAGAAGGTAGTACTACTCATGTTTATTTGAGCACTTGAGATAATTATTGAATAAATGATAATAAATATCTAGTGAAAAGTTTATTTATTTAGTGCAACGTTACTGCAACTAATTTGTTGTCCTTATCAAGCCTGTAGTGATATAAAAAATTAAATCCTTACATTTATACCTTTAATGAGTAATGTAAGGAGGCAAAACATCAACCCCCTACACTTTATCAAATATTTTCTTTCAGCTGTATCTAAGCCTCCTCACCTTACTCATTTGAACTCTAAATCTAAGGACTTTATATTTCATATCACTACAGGCTTGATAAGGACAACAAATTAGTTGCAGTAACGTTGCACTAAATAAATAAACTTTTTGACTCGGTATTCAATCTGCTTATCATTTATTAAACCAAAGGTTAGTTTTCAAGTATGTTTCCATTTTTACAATAACAATTAACTTTTAACATATCTTTCAACTTTAAAAATGCTACTAACGTACCTGTCTTAGAGATGGGCAGTGACCAGCTTTCTCGGACGTTTGCACCTGACCAGGCCCACCAAACTATGATGGAATGGTCAGGGTCAGTAACATCGGGAGCTCAGATCTGGTACACAGATGGCTCCAAGATGGACTTCGGTACTGGAGCGGGGTGTATTGTAAAAATCCAGGGGTAAAGCTAGTTTTTTTTCCTTGGGTAGGCATACCTATGTCTTTCAGGTCGAAATATATGCTATAAATGCCTGTCTGGGAGAGATAGCGAGAAGGGGAACAAACAGGACCCGGATTGCTATTTTCTCCGACAGTCAGGCAGCAATTAAGGCACTAAACGGACATGTGGTCACCTCGGCCATAGTCAGGGAGTGCCTAAATAACCTACAAGCCCTGGCAAGGTACAATCAAATCAAGATAGGTTGGCCAGGGCATAGGAGAATACTTGGAAATGAAGCCGCAGATGCGCTGGCCAGAGAGGGGTCTTCGACTCCCCTGATTGAACCGGAGCCTGCGGTAGGTATTTCCAAATCCATGGTAAGATGGCAGTGCGAAGGTGGATGGCTGAAAGACACTGTGAGCACTGGATCAGGGATGAAGGGATGAGACACAGTAAGCTAACCCTTAGGAAACCTTCCTTGGGGCTGCAGAAGAGTCTCATCTATCTGTCTAGGCAGTAATTGAGGATAGCCACAGGTCTACTCACGTGACACGGTGGACTAAGGAAACATCTGCATAAAATGGGTATATACAAAGATGAACCAGTGTGCAGATTATGCGGGCAGGAACTGGAGACTGCCACACACATTATTTACAGATGTGAAGCACTTGCCGAGAGGCGCTTCAACCTCTTTGGTGATGGAACGGCTCTGGTGGATGCTGAAGGCAAAACACTAGTCAGGAAACTCCTAAACCTGGTAAGAGGGAAGGGGCTATTTGACTAGATCAGGGAGGTAAGTATAATATACCTTAAGGTAGCAGTGCTTCGGGCAGTTTAAAACCCGCTCCCAAGTTAATAAAAAAAAAGTATCAAATATAAACATTATTCAAATTATTACTACTTAAAAACTACAGAGTATGTCTGCTTGGCGTATGTTACTAACCTTTCCTCATTTACCGGTTTTAATTGAGTATAGGCATTTATAACTTTGAAAATCTCACGTTCTGGCATTTTTATAGAGATTGATCGATTTGACTATTGCCGACTATAAATAATATGAAGTGGGCTGTGAGAGGATAATGATAAAGACGTATATCCGTCTGTGATATAGAGATGATCATTGGTTACGGTTATTTATATACTTACCTAATGGTAATGTTCATTATGTAATCTTTAAATTTAGAAATAATTCTGTATTTAAATTTGATATATTGTTATTTAACCTATATAGTCAACGTGTGTCTGATTTGAAGCGATAAATTAAAGTTTAAAATAGAGTTTAATTTTCAATTTTCACCTTAAGACTTTAAACGTGTGTCTGATTTGAAGCGATAAATTAGAGTTTAAAATAGAGTTTAATTTTCAATTTTCACTTTAAAACTTTAAACTTGTGTCTGATTTGAAGCGATAAATTAGAGTTTAAAATAGAGTTTAATTTTCAGTTTTCACCTTGAGGTTTTAAACAACTCTCTATCCCAGAAATATAAATATTCAAAACCTCTTACAAAATATTATTGCTTCACTGTCCCTAGAAATGTCTTTGGTCCGTTTTCTACTAGCAATTTAACACTACTTTATTCGGTACCTTTTTTTATGACAAACGTATACATCCAAAGATTTGTAAAAATCGTTTGCAATATAATTAACCGATTTAATAATGAAAACTCATTTGAGATCAAAGTTTTGGGACTTTTTTCTTTAATCTCTTATTATCTAGCCAAGGTAGTCTAAAATGGAAAAACATAATACTTCTAGATTTATGCGTGTTTCTAGATGTTATGGGCATTCCTGAGATACTTGCACAGCCACTCTTAACATTTCCGCCACGGTGTCGTGGGTTATATGATATCGAGACATGGAGAGTGACCGAACTCCTTTAAAAGAATTGATGTGTTGAAATATGGGCCTTTGAAGGTATACTGGGAATGTCTCGAACCTCCCAGGACAAAACGAAAATATATTGCGTAAATTTTATAAGGGAAGAGATATAGGAGTAAACTAGGAGGAGAAAGCCTAGGTCATATTATGAGGTACAGCAAGTTTAGGTTGGTCACCAGCAAAACATAGCTGACAGTACAGAGTGTGGTAGAAAACACTCATGGCTCTAATTGTTGGAAGTGTTAATAACTCTGATCTTCATCTGCCCAAGCATTCAAATCTGCGAAAACCAAACAGCCTTGTTAGTAAATAAATTGAAACAGACAAGGGACATGAAATAGAAGAGCTTTCGTATTTATAAACAATAAAGGACCTATAATATATTTTATACATATTTATTTTTGCCTTAATTTTACCATGAATTGTTCTCCCTTAAACCTGACTGAGTATAATTTTCTTCCTAACTATATACTATCGCTCTCCTCCATAATAATTCGTCTTGTTGATTTTTTTGTTGCTACCAGGTACTCCATGCCTGTCGACATTGGGGTACCCATTGATCTTCTTCGAATATTTGAATGTTTAATTTTTAATTAAAAGGTCATTTACTAATATAAAACCTTCAAAATTAAGAATCTGGCTTTAATTCAATTCGCATTTGTCCTTAGGGGGAGAAAGCTTGATTACGTAGGTCATATTATGAGGTACAGCAATTATAGGCTAGTCACCCAAAAAAAAAATTGACACTAGCGGAGTACGGTAGAAACACTCATGGCTCTATATTTTGGAAGCATTAACGATTCGGTTTTTTTTCAGCTCAACTATTCAGATCTGCGCAAACAAACTAGACAACTTTGCAACAGACAAGGGACAAGAAAAAAGAGCTTTTGTATTTATATACAATAAACGATGTATACTCTATTCTATGCATATTTGTTTTTGCCTTCATTTTATCTTTAATTGTTGTCTCTTTGACCTTACTGGGTATAACTTTCTCTCTAACTATATACTATTGCTCTCCTCCATAATTATCGGTCTTTTAGTTAGAAAGATTAGAAACCTAATTTTTAATTAGAAAGGTATTTTCTAATTTAAAATTATAACATTTCTGAATTTTTTAATCTAAAGGTATTAGAAAATACCTTTCTAATTAAAAATTATCATAGTTTAGAATCATGCTTTAATTCAATATGCATTTTTTCTTAGCATTTAATCTTTGGAAATTATTAAAATAATTAATATTTTAAAAATAACTTTAATGTCTATTTCATCTACTTTAAAGTCTCCTGTTTTATATCATTACTAACATATCAATGATGATATTAATCACACCTTGTAATAGTTCGTTCTGTTTCAAAGTTTGAAGTGACTGATGGTTTCATTTGGTAGTGAACTACTAAATTAAATTTCCAGACATCGATTCCTGGTAGCGCCAACGAATTTATCTGTGCTTTTACAGCCTCTAGGATGAATAAATCTGAGACCATGAGTACTAGTGTAACAATGGGGTGCTGAAATACAGTGTGACTAAATTTCCTTCCTTGATTAACTTATACTTAAACTAAGGTAGCTCTGCCTTAAATTGTAAAAAATGTAGTAGTTATTGTTACGAGAGTTTTTAAATGTAGCTTTCCATTTTTAAACAAACAGATTATGTACAATTTTTAAATAAAGATATGGCTTACTTTAGTATATTTAGTTTTGTTTTAATTATAAATCTTTACTCATCATAGTTATTGGTAGTGTAATTACGTACAAAGATATTAATCATAGGCTGTATGATAAAAAAAAATTGGCTACTGAAAGACTTCCCTATTAAATGGACACTGAAGGAATGCAAACTTTAATTAGTTTAGACTAAGTAGGCCAACTTACCGTCTGTTTTTCTATCAGTTGTTTCCATGTCAATGGACTTCTAGTTGAAGTGTTTAATTGAAAATAAAATTTCATTTCCTCCTCTAATTAACTTTACACTAAGAACATAACGGTAGTGTATTTTGAGCGATATTTTATCCCATAAGTTACACAGTTTATTGGATTCCCTTTGTCACTCTTGAATACGGCTTTGATCCCCCAGTCTCGGAAACTCATATCGACTTTGAAGTCCCACGAATAATTACAAAAGCAATAGCAGAACTGAATAATTTAGCTAATTGTATCTGTACAAATACGTTTGTAGCTTTTCAAATTTCACATAACAATGTAACAAATAATCATATTCAATACAATTTGGTTTTAAATTAATATTAGTTCATCTAATAAAATTGCCTGAATGTTATGTAACATAAATACATAGAATGCCATGGATTTTAACCTTCGTAGATCATTCTTTTCAGGGTGGATGAGTGATCAATTGGGTAGATCACTTAGCTACGAAACTATAGTTTGATTTAAAAAAGATTATAACTCTACGAAAGTGAAATTTCCCAGAAAGGATAGAGGCTGCGCCGTCTGGGGCGAATGGGAAATCCACATCCTGCCGGTTCGGTGAGCCTTGTTGCCAATTCCACATTAAACTTCCGTTCGTCGCTCATCACAGAGTTCAAACTGACAACACCGCATCCCTACCCCGCCCCAGACCCGTACCTATTCTGCTTTAAATCAAACTATGAAGGTTCTGATTTCGATAACCAGCAGCGGTAATGAATTCATGTGTGCGTTTTCATTCTCTACGTTGACAACCCGTGAATGGGTACCTAGGCCACGCGTATGCCGGATGGAACCTTAAAGCTGGTCAACATTATCTTTCTTAAATAGCGTACAGCCCAAGTGAGGGACCTCTAATGGCTCTCCTACTCCATGTTTCAAGGTATGATGGTAAGCCATTATTATTATTAGATCTTACTTTTGCGCATGTATAATGTATTATTTTTTTTTCAAGGGAAAACCCAAATTCAGCTCATTACTATGTATATATATTTAAGCAAGTGTGTGGATATACATACATACATACATACATATATATATATATATATATATATATATATATATATATATATAATAAATTAAAAATATTTCAAAAACAAGAATACTTTTAATGAATATATTTATTCAAAGCTTTTCGCCGAAAAAATAGTACCAGCATCTTCAGGAAAATAATTATCTAATAAAATATTTTTACAAAATTAAATCATATGTGCTACAAAAGCATATTTTATCGGCGAAAAGCTATGAATAAGTATATTCATTAAAAGTATTCTTGTTTTTGAAATATTTTAAATTTATTAACTATATTACAAGAAAACATATCAACATATTTAATATATATATATATATATATATATATATATATATATATATATATATATATATATATAGAGAGAGAGAGAGAGAGAGAAGGTAGTTCCATAAATATGTTAAACAACTTTTCGATTTATTTTTACACAAAAAATTGATAATTCGATGTATCATAATCGTATTTACTCAAACAAATCTATTTTCAAAGCATATTAACTAACCCAATTTTTATAATAACTACATCACTCTAAATAGTTGAAAAGTGTTTTAAATAAATTTCTAAAACATATTGTATCACAGAAACTAGTGCTTATGAAGACTGACGTAAATTGTCCTTGCCATCCTGACAATGGACCGATATGAAATGAAAAGAAATAGTGATGTCAATCAAGTGCGTGCGGTCTTCGGCAAGAATGTGATTTATCGATTGACGAAAGAATTGATTCATGAAAGAAATGTGTGTCATTCTTGTATGTTGGGTTGGATTTGGGCCCATGACCGATTTCTTGTTCGCCGTCATTCGTTTGGTACAAATCTTACGGGTTTTTATTTCACATCGGTAATGTATAAAATGACACCTAAGTAAAACCTTGTTACGTGATGTGTTACTCTAGGTATGTGGGTAAACAACACTTATGGCAATTAACACGTTCTACCTAAGTGGGTATACGGTAAAAAAAACATTACACTTAAACATTTATAATTTAAAAAAATATTTTATTACATTATTGGATAATTTAAATAATCAACTCTTAAAAATCCTTTACAAATTTAGTATTACATTTTTAATTTACTGTTATAAAATCCATAAAGACTACTTAAAATCTTACAGCTCTAAGCCCTGTTATTTTTGGAAAACTAAACAAGATTTACTTTTTCCACTTAAATACTAAAATCCTGATACCCAATTTAAGTTATGATGCCATAGACCTAAAAATTCCAATGCAAGTGTTCTAAGTTTTTATTGTTTATCTGACCTCTGAAAGAAGATGATCAAGGTCTTCTGGGAAAAGCAGTAAACGAACATCAGCAAACATCTTTCTGTGCTAGAGAGAGTCCCAAAATCTGACGCCCAAGATAAAATGACCTAACCTGTTAGACCGTTATACACAATACAAAACCAACCTGAATATCAAAGTAATTGCGTCATCGCTCCAGAGCAACATAGTCTCTCAACTTTAGCTTAATCACAGCTTTCATATAGCAAATACATAAAAACCAAAGTTATTAGAGATACTAAATCTCAATTGAGGATTTTTATTTTGGTTGTAAAAAATATGTAGCCAATTTACTTTTAAATTTATTGTTAAAAATTTAAAAAGTTTTGGTTAATTTGTTTTAGTTGTTGGTCTTCCTGTGTTATTACGATTAATTTTCAATTATTTATCCATTTCTGTTTTTTTTTGTAATTTATTCAAACTACCCTTCATGTGTTTCGAAAAAAACACAGCTTCTCTATATTACGAGCGAAGAATTAACAATGTAGCAATGAATATAAAAAAAGGTTGTAAGATTTTGTGTCAACAATTCTTTATTGTTACAAAAAAGACTTGTATGATCCCTATATAAATAAATAGGTTAGCTTTTAAGTGTGTAATAAGAGGTGTCTACTTTTATTTGTTGTCTAAATGCTTATATGTGTATCACTGTTATGTTTCTATTTACAGATTCTGAGGAGTATGTATTTTTATACATATTTTTACACGAGAAGAAAATGTTTTAAGAACATAACAATTTGTATTACTCTGAAGTGAAGTTGGTTGCGCTGCACATTCTATAAATTCTTCTGACCAGAAAAATATTAAGTGCTACTGTCAGCACATATTTACTTATTAAAATATATGAAAATACATAAGTATAAAATAGAAGGTTAGCTTAGTTTTAAGATGGATACAAACAATGTCTTTTTTCCCTTTTGTGAATTTTTAAAATAAATTATCCCAATTTTAAGGTTTTTCCTTCCTAATCAGAGTAAATCATGCGACATTAAAATCACAGACACGTCATGCCTAACCTGTTTTTAGTTTTACTTTATTGGCTACTTTAAAAATAATAAATTTATTACTTTTAAAATATCTTATTTTCATAATGTTTTCCTCTTTTAATTCCTCACTATATATTACTTTATAATATATATGGTTATTTGCCTTGATCAAAGTTTATTAACAGATATAATTTGAGCGTGTTATGGATGTCTTATTAAAAATGTAAAACTAATGAATTGAAAAAATAATATATAAAAGACATTTATGTTATACTAATGAATGCCGTTGAATCAATTACATTCAAAACATTTTTTATATTATTACGTTTTAACATTAATATACTTATGTTTTTCAGGTTTTAGATTTTTAAATTGTATAAAGTATTAAATTCCTCGTTTAGTTTTATTTCTGATATATAATTTCGGTGGTGATACATTTCTTTAAAAACTAGTTCAGATCATGTTAAAATTTAGTTTTTCTGCAATTTTCCATAATAAACTAATAAAATACTTAAAGCTCTATTAATTAAAAATTGTTATCATTTTAAACTATATGTAGGGCCTAATTATAACAAATAGGTTTCAATGTACGGTCAATGTATTAAATAATTCTTTCAAAAGACAAAAGCAATTAAAACCCTAATCTCTGAAGAACCACCACAGATTACTAAGCATTTCCATCCACTAATGTTTCAATTATTCCGTAATAATAATTGAATGTTTCGTATTACAGTCATCTTCAGGCTCACGACGAAGGTTTTCAATACCTGGAACAGGAGAAATGGGATGAATGGTGAACAATCTTATCCATCTCTCATGGGTTGATTTATTATGTAAGTGTAAGAAAAATATGTCTCTGGCCTCCTTCAAACAAATTAAACTAAATTTGAAAAGAAAAGTGTTCAAAACTCAGCAAAACGTTTTTGTATTATATTTTTCTTTCTCTTTATTTTTATTATGAGGTAAAACTATTTTCACAAACGAAGAGAGACTGATAGTATTTTGCGTAACATGGTTGTTGAAGTAACGTGTTCTATAATAAATGCCGGAAGGCAAGTACTAATTGTTTCGAACTAGTTGAGACATTATCTAGTGTATCACGCGAGATAGTAAATTAGACAACCAACATATACATTAGTTTACCTGTATGAAGGTTATTTTGCGCCTAACACATATTAAATTCTAAAGATTTTGAAAATTTAGAATTTTTTTAAAAAGAGTTGAAAACAAACAATTAAAAAAAATATTTGTAATTAATAAGGCAATTGATTAAAATATTTTCTTAGTAATACATTCGTATGAATGTCTAGGAGAGATTTGTCACTTTAGGAGTTCGAAAAACGTTACAACTTGAATTACTAATGTTAGTTACACGAGCTATTCTGGCACTTCTGTTTTAAAACGTTTTCAAAACCTTAAAAATAAAAAAGTCTTTAAAATCGGCAGTATTTTTTTAATTATATAAAGATGAAAACTAGTTCCCCTTTCTATTCTTCTTGAAAATAATTCTAATGAAAAGATATTGATTGGTTCGTAATTTTTCCGTGTGGTTTTTGAAAATTCCCCCCCCCCCCAACATCAAACAATACACTGGAATAACCAAGATTTCAGCTTTTAAATTTATATTTAATGACTAATTATATAGCCACAGTTCTAATTAAAAACAATAAATTTATAAATATCAAAAAAAGAATGATTACTTTTCTAACAATAAGCATGAACAGACGAAAAATACGTATATTGAAGAAAGATATCCAGAATAAACAATTATAACATTTATAAGAAAAAGTTCTAAAATAGTATAAAAATTATGTTCTTTAAAACTTTACGTGTTTTAAACTGTGCATATCTGCTTGCAAATAATTTTGCAAACCTACGTTGTATTTTTGATTTAAAACATTCTGAGTAAATTTTAAAGAAAAATTTGTTAAATTAAAACATAAGTGGGTTTAAAGTAAAAGAAATGCATTTGACTGTTGCTGAGACAAAGTTTTTGTTCATTCAACTAATTAATAACGTTTTGAAAACTAAATTGTTGTCTTTTACCGTCACAATTAAATTTTAACCCTAAAACAGAACATCATCGACATTAGCAGAAGACAAGTTAATTGTTCTTTTAAATGTTCTGAACATGTTAGTTCAGTAAGTAGAACGAAATAGCTTCTTAGTTTTTTCCGTTCGTATAGCTGATGATATCGTTTATTTTTATTCATGGTTAAAGTTTAATGATGACTTGTAAAGGACAATCGCTTAGTTGAAACTTTCTTAATTAGTTAAAGGACGATTTTGATTCGAAAAAAATCATCCGCATTATTTTACCTTAAATATGTTCAATTTGAGTGACAAATTAAACTATGAACATAAATGAGCTTATTTAGCTAATCAGTAGGAATCAAAAGTATATTTATAATTAAGAACATTTGTTATTATAAAAAAAGATTTATAAAATTCGTTAACATATTTAGTATTCTAGCATCATTTAGTAAAATGTTCAGGTAAATCTGCTTGCAGTAAACATTTTTTGTCTAATTATTTTACTTTGTAAACTTGTGATCATTGATTTTCCACGTACATTTGGAGTTACTCAATATTTAAGCAAGGTTCGAAGCGTGTAACGAGAAGCCTCCGTGCATAAACCAATCCGTTAGCCAACACTTAGCACGTCCAATACACGCTATGTTCACAATTATCCCGAGAAAAAGCGATCCATTACGAATCCCAGAGAGGATGTGACATTGACCCTGTGAGTGTCATTGTTTGGCAAGACGGAAAACATACCGGCATGCTCCACAACCAATGTCAATAGCCCAAGATTGCCGATTTTATTTCACTTCAACTCACAACTGTCTGCTAATACGTCACAAAACGAAAATTTCAGACAAAAAGTTTAAAGATTTCCATTTAACTATCGCATTCTAGCTATTTTACGAGAAGTTGAAACATATTTAGCTGCTGAATGTTTTAACGAAATAAAATACATAATAGTATTAAAAAGTATTGAAAATAAAAATTTTCAAAAACTATTAACGAGTAGTTTAAGCAACATTCCAATAAAAAAGATACAATTGCTAACTTGTATAAAAAACACTTTGATTTATAAAATTATATATATATATTTTCATAAATTTTATTTACTCCTATAATTAAACTTGATTAACATGGGTTTTACATATCAACTTTAACTTTCAATATCGATATCGTTCTGCGATATAACTGCATAGGGGTTTAGACGTATTTAGGAACTGTTACTGAAAAAATAATTCTTTTATAATAAATAAACTTCATTTTACAAGTTCTACAAATCTTATTTCTATATATATATATATATATATATATATATATATATATATATATATATATATATATAGAGAGAGAGAGAGAGAGAGAGAGCAGAGCTAATTACTTTAAGAAAAAAAATTGTATTTTAAATATGACATTAAAATTCAGAAATGTTTCTGAAAATTTAAACAAATTTTTGATTTCCAGATTCACATAAATGAAGAGTATAAAAATTTACATTTGTCCTGTAGATACGGCCTCAGAATTAAAAAAAATGAATTAACCACTTTTCAAATGTCTGCAATTTGCATATATTTAATGTAATAAGTTCAACGTCCTTGCATTATAAGGCTGAGAGAAAAACTGAATTATGAACAATTTCAAATAAGATGTTACAATTTGCATAAGTCCAACACAAATATAATTGTTTGCCCCTAAACAATCGTAAATGCAAAAAACGTGGAATGGTAATAGAGCTCACCCAAGTCGTGAAGTAAATGACATACTATCGTATCAAAACATCACCTTGAATAGTCACTTATGATTGTTTAATTTATGTGGAGGTGCCAATGTGCAGGCGTATCCCTTCGAGGAGGTTCTGGACAGGCCTAATATCAAAAACTATTAGCCATCGGCAAAGTAACTTTAATGCGATTACATGATTACCTAGCTTTTGTGTGTTTATTTACTTGCCTATAATATTTATTTAATTTTCTAAAATATCATTTGGTCATTCAATAACTTACTGATCTCTCCTTCAACAATATGCAATATCTACAGAAATCGAACCTCAAAGTAGTACAATTGCTTAATACCAGTTGCGCCACAGTTATAGGTACAGATGAATATTGACACCCGTATAACCTAGTACTGATTAACACTGCTATTTGAACAGATTAAATATGAATCACATTTTTTCAATTACATTTTTTTTCGTATTATGATGTGTACTACCTAATTTTAAAAAAATTGATTTTCGTTCTGCGTGATTGTATTCATTGAAAACAAATATCGGAAAAAGTTTTATAAAATACTTCATTATATCCATCGACCATTAATTCTTCGAAAATAACAGGTTACATTCCAAAATTATGATTAAATAATGTTGAAATTAATTAGAGTATATGAAAAAAATGTATAAACGATTGCTAAGATACTTGAGAAAAAAATTATTTTCGTAATTGTCAAGTGATCTACCCTCATGATCTATTTAGAACAAACAATAATATGGTAAGATAGGTTAGATATTTTTAACCTACTCTTTGAACTACCAGATATTTTCTTGTCTGAGAAACTTGGCATTTTACTAGAGTTTTTCGAAGTGAACAATTTTAGGTGAAATAATTCCTGTAGTCACAATACTTCAGCCAAAAAATTTGTTAATTTCACAATGAAAATTCAGAGTAGTCTTGACAGAGACTAGCCAACAATGTTTCAGGGTAACATTTACACGCGAAAACAACTATTATATACTTTTAAAATGTATACAGTTTATTTTGTTTTTAAGATAAATACGTTATTAGTTATTGTTTATAACTGTATTTATCATATATGTGAGGGGTTGAATGATGTTATCAATTTATTCGATGTATAATTAATATTCGCCATATGTTCTCGATAGGTTGTCCATAAATCAAAATCTTTGCTTTCTAAATTTAAAAAAGACTTAAAAAGTCCCATAAAGATTGTCCCATAAAGATATCAAAGAGTTGGGATGTTGATCAAGTGATGATGCTAAAAGTCAAGTGGACTTTTACAGTCTTAAACAGTCCAAAAATTACTGATGAAAAAATAGTTGATACTTCTGAAAAAGTATCTTACTTGAATTTTATCTTGATAAAAAGCTCAACATAGTATAATAAAAAAATATAATCCTATTTATTTGATTTTTAAAAATGCAAGTGTTATCATTCAGAACGTTATAAAGGTTTTTTTAAAATCAAATCTCTCGTTGTTGGTCGAGTAATTAGATTTAGCTTTCGAATTTCAATCAAGGTAAAACGAGACACACTTAAATTGTTTTAATAATAAACACCGTAAAAATAATATTTAAGATATATTTCTTAAATATGTTTAAGATATTTGTATTGTTAACTTGTCTGTCTGGATGTATCAAAACACCAACTTGTTCGTATGACGTTCCCGGAGATTGCTCCCTGTGTTACAGTTGGACCACGGCTCTACTAATTAGACCACGCACAACTAAGCTACAATCCTCTAGATTATTCAAGGAGTTGTATATCCTTAATAATATTCACCAGACCTCGATGGAGGCTGGTAACAGGCAGTAGGAGACTTTTAAAATGTAGTCCTACTGCAGTAGAAGTTTACGTGGTCATATTGTGTCACAAATGTCGAGATCTTTCAACGGATGTGAAAAATTTAGCATAAAAACGCTGATAAATTGAAAACTCAAGTAGCTTGGAGATAGCTACTACGGACAGTATTACACGGGATTGATTTAGTCCGAAGAAGTGTTAGGAGACGAAGAATTTCGTCTCTGAAGAAGCTTAGAAATTAGTTGTCCAGGAATAGCACCCAGCTCATTAGAGGAGTGTTGTTATAATGGTTGCCAAGATACAGAATGGTTAGGATCAAATAAGACATATTTACATTACTTTTAATATCAAGCTTAAGAGATAAGTAAACTGACAGATCTTCGCGTATCGTTCAGAATATTCGTTCAGTTATTCCATGTCATTAAAACTCTCCTTTTTTTACTATTTATATATTGTAATATTGTACTATATATTATATAAATGTAATAAACATGGCTCAAAAACTATCTGAGCAATGATGGTACAATGATTGAGTGAAACAAATTGCACAGGTGCGAAGCGATCTGCCTCGTTATTGCATTACAGTATAGATGTGTGTAGAGCATTGCTCCTCGGGCTATTGTCCGCAGAACCATTCACCATTCCTCTCCAGTAACGGTTACTTGTCTGCGTCTGTTTGAAAGTGACAACACTAAAAATCTCCAAAATATTATCCTGAAAGGTCAAAGAGGTCAATTTAGAAAATGTCATTGTAACAAAATGTTAAGAAAGGTATTACAACCGCCGGATGCCTTAAGATGTGAAACATCGAAAATATAGAAAATGAGCATAAAAAGATGATTTATTAAAGAAGATAAATATAACATAATCAAAAACAAAATAAATTCAGGTTTATAAAGAAAAATTAGTATATTCTTTATTAAAAATGGCTACATATTGATTTAATATAAAAATTTCCTAAATATTATCAGCTGTTTCGTTAGTTACTCGGTAATAATTATATTCGATACCACTTCTAAAGGTGTTATTGTGATGATTGGTCGATGATAACTAAAATATCTTTAAACATATTAGACATAACATTATCAAGGTATCTTATAAATACTGTATCTGTTGTTGTTCCATGTATACTCTTGTACATTCTCTTGGGTTGTTGTTCTTTTGCAATTAAAACGTCTTTTGAAGGAACGGAATTAACGACATTGAATAATCTATTGCAAAATCTTCTGCTAAACTCATCGGTGGTTCATGTTTTTTTGTTTAAAGTCATTGAGCCTCTGAGAATTTTCGGAGACGTATCTCGAATTAAAATAAAACGATGCAGTTTCTTATCAGGGGAAATATACATAACCATAATAAATTCTCTTTGATTTTCTGTTTTAATATGAGCAGCGCACAGATTGTCAGTACATGTCTGAATAACATGCACGTCTGTTTTATTTTGAACTGTTAGATTTATGTTTAATGTTGATCTTTTCTTTTTAGGTTGTAACTCGAATCGAATTTTTTTTTTTAGGTTATGGCTCTAACATCGTGTTGGAATTAAGCTATGCAACTGAAGTTAGGTAAGGAACTTGTTCCTCTCCTTGAAGCCATGTTTCAGATAATAGTAAAATATTACTGCTTTGACAAACAGAATGGAAGTCAGAATCACATTTTCTGAAATATTGACAAATATAGTAATATTATTAATGCTAATTAAAAAGTAGTAGTATTTTAACTATTAAAATTTAATTAGGTTAAATTAAGTAAAGATGAATTATTTATTGTGTAAATAAAATATAACTTAAAATTAGTAAACCAAAATTATGATGAAATATATAATTGTTTTATAGTAATATGTGAAGTTTCAAGTATTTGTGCCTATTTAAATTTATTATGAATGTTCTTAATTTCGTGAAAGTAAATAGAAGTGTTTATAAATATTTATAAAGTCTGAACATTTTGAAATTAATTATTTAAAATGAAAAATATTGGGAAATATTGGTAAAATATTGTCATGGAATGGTAGTCACTTGGGAGTAGCGATGGTTGGTGCTACTCTCCAAGGGGTAAGCTTTCTGCTTGCCCCAGCTTGTAATGCGGGCATTGAATCAGCTTCACTGATTCAGTTGGCGGTCCTAACCCCGTGAAAATAGCAGAAGGCAAGCGTAGCGCCAATGAGAAACACATAACAGTGTCAGAATATGGCCATAGGACGTAGCACAAGTATGTAACTGCTCTAAGTTCTTACCGTAAGTCCTTGACCAGGGATTGCCTTGTAGATGGGAAGAGACGATACTCCACTTCGGGGGAAAAGATAAATCCTGTTTGATACTTGACGAAAAAGAAGCACATGACTAGCGTCAGAACATGACCATAGGACATGGCACAAGTATGTAACTGCCCTAAGGTCTTATTGTAAGGCCTTGACCAGGGATTGCCCTGAAGATGGGAAGAAATGATACTCCTCTATGGGACAAAAGATGAATCCTGTTTTTATTTGATGAAATGAGTAGCACATGACTACCGTTAGAACATGGCCATAGGACTTAGCACAAGTATGCAACTACCCTAAGGCCTTACTGTAAGGCCTTGACCAGGGATTGCCCTTAAGATGGGAAGAAACGATACTCCTCTATGGGACAAAAGATGAATCCTGTTTCTACTTGATGAAATGATTAGCACATGACTACCGTTAGAACATGACCATAGGACATGGCACAAGTATGTAACTACCCTAAGGCCTTACTGTAAGGCCTTGACCAGGGATTGCCCTTAAGATGGGAAGAAACGATACTCCTCTATGGGACAAAAGATGAATCCTGTTTCTACTTGATGAAATGATTAGCACATGACTACCGTTAGAACATGACCATAGGACATAGCACAAGTATGTAACTACCCTAAGGCCTTACTGTAAGGCCATAACCTAGGATTGCCCTGTAGATGGGAAGAAACGATACTCCACTTCGTTGGCAAAAGATAAATCTTGTTTGATACTTCATGAAATGAGAAGCACATGGTTAGCATCAGAACATGGCCATAGGACTTGGCACAAGTATTTAACTGCCCTAAGGCCTTATTGTAAGGCCTTGGCCAGGGATTGCCCTGAAGATGGGAAGAAACGATACTCCTGTAGGCAAAAGATGAATCCTGTTTGTACTTGATGAAATGAGTAGCACATGACTACCGTTAGAACATGGCCATAGGACTTGGCACAAGTATGCAACTACCCTAAGGCCTTACTGTAAGGCCTTGACCAGGGATTGCCCTTAAGATGGGAAGAAACGATACTCCTCTATGGGGCAAAAGATGAATCCTGTTTGTACTTGATAAAATGAGTAGCACATGACTACCGTTAGAACATGGCCATAGGACTTGGCACAAGTATGCAACTACCCTAAGGCCTTACTGTAAGGCCTTGGCCAGGGATTGCCCTGAAGATGGGAAGAAACGATACTCCTCTATGGGACAAAAGATGAATCCTGTTTGTACTTGATGAAATGAGTAGCACATGACTACCGTTAGAACATGGCCATAGGACTTGGCACAAATATGCAACTGCCCTAAGGCCTTACTGTAAGGCCATAACCTAGGATTGCCCTGTAGATGGGAAGAAACGATGCTCCACTTCGTTGGCAAAAGATGAATCTTTTTTGATACTTCATGAAATGAGAAGAACATGGTTAGCATCAGAACATAGCCATATGACTTGGCACAAGTATGTAACTGCCCTAAGGCCTTACTGTAAGGCCTTGACCAGGGATTGCCCTGAAGATGGGAAGAAATGATACTCCTCTATGGGACAAAAGATGAATCCTGTTTGTACTTGATGAAATGAGTAGCACATGACTACCGTTAGAACATGGCCATAGGACTTGGCACAAGTATGTAACTGCCCTAAGGCCTTACTGTAAGGCCATAACCTAGGATTACCCTGTAGATAGGAAGAAACGATACTCCACTTCGTTGGCAAAAGATGAATCTTGTTTTTACTTGATGAAATGAGAAGAACATGGCTACCGTTAGAACATGGTCATAAGACTTGCAACAAGTATGCAACTGCCCTAAGGCCTTACTGTAAGGCCATAACCTAGGATTGCCCTGTAGATGGGAAGAAACGATACTCCTCTATGGGACAAAAGATGAATCCTGTTTTTACTTGATGAAATGAGAAGCAAATGGTTAGCTACAGAACATGGCCATAGGACTTGGCACAAGTATGTAACTGCCCTAAGGCCTTACTGTAAGGCCATAACCTAGGATTGCCCTGTAGATGGGAAGAAACGATACTCCACTTCGTTGGCAAAAGATGAATCTTGTTTGATACTTCATGAAATGAGAAGCACATGGTTAGCATCAGAACATGGTCATAGGACTTGGCACAAGTATGTAACTGCCCTAAGGCCTTACTGTAAGGCCATAACCTAGGATTGCCCTGTAGATGGGAAGAAACGATACTCTACTTCGTTGGCAAAAGATGAATCTTGTTTGATACTTCATGAAATGAGAAGCACGTGGTTAGCATCAGAACATGGCCATAGGACTTGGCACAAGTATGCAACTGCCCAAGACCTTACTGTAAGACTATAACCCAGGATTGCCCTATAGATGGGAAGACGCAATACTCCACTTCGGGGGTAAAAGATAAATCCAGTTTGATACTTGATGAAATGAGAAGCACATGGTTAGCATCAGAACATGGTCATAGGACATAATACAAGTATGTAACTGGCCTAAGTCTTTACTGTATATCCTTGACCCGGGTTTGCCCTGTAGATGGGTAGAGATATACCACTTCGAGTTCAAAGTATGAATGCTGTTTGATATTTTTATGAAATGCGAAACTCAAGACTAGCGACAGAATATGACCATAGGACATGGCACAAGTATGTAACTGCCCTAAGGCCTTACTGTAAGGCCAAGACCCTGAATTACCTTGTAGATGGAAAGAGACGATACTCCACTTCGGGGGGCAAAACATGAATTTTATTGAAAATTTGGTGTAGTGAGAAACTCATGACTAGAATGATAAAATGATCTGTCTAGATATGTGAATCATTTAGCATATTTTTGTGTTACATATTTTTCGATTCTGTTTAGGAATTTTAGTTACCGATTCTTATCAATAATAGGATTTTTTATTCATTGTGAGGAACAATAAAATACATATTTTCGAATAAAAAATACATGTTGGTAATACTAATTAGTAAGGAATACTATCGAGGAAATTTAGGAGGCAAGCAAAATTATAAATAAAAATAACGATTTTATATAGTTTAAAAAAATCTCTAACCATTTTAACAAACATGAAAACAATATCAAATAAAATAAGGTAGTTCAGAAATACTTTAAAAAATACATCTTTGGGTTAACACTTTGTCATTCAAAACGAACCATAAATTCGTCACCAGTTTGACAATGTTCATTAAACGAGAGGGAATGTTTTTAAAGAAAGTAGTTGAAGATTTTGATATTTTAAAATAATCTCAGTTGTCATTTGATTATAATCGTTGGCCTGACGTTTCCAAGTACAGTTCCTTGTAACTAGTTTTATTTTAATGAGATCTTGACTCAATTCAAATGAAATATACGTAATAGAGTCACGTGCTTTTCATATTAATCAGTGGATCTGAAGGAGCACTGTTACTAGAGTTATGACCAGAACATTCTCTGTACAACGATAATATTCTTTAGTTATTATTATTTTTTTACATTATTGCTTATCCCTATCTAGTTATTAGTATAAATATAAAATCCGGATTGTATATGGACCTCGAAAAAGGATTTTTCTTTTTCATTAGATCATAGTATTTCATAAACTGTCCACTTGGATGACAACTACAATAAACTTTTTAAAATATAACCTACGAGATTTGGTGATAGTTAAAAAAATATGATTCTAATATGGGCCACTTTTACCAAGGGTTGGTATACTTTCATCCCTTTTAAAGGGATAGAAAAATATTAATTTTTGTTCTTTTAAAGATTACAATGGCAACAATGAGTGCGCTTAAGTGTAAACATTGATTTCCACTTTATTGCTAAATAAGACATCACCTATGTAATAAATACAGTTTGAAGGAATTAACGAAGGAAGTTATTCACGGTTAGTCGGATTAATATAAAATACATTTATTTATAACTTTTAAAGAAAAGGGTATTGCTTAGTAAGATAAATAGAAAATATTTAACTTTCAGCAACAATTCTTTAAGAAATATTTATTGCCTAGAATAACCATTTCTAATAGTTACACGACCACAATGTTTTATGACGGAATTTCTTTTACATTACAAGTATATTAAATATCAAGTTATATAAAATAATACAGTAACAACAAAATGCTAAAAACACACAACTTGAAGTTTATTACTAATTATTACTGAACTTTTAAAAACCTTTATTATTTTTACTTTATAACGGAGCGTATTTACAAAGACGTTATAAAACAATACGTTTGAAACAAATAGAGAATGTAACTACTGTGAAGGTCAAGGTATAAAGTTTTAACTTTCTGTTGTATTAGGACAATTATAAAAATTATCTTTTCCTGTTGAAGGTCTAAAAGTAGTTTGAATATTTTTTACTGATGTCCTCTGTATACAACTTTTTCGTACTATACTGTTAGTAGTATAAATTCAATTTCTTGGAAGGTAAACATTTAGGATACATTAACAGATTAATTTCTGGTATTATTCGTTTTAAAAACATTAAATGATAGAAAGTTTTCATTTTAATACAGTAAATCATTAAAACCTTTATCTAATTAATCGAACTTTATCCATAATTCTGTATAATATTTTTAACTATTTTCGTATTTTGATTTATTATTATGCGAAAATTCATAACTTATTTTCAATTATGTATAAGGAGGGACGTTAGAATAAATGTAATTTATTGAAACATAATAGTCAAAAATAAATAGTCAAGTTAAATATATATTTTTAAGATAAATGTAAAAGGTTTCGTTTTTATATTGCAATGAGACAATCAGAAACGCTTTCTTTTACTGCATCTGAAAGTCTAAAAAACGTTTGAATAGTGATGCACAAATAAAATTAAATTAAATGAAAATCAATATCACCATGGTCGATTGAAATCATCTCTAATTCAAATGCTCAGGGTGTTAGTACGTTTAATTCCGGGGAACGTACGAAATCAGGGTTCATTATGAGAATAATTTTTCATTTTTAAACATGTTTTCTTTTTTTTTCGTTTTAAATGATAATTTCGTATAGTAACTCTTGATTCCTTAGAACGTCATCCATAGAAACGAACATATATGGAAAAACTTTGAATGATTTTTAACTATTTTCGTATGCTATTTTCGATGTTTTATTTCAAATAAAAACAGAAAAATAATAAGTGATAAATAATAAGTGATTAAAATCACAAGAATAATTCATTACGTAGTTTATTTTAAACAATGAATACAATAATGGCATTACTTCAAACATTGTAGATAGTTAGCTTTATCTATAAACTTATTCGACGTCACGAATTTTCCTGAGGGCATTAAACAAATGGGGTACTGGCATGTGAAAGGGGAAACGGCCTATACGTGGATAGGTAACCAGTCAACCACACGGGGCAGGTGAACGGCGGCACATTCCTCTCTTCCTAAATCTTCTTCTGCCATGACAGCAATGCTCATAACGACCACCAAAAATAAGATGACTTTCAACATTTTTAAAATCTGCAACAATAAATCACAATAATATTACAAACATTTTAAAGAAATAGAAACACTCAGAATATCTCGGCATAGTTATTTATTCACATAACTCATGATTTATAAATCAGTAAATATTTTTGTTGTTTAGTTTTTATATTAAATACTTATATAAAATAATTTTAAAAGATATATTTTTTTGTTAATAAAATAGAGGAGAGACCTTTCATGCACCATCATGTTTAATGAATATATAAAGAGAACTAGGCTCTATAAGTTGGCTACAGTTGTAGCTTTGGTTTAAGTGTTTCTTCTACTTGATCAACAATAAAAACTTGAGCTGCTGAGTATGCTAGTGATCATGGTATTGTCCTACTTCAGCTTCCAGGTCTCACTACACATCGTCTACAACAGCTGGACGCAGCGACATTTTGTCCTTGCAATACTACTTCTCTCGGGCTCAAGAAATACTCCTCATGAAATATTCGTAATACAATGGAGAGAATATCTAACTAACAAAATTTCCAGCACTAATTGCAGAGGCGTATGGACGTGAGTGCCTTCCGTCACTCTAGGATTTGGGTTGTTATATGCATGTTTTTAAAGACTCAGGATTTGCATGGTTGATAATTTAGGTCAAAAATTGTTAGACCTTTCTCGTTTATTATCTCCAAATGCTCTTTAAATAGTATTTCAATGGATTTCGAATAGCCATCAGCGTCACGACTAGGTCAGTTGATCAGTAACTTATTATTAAGACTCGGAGGGACCTTATCGGTGTAGAGCACTTAGCTGCAGCCTTTGTACTCTCTTCCCATCCCTATCACAGGTTTAGCTTAGTGGATACCTACCTCTTTGCAGAAATCAAATACCCACCTGATGCTAAATCTTCTGATATCCTATTGCGTACATACTTGCAAGCCAAACCACTTTCTACTTGCAGCTGCCAAAGCAGGGCACTCACAGAGTACGTGGATTGGGCTTTCCTCTTGGTCCGCGTCGCATCTCTTACACACAGGGGACCTAGATTTTCTAATTTTGTATTGGAACCCCCTCAGATTCCCATGGTCTGTGACCAGCTCTACAGTAACTCTGAGTTGAGGTCTACTTAAGCAGAGTAGCTCTTTGTCCCACAAATATAGTAACCCCACAGTACCTTGCATTTGTTACACCCCAAGGTCGCATTCCATTCTTCCCTGCACAAACTGTCTATATGTGCTACGATCCCCTTGCACCCCTCCTGACGCGGCATGCTCACTGCCCTCAGCAAAGGTCCTTGAGTTATAAACCCTTGTTTTTCTAAGGCGTCAGCTCTCTCATTCCCTATCCAGCCAGAATGTTCTGGAATCCAGGTTAGGTTGAGCGAATTATACTTACTCAGCTCTGCTAGAAAAACTATAGTCTCAGCCACCAGCCTAGATCTGGTACTAGCACCTCCCCCTGAAAAACAGAGTTGCAGTCTTCCAGGCAATGACAAAATCTGTCTTGGTGTCTCGGTCCACTAAATTCTGCTCCCACTCCTTCCTATATCTTGGTCCCATCCGTGAACCAGATTCCACCATGTTTGGGTCTACACTCCGCCCATGCCTCTCTTGCAAGAATATGGGTTTTGTAATTTCCTTTTTCGCTTTTAAGAGACAGTATCTTATGCTGAGGTTCTATCCAGAGCTCCTTCAGTGAATCCCCAAATAGATGTTAATGACATTTGCTACTTGTCTTCCACTGCCCGGTACAACTTAGCCGGTATGTGGTTTTCATTGCCTCCATCCTAATTTGAAGACTCTAGGATGGAAAACCGAACCTAACACTCATGGCCGCACATGGTTTGCTTCTCCTTGTAGCTGTTATGACTTTAAGGAAGAGCCCCTGCTCGCGGTCCAGCACTCTTTTACTTGTTTCTTTCTGTGCTCTGTCCAACCTGACGATTGAGGCAAAGACCGACCTAGGCACCACAATGGCGGAATAAATCCAGTTCATCTGACGTGGACCCAAACCCCATCTCGTGTCTATTGTTTCTCTGCATTGTCAGAACATATCTACGGCTTTTTTGCATTTATCCTCCAAGTGCTCACGCCAGAGTAGCTTCCTATCCAGAATAAATCCCAGATATTTAGCGCTCTAGACGTAGCTTATTTTGGTATAACCAATTTCTATCATCTCCAGCGATTTAGTTATATAATTCCTAGTGAAGATGAGTGCCACAGATTTCTCTCCTTAAACGCATAGTGCATTTTCCCTGCACCATGCTTCTGTTACCTTGAATGACTCTTTAAGCAGGTCTTTGAGGACTTTTTCAAATGGCCCCCTAACAAGGATAGCTATGTCATCCGCATATCCTACCACCTTGACACCCATTTCACTAAGTGATTTTTAACTATTTTCGTATGTTGTTTCCATGTTATATTTCAAATAAAAAATGGAATAATTGATAAATGATTTTTTTAAACCAACAAGAATAATTCATTACACAGTTTATTTCAAATAATGAGTATAATTAGGTATTATTTAAAACATTTTAGATAGTTAAGCATTATCTACAAACTTACTCTACGTCATGAATTTTCCTGATTGCCTGAAACAGAAGGGGCATTGGCATGTGAAAGGGGGAACGGCCTTTACGTGGTCTGAGTAACCAGTCAACCACACGGGGCAGGTGAACGGCAGCGCGTTCCTCTCTTTCTAAATCTTCTTCTGCCAGGACAGCAATGGCCATAACGACCACCAAAAATCAAGAAAATTCAAATGCCACCCTTATACAGGTAAAGTTTTAAAACTATAGTGGGATGGGCGATAACATACCATTTGCGTTCTAACTGAAAAATATAATTTTCTACATGCCAATTATATTAATTTAAATCAAAATAACAAATATTTTTTTATAACTATAATGGAATATAATTACTGACTTACATCTTTTATACTGTACCCCCTAAGGTTCTTGTAAAAATGTCTCAAGCTTTAACCGGAGCCGATTTAAATACGAAATTTGAATAACAATTACGTATTTTTTTGACAGAAATTGTCAATGGTGTAATGTAGGTAATAATTTAATGAATAAAAATGCAAGTTGAATACACAGTAAGTCAGTTTGTTTTATTTATTCACTATTTACGTATGTTCATAGAAAATATGTTTGGTTAAGAAATTCGGAAGTGTTTCTACGACACTTCCTGAATGTCTAAAGTAAGACACCTAAATTGCTTTTTTCGAAACAAAAGTCAGAACTTGAACTATAAACTAAAAATATAGATTTTAATAGGTTAAAACGTTAATACATTATGTTGGCAAATGATTTCCGATTCTGTTGAAGAATTTTAGCTACAAATCAAGGGATTTTACATGATTCTGAAGCTTCTTGGCATTTAGATTATTAAATTATGATATACACACAGCTATTCAATAATGTCTTTTCGAGCTTCCATTGAATTAGTGCCCATTTTTAATTCAGACTATTTTATCCATTTGAAAGGAAATTCAAAATTATTTACTGTTAGCCAATGAACCGTTGCTTCCCAATGAAGATCAGGTCTGCCCTGCTAAGCTAAAAAAAACAGTAACTCCACTTTAGTTGATACTGAGATATGGAAGTTTAGTGTTTTGTTCAAGACCAACAAACAAATAATAGAATTATTTGATTTTTTTGTCCTAGTCAACATATTACATCTTACAAAATTTAAATATGCTGTTGTTTTATCCTAACATTTTGATTTTATTTAAATACCTGTATTTACCAGAGTCTATCTTATAATTTTGTAAACAAGAAAACTGTAACTACATTGTAGATACTTAGAATTCTCGGTTACTGATTTTTAGCCTAGCAGGGCAGAAGCACGGTCTGATGATATCCGTGCTTTATTTCTACCCGCAAATGTTATGAGCCTAAACCGGCTGAAGAATAAGGGTGCTTTATAAAGTGTGGGAAAAACAGACGCGACTTTTTACAGTCTCTCTTTGAAGCGACTGAGAAGGAAAGACACATCGTAAGCTTTCTAAAGAAAACTACAGCTAAGTAAGTTGTGTACTGGATAGCTGAATCATGGAACGAAATAAAACAATAAACAATAAATAAGTAAGTCATGGAAAAAAAATCCTGTCATAATAAAACTGTTGACTGTCGTATTGATCCGACAGAACAAACAGATTTGACATTTCTTATCAAGTAACTGTAAAGCGTAAAAATGTCGATGATACAGACATAGGTCGATAGATAAGGAAGGCCGAACGTAAGTAAGTAACGATAACACATGTTAAGACTATTGAAGTGACTCGGCGAAGGAATGACCGCCTTGGAAACTGGTCTACGCTATATTGGCATCATACAGACTCCACGTCAACAGATTTGCTCTGCTAAGACGACTACACGACGCTGCAACTCGAAAACGATCTGAAAAGCAGACGATGAAGACATTTCATAAATTTTAACAAAATATTTAACAACCGTAATGAACATGCATTCTAAAGTAACATTAAATTTACGTAATTACAGTAGTCAAAAAGTTCTATAAACCTGTTTCGTCCATACTTAACTACAGTAGCTTACAGAAACTTACAGTTTCTTACAGAAACTTATTTCCGTGTGATCCGAGTTTTCGAAAATCCAAAAGAGGCCTTGGTCACATCTACAAATTATCGGTAGTCTACTTTATTTTTTGTAAACCTAATAATGACAAACGTAATGCTTGGTAAATTTTTTCAAAACTGGTATAACTTAAAAGAATAATTCTTTAAAAAGCATGACAATATGCAGCAGAACGATTTTTAATAGTTGTACCTTTGTATTATGACATTTCTTTTACTTAACACAAACAATACTAAGTTATTTAAAATAATATAGTAAAAATAAATACTAACCACAGTGATGGCAGTTTGTGACGCATGACTTCAGTTTTAAACGGACTTTTACCCTACTTTTTTTCCTTTATAGCATAAGATCTTAACTAAAGGTTAGTTACAGATGTTAATTAAAATAAATAATCAAGTTAAGGAAATTAAACGCCTGGTTGAAACACGGTGTAAATCTGGGTTATACATTTGTTACATTAGGATAATCAGAAAAGTTATTATTTACTGTTTATGAAATACTGAAAACAGTTGGAACGGGGATACACAAATACCATACAATCAAAGGAAGGACAAGATCAACATGTTCAGTTTTAGTCCATCACTAATACAACTTTCTCGCTATGGTAGTAGTCCACGTTAAATTTCGCGAAACTACATCATTTAAAATTCATCAACGGATTAATTTCTTGTTTTATTCATCTTTAAAACTATACCTATTATTTTTTTAATTATTGTTGATTCTGAGACTTTTTATTCTATTGACCTTTATCTATTGTAGCATATTCTTTACAAGATGTTACAATAATTTTGCTATTTCAATTTATTTCTTACCAAAAATGGGAAAATTGAATAATGATTTTAAAAAACTGCAAGAATAATTCATTAGACAATTTATTTCAAATAATGAGTACAATATGCATAAACATTGTAGATAGCTTAGCCTTATCTACAAACTTAAAGGAGTTCAACATGATTCCTGGCTGTCCAGTCAGCTTTATGGATCCTGAGAATGGGGGAACGAGCTGTGCGTGGCCTGAGTAACCAGTCAACCACACGGGGCAGGTGAACAGCGGCACGGCCTGGCCTTAGCAATCTGTCTACAAGACGAGGCAGGTGTACGGCGGCACGTTCCTCTCTTTCTAAATCTTCTTCTGCCATGACAGCAATGGCCATAACGACCACCAAAAATAAGGTAACTTTCAACATTTTAAAAATCTGCAACAATAAATCACAATAACATTACACAAAATCCATAAGTAGTGGAAACACTCAGAATACTTTGGCATTGTTATTTATTCACATAAATCATGATTTAAAAGCCATTGCAATTATATTGTGTATAGTTTAAATAATAAATACTTGTATAAAAACATTCTTAGTTCTTGCCACATCTGCACTGATGCCGCCATTATACTTTCAGCCTTCGAATTTGCCCATAGTAGTTTTCTTTGTGTCGTGACAAATAATATGACTTTAATCTAAACGATATATCCCATAATGGAATGTAAGTAACTCTAACTTTTTGAATCAGTTAATAGTATGAATAATGAACTATAAATATATATAACAGATACTTAATAGTTCGCTGAGGTTCAGAAACTAACGCTAGCAATCTGCGAAAAAACTATTTCGTGAGTAAAAGAAAAGCGTTAGCAAAATTGCCTACGTTTACGAAAAATACGGAGAATATTTTGTGTGACCACATTATTAAGTATAAGCTTAAGTATTCTTACGTTGACCATTACAGACATAGAAAAACTTGGTTATGAGGTAGCTGAGGAATATTCGCTATAACATACATTTAACAAGAAACAAACATGGCAAGAACAGTATAAATCTATGGCAAGGCACTCACAACTGTTCTAGGTTATCATGGAATTATGCTACTCCAGCTTCCAGGACTCACTACACACCGCCTGCAACAGTTGGACGTAGAGTCTCTGAATTCATCAATATTAATGCAATATTACTTAGATTTTCCACCCATCATTGTAGAAGGCTCAATGTTATTCAAAAACTATTCCAATGGATATCGAGAAGCCATTAAGACCGTTAATAGGCCACCTTAACATTAACTTATTCAATACAGAATCAAAGATTAAAACCACACTTTCCTAAGACAAATGCAGGTCACGATAGTTTTAAACGGGCTTTAGTGTAGGTTCCCCGACTAGTAACATTACATAGTTTACAAAGAAACTGCATAAGAACTAGGGATCAACTGGAGCCCTAAAAGCTGCAGTTTTAAGCAGAAGACTTTATAAAATGGAGCTTAAACTGTCCAGAAAAAAGTGTATGTAAAAAAAGTAACAATTGAAAAGACGCAAAAAAATTCTTTTCAAGCAGAGGGTGGTATAAAATTTATGAAATCGATAGATAGAATAAGTGTTATTTTGTTGATTCTTGGCAACAATTGTTCATCACAAACAACCGGTCTCCTAGGTTGGGCCAAATGAAGTGTATTTTAGAATTTTTAGAAGTACAAATAAATATATCAAAATTGATGTAATTGAGGTAAGTCACACCTACTACATATTGGTAGTAAGTATGTACAATTTATTACTACAACATGTTCTAATTAATTTTTGATCTATCAAGATTGAAGTTTAACTTCCTACAAAATATTAATATATTCATGGAATTTTAATCCTGAAATTCATTGTAAATAGATATCATCTACTGTTTTATATTAGGTATTCACATGTGAATGTTTTAATTTGTTTTATATTTTTATAACCATTTTAATGTTTTCATACATTCATTACCGATTTTTCATTCAATTTTTGTTCTATTGCATTTGTTATTTTTATTTGAATGTTTGAAATTACATAAAATTATCTATTTGGATTTGATTATGCAATCGAACATTCCAGCAGGTAAAAGGTTATATCTATAATCAGGATGACATAACCTTTCTTATACAATAGAATGGATGAAATAATAAATTATACATAGATTATTTATATATTTTTGCTCATAAATTAACATTTATTACTGCATATAATATATTTTCATTGTATAACTATATATTTTATAGAGCTTTTTGAAAAACTTGTTCTATATTCTCTCTGTCCATAAGGTTGTTTAAAAAACTGATACTCGTATACACAACGCTAGATTTCAGAGGCCACTCTAAAAGTATCTTTTACAATATATTAAAACTAACTTTTTCATAATGTAATTTTTAAAAACTATTTTGTCTTAAGCAATATTTGTTTACATACAAATAATAAATATATAAGTACTTAAAAAACAATAGCAACGATTTTTTTCTAAAATTAAAATGGATTTAATTCAATTACTGACTTACATGTTTTATTCTGTACTCCCTCAGGTCCTTGCGAAAGTGTCTCAGGTAATAGCCGAAGTCGATTTAAATACAAAATTTGAATATCAATGACGTAATTTGTGTACAAAAATTACTATGGTATAATTTAGTTAATAATTTAATGAATCAATAAATATTGTCGATTGCCAGTTAAATACACACAAAGTTAGTTTGTTTTAATTATACACTATTTATATATGTCATTGAAAATATGTTTGGTTTACAAATTAAGAAGTGTTTGCACAACGCACTGAATCATTAGAGCTTGACACATAAATTGCACAATTTCGATACAAAAGTTTGAAGTTAGAATATTAATGATATTTATAGCGTTGTGATAAGTGAAACATTTGTGGTACATGTTTATCGATTCTGTTTAGGAATTTTATTTACCGATTCCTATCAATAATAGGATTTTTTTTAATCATTGTAAACACCAATAAAATACATTGGAATCAAAAACACATGTTGGTAATACTACTTAGTAAGGAATACTATCGAAGATATTTAAGAGAAAATCAAAATTATAAATAAAAAAACGAATTTAATATAGTTTATAAAAATCTCTAGTCATTTTAACAAACATGAAAATAATATCAAAGAAAATAAGGTAGCTAGAAAATACTTTGAAAAATACATCTTTGCGTTAATACTTTGTCATTCAAAACGAACTATAAATTCGTCCCTAGAATGACGATGCACATTAAACGAGAGCGAATGTTTTTAAAGAAAGTAGTTGAAGAATATGTAATTGTATTATAATCCCAGGTGTCATTTAATCATAATCATTGCCCTGACGTTTCCAAGTAACTACTTTATTTTGGATGAGATTTTGACTCGATTTAAACTATATGTACGTAACAGAGTCATGTGCTTTAGAATTCTATCGATCTATCTGAAGTAGAGCTGGTCACTGAGTTATTTAATGGTCGAACTGAAGTGTGACCACCAGGACATACTAGATGGACACATCTAGGATGGTGGTCACTAGAGTTATGATCAGAATATTCTCTGTACAAGGAAAATATTCTTTAGTTATTATCTTTTTTCTTCACATTGTAGCTCTGCCCTATTTATTTATTAGTATAAATATAAAATCCGGATTGAATATGGACCTCGAAAAGAGATTTTTCCGTTTCATTAGCCCATAGTATTTCATAAACTGTCAACTTGGACGACAACTACAACTAACGTTTTGCAATATAACATACGACATTTGGTGAGCGCTTTAAAAATATAATTCTAATATGGGCTACTTTTACCTAGGGTCGGTATTTTTCTAATTCCTGTAATGGATTTCTTCTCATGTTAATTTTTGTTCTTTTAAAAGAGCACACATGGCAAGAATGTGTGCACTTAAGTGTAAACATTGAATTTCACTTGATTGGTAAATGACGGACCAACTTTGAAACCGTCACATATTATTCTTTTTGAGATGGACTTTAAAATATACCAACACAATAAAATAATACCGAAAAGGTTAGAAACAGCGTTAATGTTTTTAGATATTCCTCATGGAAAAAACAAGAAAATATAGAAAATGGAGAAATGAGGAAATGCAGAAAGTTGTCGCTTCATACAAGAATGTTGAATATGGACTAAATGAGTGCAATAGAAAATATGGCTCCCCAAGAGCACTGATCAAATAAAAACTATTTCGCAAATGAAAGTAAAGCATTAAGGGAAATTGACTACGTTTGTAGAAAACAGAGGGAAAATTTTGTGTAACCAAATTCTAAAGTTTGAGAAGGCATTCTTTGATTTAACAATTACAGAGATAAGAAAACTTGCTTTAGAAGTAGCACAGAAATATTTCGAACAAAATACATTTAACAAGGAACAACCATGGCAGTAAAAATTGTATTATAAATTGTTGCCACACAACTCTCAACTATCTTTACACAAGACACCGTTAGCGAGAAAAAAAATTAAATACAGAAAATGTTAAACAGTTTTTTGAAATTTGGGAAAACATTTTTGATGAGGAGAAATTTAAGCCAAATTCTTGTTTCAATGTTGACAAATCAGATTCCTGATGAGCTCAGTAACGTTCTCAAAAGGTCATCGGTCTTAAGGGAAAGCGACAGGTAGGTTCAATAACTAATGGAGAACGTTGCATCAATACTAGGCTAGTTGGTTATGTCAGTGATACAGGAGAATAGGTGCCTGCCATGATATAACTGACAAAATGGAATGACAATTTAAAAGCTGAACCCTATCAGCAGCTAGCTACATAAGCTCTGAAATGTTTAAGTAGCTAAGACATTTCACTAGTCACATAAATGTCAGTAAAAAAAATTTCTTTTACTTGATGGACTTGTGTGATCATGGACGTCTACAATAAAAATTTCAAGCTAATGGGTTGCTAGTGATCATGGCATTGTGCTACTCCAGCTTCCATTGTGCTACTCGCTACACATTGTCTGCAACAGTTGGGCGCAGCGACTTTGGACCCTTGCAATATTACATTATTCAGACTCAAGAAAAATTCCTGAAGAAATATTCCTCAATACAAAGAAGAAAATATCCAAGAAACACAACTTCTTGCTTTAACTGCAGAGGCGTGTGGACATGGGTACCTCCCGCCGCTCTATGATTTGTTCAGGTATTAGGCATGTTTTTAAAAACTCAGAAGTTGGTCAACTGAACAGTAACTTATTAAATAAAGGATTATAACTTGGAAATTATTCTAAATCACACTTTGCTAAGACAAATGAAGATGACAGTAGTTTTAAACAGTCTTGACTCGATAATTCCCCACGAACAGCACCAAGTATTCTACAAAGAAACGTGGTTACGACTAAGGGATTAAGCAGCAGCCCATATAAAATGGAGTTTGAACTGTTCTAAAAGGCAATTATTATAAAAAGTAAGTAAAACTTGAAACGATGCAAAACATCTGTTCAAGCCTAGTGTATGTATTTGGTGGTATGAAATTTGTGAATTCGATAAATAGGAGGAAATGATTAAGCGTATCGGCTGCCGCAATTGATATCCCAAAGTAAGCCTGGACGGACAAAAATAAAGATTTCAGGTTCACATTGTTCTTCTGATTATTAATTATATTTACATTAATTATATTATATTGTTGAATTGATTTTAACCTTTCTCGCTAATATTGATAATATGATATAATTGTTACAAAAATAAAATATTTAAAATGAGTTTAAAGAATCTTATGATTTGTATTTCGAAAAAATAAGTATTTTTATGTTAATTTTTAAAACGGTAAATTCTAGGCAACAATTGATTTTCAATCACAGGCAAGCAGCCTTTACTAAATCTATGTAATGTTATTGACTAATTCAATATACAACTACAAAGAAGGATGACTGAACTTTTATGTCTTACTTAGTAAAATATAGTATTATATTCATTCCTTAGTAGTACACGGAAAATAGACAAAACTGTTACAATCAAGGCAACTCTCATATACTACACATTAGTAGTAAGTTTGTTCAATTTGCTAATACGCCATGATCCAATAAAATTAATGTTTTATCAAGAATTAGTGTAAATCCCTGTTAAATATTACAATATTCATAGAACATTTATCCTGAATTTCAGTGCTTATAGAATGTTTTCAATATACTGTATACGTTATTCACAACTGTAATTTGTTTTATCTTTATGTTTAATTTTATAACATTTTCAAACCAGATTTTAAATAAACATTTTTAATGCACTTTAATTTTGAATTTCAAGGTTTAAAATTACGTGAAATTACTTATTTTCGTTTGATTATGTAATCATACTTTCTATAAGGTTATACCTATAATAAGGATGGCATAACCCCCTTTTTAAAAAACGGAACCAGTGAGACCTAATATTATATTTTATATGTTAATAAATCACAGGTTTAAAATTATTTATAAACCGAGAGTCTGTGTTTTGAGTGTTTCACTACAAATACATAACACAAGGTACATATATATATATATATATATATATATAATTGTGTAATGAAAAGATAAGAATAAATTTGTATAGTTGTGGCATATCTAGAGATTAGTCCGCTGATGTAATAACATAATTTGTAAAAGCATAAATGTATGTAGTTAAACCCTATATATATATATATATATATATATATATATATATATATATATATATATATAATTGTGTAATGAAAAGATAAGAATAAATTTGTATAGTTGTGGCATATCTAGAGATTAGTCCGCTGATGTAATAACATAATTTGTAAAAGTATAAATGTATGTAGTTGAACCCTATATATATATATATATATATAATTGTGTAATGAAAATATAAGAATAAATTTGTATAGTTGTGGCATATCTAGAGATTAGTTCCTCTGATGTAATAACATAATTTGTAAAAGTATAAATGTATGTAGTTGAACCCTATATATATATATAAATATATATATATATATATATATATATATATATATATATATATATATATATATATATATATATATATATATATATATATATATATAATTGTGTAATGAAAAGATAAGAATAAATTTGTATAGTTGTGGCATATCTAGAGATTAGTCCGCTGATGTAATAACATAATTTGTAAAAGTATAAATGTATGTAGTTGAACCCTATATATATATATATATATATATATATATATATATAATTGTGTAATGAAAAGATAAGAATAAATTTGTATAGTTGTGGCATATCTAGAGATTAGTCCGCTGATGTAATAACATTGTTACCAATATACTAATATTGTCGAATTTTGTAATTATAGTTTATGTTCGGATTAAAGGTGTTGAAATTACTACCTTTTTTTTAATAATTAAAAAAATCCAAGTCAGCAATGTACTTGACTTAGCGCTCTTCGTTTCGAACTAAATATACATATATATATTTAAATTCTTTAATTATATAGATTTATCATGTACTTTTGAGCACAAATAATATTTATTACTTTATATGCTATAATTTAAATTTAACAATATATTTTAAAGAGCTTTTGAAACAACTGTTTCTTAGTCTCTAAACGTTTTTATAAAGTATTTTTGTAAACAAAACACATTCCATTTATATTTCAGATGCCACCCTTATACAGGTAAAGTTTTACAACTATAGTGGGATGGGCGATAACATAACGTTTGCGTTCTAACTGAATAATATAATTTTCTACATGCCAATTATAATAATTTAAATCAAAATAACAAATATTTTTTTATAATTATAATGGAATATAATTACTGACTTACATCTTTTATGCTGTACCCACTAAGGGTCTTGTAAAAATGTCTCAAGATTTAACCGGAGCCGATTTAAATACGAAATTTGAATAACAATGGCGTATTTTTTTGACAGAAATAATCAATGCTGTAATGTAGGTAATAATTTAATGAATAAAAATGCAAGTTGAATACACAGTAAGTCAGTTTGTTTTATTTATTCACTATTTATGTATGTTCATAGAAAATATGTTTGGTTAAGAAATTCGGAAGTGTTTCTACGACACTTCCTGAATGTCTAAAGTATGACACCAAAATTGCAAAATTTCGAAACAAAAGTCAGAACTTGGACTATAAACTAAAAAAATAGATTTTAATAGGTTAAACCGTTGGTATATTATTTTGGCAAATGATTTCCGATTCTGTTGAAGAATTGTTGTTACAAATCAAGGGATTTTACATGATTCTGAAGCTTCTTGGCATTTAGACTATTAATTATGATATACACACAGCTATTCAATAATATCTTCCATACACTTATTGTATAGAAAGAGTAAGAAATTTATTAAATTTATGATCTCTTACTTCTATAAGTATCTACAGTAATCACATTCCGTGTGAATCATTCATAGAAATTTGAACTCTCCACTATTTAAATAACTGAAAGAAAAATATACAATCTTATATTGTATAACAATATAAGATAGCATAATTTGTGCGAGAACAAAGACCAACTATCGTCATGCATATTATCATATTATCGAATACATGAAATGATTCTTTCATCAGTAGAATATGGGTCGCTATAATTAGTCATGAGAATTCAAGCAATAAAAAAGTCGATTATTTCGGAAAGATTTTGAACAGCTTAGACTGACTAGCAAATAACAGACACGATTGCGGTGCCGTTTTAAAAATTTTGTGGGTAATAAGCTTATGATGAATCAGGTTTTCGTTATCAGAAAATGTTTGTTTACTTTCGGGTTTTTTAAGTCGGTTCTTTTTTTAAATTTAATTCTTTGTTTTTAGAGGTATGGTCTTTAGTTTCTATTTACATTATAATCGAATTCCTTGTCATGCTGTCTCTAATCGAAATCGAATTTCGTAAATATTCAACAATGTTCTCCTTAATAATTACTAGCAAAAACATTTTGTACTCATAAAGTGATAATAAATAATGTTATAATGGTTAGTAGTATTATGTTTAATGAATTTATTACTTGATATTTAGTGAATTAATGAGGTTTACCTGATTACTTGAGGATTATTGACTATCTTGACCATGGTAAATGAAGTAAATCAGAATTCAAGTGTATTTATTTTGGCTTAAAATTAGTGCCTAGTTTTATTTCAGACTATTTTATCCATTTGGAAGGAAATTCAAAATTATTTACTGTTAGCCAATGAACCGTTGCTTCCCGATGAAGATCAAGTCTGCCCTGCTAAGCTAAAAAAACAGTAACTCCACTTTAGTTGATACTGAGATATGGAAGTTTAGTGTTTTGTTCAAGACCAACAAACCAATAATAGAATTAATTGATTTTTTTGCCTGGTCAACATACTATATCTTACAAAATTTAAATATGCTGTTGTTTTATCCTAACATTTTGATTTTATTTAAATGCCTGTATTTACCAGAGTCTATCTTATAATTTTGTAAACAAGAAAACTGTAACTACATTGTAGATGTTTAGAACTCTCGGTTACTGATTTTTAGCCTAGCAGGGCAAAGGTGCTGTCTGATGATATCCGTGCTTTATTTCTACCCGCAAATGTTATGAACCTAAGCCGGCTGAAGGATAAGGGTGATTTATAAAGTGTGGGAAAAACAGACGTGACCTTTTACAGTCTCTCTTTGAAGCGACTGAAGAGGAAAGAAACCTTGTAGGCTTTCTAAAGAAAACTACAGCTAAGTAAGTTGTGTACTGGATAGCCGAATCATGGAACGAAATAGAACGATAAACAATAAATAATTAAGTCATGGAATAAAATCCTGTCATAATAAAACTGTTGACTGTCGTATTGATCCGACAGAAGAAACATGCTTGACATTTCTTATCAAGTAACTTGAAGGTGTAAAAATGTCGATGATACAGACATAGGTCGATAGATAAGGAAGGCCGAACGTAAGTAAGTAACGATAACACATGTTAAGACTATTGAAGTGACTCGGTGAAGGAATGACCGCCTTGGAAACTGGTCTACGCTATATTGGCATCATACAGACTCCACGTCAACAGATTTGTTCTGCTAAGACGACTACACGACACTGCAACTCGAAAACGATCTGAAAAGCAGACGATGAAGACATTTCATAAATTTTAACAAAATATTTAGCAACCGTAATGAACATGCATTCTAAAGTAACATTAAATTTACGTAATTACAGTAGTCAAAAAGTTCTATAAACCTGTTTCGTCCATACTTAACTACAGTACTTTGGGTTTATTATGACCCCTATATATTCTATTTTACAGAAACGTATTTCTGTGTGATCCGAGTTTTCGTAAATCCAAAAGGGGCCTTGGTCACATCTACCAAATTATCGGTAGTCTACTGTATTTTTTTTAAACCTAATAATGACAAACGTAATGCTTGGTAAATTTTTTTCAAAACTGGTTTAACTTAAAAGAATAATTCTTTAAAAAGCATGAGAATATGCAGCAGAACGATTTTTAATAGTTGTGCCTTTGTATTAAGACATTTCTTTTACTTAACACAAACAATACTAAGTTATTTAAAATAATATAGTAAAAATAAATACTAACCACAGTAATGGCAGTTTGTTACGCATGACTTGGGTTTTAAACGGACTTTTACCCTACTTTTCTCCCTTTATAGCATAAGATCTTAACTAAAGGTTAGCTACAGATATTAATTAAAATAAATAATCAAGTTAAGGAAATTAAACGCCTGGTTGAAACACAGTGTAAATCTGGGTTATACATTTGTTACATTAGGATAATCAGAAAAGTTATTATTTACTGTTTATGAAATACTGAAAATAGTTGGAATGGGGATACATAAATACCATACAATTAAAGGAAGGACAAGATCAACATGTTCAGTTTTAGTCCATCACTAATACAACTTTCTCGCTATGGTAGTAGTCCAGGTTAAATTTCGCGAAACTACATCATTTAAAATTCATCAACGGATTAATTTCTTGTTTTATTCATCTTTAAAACTATACCTATTATTTTTTAAATTATTGTTGTTTCTGAGACTTTTTATTCTATTGAACTTTATCTATTCTAGCATATTCTTTACAAGATGTTACAATAATTTTGCTATTTCAAATTATTTCTTACCAAAAATGGGAAAATTGAATAATGATTTTAAAAAACTGCAAGAATAATTCATTAGACAATTTATTTCAAATAATGAGTACAATATGCATTATTTAAAACATAGTAGATAGTTTAGCCTCATCTACAAACTTAAAGGAGTACAACATGATTCCTGGCTGTCCAGTCAGCTTTATGGATCCTGAGAATGGGGGAACGAGCTGTGCGTGGCCTGAGTAACCAGTCAACCACACGGGGCAGGTGAACAGCGGCACGGCCTGGCCTTAGCAATCTGTCTACAAGACGAGGCAGGTGTACGGCGGCACGTTCCTCTCTTTCTAAATCTTCTTCTGCCATGACAGCAATGGCCATAACGACCACCAAAAATAAGGTAACTTTCAACATTTTAAAAATCTGCAACAATAAATCCCAATAACATTACACAAAATCCATAAGTAGTGGAAACACTCACAATACTTTGGCATTGTTATTTATTCACATAATCATGGTTTAAATCACATATGCAGTGATGCCGCCATTATACTCTCAGCCTTCGAATTTGCCCATAGTAGTTTTCTTTGTGTCGTGACAAATAATATGACCTTAATCTAAACGATATATCCCATAATGGAATGTAAGTAACTCTAACTTTTTGAATCAGTTAATAGTATGTATATTGAACTATAAATACATATAACAGATACTTAAAAGTTCGCTGAGGTTCAGAAACTACCGCTAGCAATCTGCGATTTGGTAAAGTTGATTTTTTTGGAGCTGACTGAAATGCATTTAATCGAACGGAAAGCATAATTCTTTAAAAAGCATGAGAATATGCAACAGAACGATTTTTAATAGTTGTACATTTGTATTATAACAACCATTGAGGACAACTTTGAAAATGTCATGTTTTCTTTTCGAGGAAAACATTAAAAGACACCAATCAATAAAATATTAGGTGGGGAAAAAGGTGGGGAAAAAATATCAACGGCGTTAATGTTATAAATACAAAATATGCAAACCCAAATGCCTGACTTCGGTTTTTTCAGATATTCCTCACGGAACAAAGAAGGAACATTGAAATTGGAGGAAAGAGAAACTGTAGAAAGCTATTGCTACATACAGAAATGGTGATTAGAGACTAAATGAGTGTATTGGAGAAAATGGCACGGGAAAAAACTGAAGAAAAAAACTATTTCGTGAATAAAAGAAAAGCGTTAGCAAAATTACCTACGTTTACAAAAAATACGGAGAATATTTTGTGTGACCACATTCTTAAGTATAAGCTTAAGTATTCTTACGTTGACCATTACAGACATAGAAAAACTTGGTTATGAGGTAGCTGAGGAATATTCGCTATAACATACATTTAACAAGAAACAAACATGGCAAGAACAGTATAAATCTATGGCAAGGCACTCACAACTGTTCTAGGTTATCATGGAATTATGCTACTCCAGCTTCCAGGACTCACTACACACCGCCTGCAACAGTTGGACGTAGAGTCTCTGAATTCATCAATATTAATGCAATATTACTTAGATTTTCCACCCATCATTGTAGAAGGCTCAATGCTATTCAAAAATGATTCCAATGGATTTCGAGAGGCCATTAACACCGTTAATAGGTCAGCTTAACAGTAACTTATTCAATACAGAATCAAAGGTTAAAACCACACTTTCCTAAGACAAATGCAGGTCACGATAGTTTTAAACGGGCTTTACTGTAGGCTCCCCGACTATCAACATTACATAGTTTACAAAGAAACTGCATAAGAACTAGAGATCAACTGGAGCCCTAAAAGCTGCAGTTTTAAGCAGAAGACTTTATACATAAAATGGATGAAATAATAAATTATACATAGATGATTTATATATTTTTGCTCATAAATTAACATTTATTACTGCATATAATATATTTTCATTGTATAAATTTTTGAAAAACTTGTTCTATATTCTCTTTGTCCATAAGGTTGTTTAAAAAACTGATACTCGTATACACAACGCTAGATTTCAGACGCCACTCTAAAAGTATCTTTTACAATATATTAAAACTATATATTAAAACTAACTTTTTCATAATGTAATTTTTAAAAACTATTTTGTCTTAAGCAATATTTGTTTACATACAAATAATAAATATTTAAGTACTTAAAAAACAATAGCAACTATTTTTTTCTAAAACTAAAATGGAATTAATTCAATTACTGACTTACATGTTTTATTCTGTACTCCCTAAGGTCCTTGCAAAAGTGTCTCAGGTAATAGCCGAAGTCGATTTAAATACAAAATTTGAATATCAATGACGTAATTTGTGTACATAAATTACTATGGTATAATTTAGTTAATAATTTAATGAATCAATAAATATTGTCGATTGCCAGATAAATACACATAAAGTAATTTTGTTTTAATTATACACTATTTATATATGTCTTAGAAAATATGTTTGGTTCACAAATTAAGAAGTGTTTGCACAACGCACTGAACATTAGAGCTTGACACATAAATTGCACAATTTCGATATAAAAGTTTTGAAGTTAGAATATTAATGATATTTATAGCGTTGTGATACGTGAAACAGTTGTGGTACATGTTAAATCGATTCTGTTTAGGAATTTTATTTACCGATTCTTATCAATAATAGGATTTTTTAATCATTGTAAGGACCAATAAAATACATTGGAATCAAAAACACATGTTGTAATACTACTTAGTAAGGAATACTATCTAGGAACACATGGCAGGAACAGTATAAATTTATGGCAAGGTACTCACAACTGATATAGGCTGTCATGGAATTATGCTTTTCCAGCTTCCAGGACTCACTACACACCGCCTGCAACAGTTCGACGTAGAGTCTCTGGATTCATTCAATATTAATGCAATATTACTTAGATTTTCCACCCATCATTGTAGAAGGCTCAATGCTATTCAAAAACTATTCCAATGGATATCGAAAAGCCATTAACACCGTTAATAGGCCAGCTTAACAGTAACTTATTCAATACAGAATCAAAGGTTAAAACAACACTTTCCTAAGACAAATGCAGGTCACGATAGTTTTAAACGGGCTTTACTGTAGGTTTCCCGACTAGCAATATTACCTAATGTACAAAGAAACTGCATAAGAACTAGGGATCAACTGGAGCCCTAAAAGCTGCAGTTGTAACTAGAACACTTTATAAAATGGAGCTTAAACTGTCCAGAAAGAAGAGTATGTAAAAAAAAGTAAAAACTGAAAAGACGCAAAGAAAATTCTTTTCAAGCAGAGGGTTGTATAAAATTTATGAAATCGATAGATAGAATAAGTGTTTTTTGTTGATTATTGCCAACAATAGTTCATCAAAAACAACCGGTCTCCTAGGTTGGGCCAAATGAAGTGTATTTTAGAATTTGTAGAAGTACAAACAAATATATCAAAATTGATGTAATTGAGGTATGTCACACCTACTACATATTGGTAGTAAGTATATACAATTTATTACTACAACATGTTCTAATTAATTTTTGTTCTATTAGGATTGAAGTTTAACTTCCTACAAAATATTAATATATTCATGGAATTTAAATCCTGAAATTCATTGTAAATAGATATCATCTACTGTTTTATATTAGGTATTCACATGTGAATGTTTTAATTTGTTTTATATTTTTATAACCATTTTAATGTTTTCATACATTCATTACCGATTTTTCATTCAATTTTTGTTTTATTGCATTTGTTATTTTTATTTGAATGTTTGAAATTACATAAAATTACCTATTTGGATTTGAATATGCAATCGAACATTCCAGCAGGTAAAAGGTTATATTTACAATCAGGATGACATAACCTTTCTTATACAATAGAATGGATGAAATAATAAATTATACATAGATGATTTATATATTTTTGCTCATAAATTAACATTTATTACTGCATATAATATATTTTCATTGTATAACTATATATTTTATAGAGCTTTTTGAAAAACTTGTTCTATATTCTCTCTGTCCATAAGGTTGTTTAAAAAACTGATACTCGTATACACAACGCTAGATTTCAGACGCCACTCTAAAAGTATCTTTTACAATATATTAAAACTATATATTAAAACTAACTTTTTCATACTGTAATTTTTTTAAACTATTGTGTCTTAACCAATATTTGTTTACATACCAATAATAAATATTTAAGTACTTGAAAAACAATAGCAGCTATTTTTTTCTAAAACTAAAATGGAATGAATACAATGACTGACTTACACGTTTTAATCTGCACTCCCTAAGGTCCTTGCAAAAGTGTCTCAGTTATTAGCCGAATTCGATTTAAATACAAAATTTGAATATCAATGACGTAATTTGTGTACATAAATTACTATAGTATAATTTAGTTAATAATTTAATGAATCAATAAATATTGTCGATTGCCAGATAAATACACATAAAGTAATTTTGTTTTAATTATACACTATTTATATATGTCTTAGAAAATATGTTTGGTTCACAAATTAAGAAGTGTTTCCAAAACGCACTGAATCATTAGAGCTTGATACATAAATTGCACAATTTCGATACAAAAGTTTGAAGTTAGAATATTAATGACATTTATAGTGTTGTGACACGTGAAACATTTGGCATATTTTTGTGCTACATGTTTATCGATTCTGTTTAGGAATTTTATTTACCGGATCCTGTCAATATTAGGATTTTTTTTAATCATTGTAAAGACCAATAAAATACATTGGAATCAAAAACACATGTTGGTAATACTACTTAGTAAGGAATACTATCGAAGATATTTAAGAGAAAATGAAAATTATAAATAAAAAAACTAATTTTATATAGTTTTAAAAAAATCTCTAGCCATTTTAACAAACATGATAATAATATCAAACAAAATAAGGTAGATAGAAAATACTTTGAAAAATACATCTTTACGTTAAAACTTTGTCATTCAAAACGAACTATAAAAATCGTCCCTAGAATGACGATGCACATTAAACAAGAGCGAATGTTTTTAAAGAAAGTAGTTGAAGAATATGTAATTGTAAAATAATCTCAAGTGTCATTTAATCATAATCATTGCCCTGACGTTTCCAAGTAACTACTTTATCTTGACTCGATTTAAACGAGATATACGTAACGGAGTCATGTGCTTTAGATTTCTATCGATCTATCTGAAGTAGAGCTGGTCAATGAGTTATTTAATGGTCGACCTGAAGTGTGACCACCAGGACATACTAGATGGACACATCTAGCATGGGGGTCACTAGAGTTATGATCAAAAAATTCTCTGTACAAGGAAAATATTCTTTAGTTATTATCTTTTTTCTTCACATTGTAGCTCAGCCCTATCTTATTATTAGTATAAATATAAAATCCGGATTGTATATAGACCACGAAAAGAGATTTTTCCGATTTCTAATTCCTGTAATGGGTTTCTTCTCATGTTAATTTTTGTTCTTTTAAAAGAGCACACATGGCAAGAATGTGTGCACTTAAGTGTAAACATTGAATTTTACTTGATTGGTAAATGGGACATTTATTTCACTTACGAAATAAATACAGTTTGAAAAAATCAAAGGAGTAAGACATTTACAGGAAATAGGATTTAAATGAGATACATTTATTTAAAACACTCTTAAAGTATTGTTTAGTAAGATTATAAAAGTATTTTTAACTTTCAGCAAGAATTCTTTAACAAATATAATTTTCGACTAATATCAATTTATATTAATAGCACTTTCAACATGTTTTATAACGGAATTTCGTTTACATTACGAATACAACATCAAGCTATATAAAATAATACAGTAACAATAAAAGGCTAAAAACAAAACTTGAAGTTTATTACTAATGAATAGATCTTATAAAAAATAATACAACTTTCTTTCGCTGTGTTTGTAGCCTAGGTTTAATTTTGCTGAAGGTAAATATTTACGATATTAATTGAAATTATTACTGGTGTTATAAGTTTTTAAACTTTTAAATAATGGAACCTTTTATTTTAATACAGTAAATCTTTGTAACTTTTACCTAATTCATTGAACTTTATCCATACTGGAAATTCTGTAAAATATTTTAAACTTTTATCGTATTTTGATATATTTTTTTATCGAATATTCATAAATCATTTTCCAATTATAAAGGAGAACGTTAGAAAAAAATTAATTAAAAGATAATTGTTGAAATGAAATAGTAATGGTAAATAGCTATAATTATGGTAAATGTAAAAGGTTTTTTTTATGTTGCATTAAGAAAATCTGAAAAGCTTTCTCTGACTGCATATGAAAGTCAAAAAACGTTTGATCGGTGATACCCAATTACCACTAAAATAAATGAAAGTCAAGACCACCAGGTTGACTGAAATCGTCTTCTCTAACTCAAATAATCAGGATGTTAGTACGTTCAATTATTCGGAACGTACGCAATCAGGGTTCGTTATCAGATTAATTCTTCATTATCAAACGTAAAATGATAATTTCGTATAGTAACTCTTGATTCATTAGAAAGGCATCCGCACTGGAAAAGACTTCAAGTGATTTTTAACTATTTTCGTATGTTATTTTCGATGTTTTATTTCTAATAGAAAATGGAAAAATCGATAAATAATATTTTTAAAACAACAAGAATAATTCATTACACAGTTTATTTCAAATAATGAGTATAATAAGGTATTATTTAAAACATTGTAAATAGTTAGGCCTTATCTACAAACATACTCTACGTCACGACCTTTCCTGATTGCTTGCCACAGAAGGGGCATTGGCAAGTGAAGGGGGGAACGGCCTTTACGTGTTCTGAGTAACCAGTCAACCACACGGGGCAGGTAACGGCAGCGCGTTCCTCTCTTTCTAAATCTTCTGCTGCCATGACAGCAATGTCCATAACGACCACCAAAAATAAGGTAACTTTCAACATTTTAGAAATCTGCAACAATAAATCACAATGAAATAACAAGATATAATATTTGTTATTAAAATATAGGAGAGTGCCCCCGATTGAATCGATGCCTTCCATGAAACACCATGCTAAATATATATGAAAAGAAAATTTAATCTTAAAGTTGGCAGCAGTCGTAGCTTCGGATCCTGCCGCGACAGCGCTGCTGCCATTATTACACTGGCAGCATCTTGTAGTGTCCGATGGCTTGTTTTTGTAGTTTTTCTTATTTGTCGAGACAAAGAATACGACTTCGATCAAAACGATATATCCCATAGCGAAATGTAAGTAACTCCAATTTTTTTTGTATTTGTTAATGGTATATATATTGAACTATAAATACATTTAATATATGCTTGAAATCTCGCTGTAGTTCAGGAACTACCGCTAGTGATAAGCTATTCCGTAAAGTTAGTTTGTTTGGAGAAATCCATTCAATCGACCGGACCAACTTTGAAACCGTCACATATTATTCTTTTTGAGATAGACTTTAAAATATACCAAGACAATAAAATAATACCGAAAAGGTTAGAAACAGCGTTAATGTTTTTAGATATTCCTCATGGAAAAAACAAGAAAATATGGAAAATGGAGGAAGGAGGAACTGCAGAAAGCTGTCGCTTCATACAAGAATGTTGAATATGGATTAAATGAGTGCAATAGAGAATATGACTCCCCAAGAGCACTGATAAAAAAAAAACTATTTCGCAAATGAAAGTAAAGCATTAAGGGAAATTGACTACGTTTGTAGAAAACAGAGGGAAAATTTTGTGTAACCAAATTCTAAAGTTTGAGGAGGCATTCTTTAATTTAACAATTACAGAGATAAGAAAACTTGCTTTAGAAGTAGCACAGAAATATTTTGAACAAAATACATTTAACAAGGAAAAAACATGGAAGTGAAAATTGTATTATAAATTGTTGCCACACAACTCTCAACTATCTTCACACAAGACACCGTTAGCGAGAAAAAGAATTAAATACAGAAAATGTTAACCAGTTTTTTGAAATTTGGGAAAACATTTTTGATGAGGAGAAATTTGAGCCAAATTCTTGTTTCAATGTTGACAAATCAGGTTTCTGAAGAGTTCAGTAACGTTCTCAAAAGGTCATCGGTCTTAAGGGAAAGCGACAGGTAGGTTCAATAACTAATGGAGAACGTTGCATCAATACTAGGCTAGTTGGTTATGTCAGTGATACAGGAGAATAAGGGCCTGCCATGATTATAATATAACTGACAAAATGGAATGACAATTTAAAAGCTCGAACCCTAGCAGGCAGCCTGCTACATAAGTTCTGAAATTTTGTAAGTAGCTAAGACATTTCACTAGTCACATAAATGTCAGTAAAACAATTTCTTTTACTTGGTGGACTTGTGTGATCATGGACGTCTACAATAAAAACATCAAGCTAATGGGTTGCTAGTGATCATGGCATTGTGCTACTCCATCTTCCAGGTCTCACTATACCTTATCTGCAACAATTGGAACCTGCTACCTTGGATTCTTGAAGTGGGATAGGCGATAACTTAACATTTGCGTTCTAACTGAATTATAGATTTTCTACATGCCAATTATAATAATTTAAATCAAAATAAGATATTTTTTTAAACCTATAATGGAATATAATGACTGACTTACATATTTTATACTGTACCCCCTAAGGGTCTTGTAAAAATGTATCAAGCTTAAACCGGATTCGATTTAAATACGAAATTTGAATAGCAACGGCGTATTTTTTGACAGAAATTATCAATGGTGTAATGTAGGTAATAATTTAATGAATTTAGTCAGTTTGTTTTATTTATTCACTATTTATGTATGTTCATAGAAAATATGTTTGGTTAAGAAATTCGGAAGTGTTTCTACGACACTTCCTGAATGTCTAAAGTATGACACCTAAATTGCATTTTTTCGAAACAAAAGTCATAACTTGGACTATAAACTAAAAATTTAAATTTTTAATAGGTTAAACCGTTGGTATATTATGTTGGCAAATGATTTTCGATTTTGTTGAAGAATTGTAGTTACAAATCAAGGGATTTTACATGATTCTAAAGCTTCTTGGCATTTAGATTATTAAATTGTGATATACAGCTATTCAATAATATCTTCCATACACTTATTGTATAGAAACAGTAAGAAATTTATTAAATTTATGATCTCTTACTTCTATAAGTATCTAAAGTAATCACATTCCGTGTGAATCATTCATAGAAATTTGAACTCTCCACTATTTAAATAACTGAAAGAAAAATATACAATCTTATATTGTATAACAATATAAGATAGCATAATTTGTGCGAGAACAAAGATCAACTATCGTCTCGCATATTATCATATTATCGAATACACGAAATGTTTCTTTCATCAGTAGAATATGGGTCGCTATAATTAAACATGAGAATTCAAGCAATAAAAAAGTCGATTATTTCGGAAATTTTGTGAACAGCCTAGACTGATTAGCAAATAACAGGCATGATTGCGGTGCCGTTTTAAAAATTTTGTGGGTAATAAGCTTATGATGAATAAGGTTTTCGTTATCAGAAAAGTTTTGTTTACTTTCGAGTTTTTTTAATATTCCACAACGTTCTCTTTAATAATTACTAGCAAAAACATTTTGTACTCATAAAGTCATAATAAAAAATATGATAATGGTTAGTAGTATTATGTTTAATGAACTTATTTCTTGATATTTAGTGACGTAATGAGGTTTACCTGATTACTTGAGGATTATTGAATATCTTGACCATGGTAAATGAAGTAAATCAGAATTTAGGTGTATTTATTTTGGCTTATCTCATTTGAGTTGTATCAAGTTATATATCACTAGACTATCGAAGAAGGAGCCTAATAAGGAGGAAGATTCATTCATTAGTATCTGATGGATTTCCGAGTTCCAATTTTTCGAGCTTCTGTGAAATTCGAGCTTCCTTTGAATTAGTGCCTATTTTTATTTCAGACTATTTTATCCATTTGGAAGGAAATTCAAAACTATTTACTGTTAGCCAATGAACCGTTGCTTCCCGATGAAGATCAAGTCTGCCCTGCTAAGCTAAAAAAACAGTAACTCCACTTTAGTTGTTACTGAGATATGGAAGTTTAGTGTTTTGTTCAAAACCAACAAACAAATAATAGAATTATTTGATTTTTTTGTCCTAGTCAACATATTACATCTTACCAAATTTAAATATGCTGTTGTTTTATCCTAACATTTGGATTTTATTTAAATACCTGTATTTTCCAGAGTCTATCTTACAATTTTGTAAACAAGAAAACTGTAACTACATTGTAGATACTTAGAACTCTCGGTTACTGATTTTTAGCCTAGCAGGGCAGAAGTGCGGTCTGATGATATCCGTGCTTTATTTCTACCCGCAAATGTTATGAGCCTAAGCCGGCTGAAGGATAAGGGTGATTTATAAAGTGTGGGGAAAACAGACGTTACCTTTTACAGTCTCTCTTTGAAGCGACTGAAGAGGAAAGAAACCTTGTAGGCTTTCTAAAGAAAACTACAGCTAAGTAAGTTGTGTACTGGATAGCCGAATCATGGAACGAAATAGAACGATAAACAATAAATAAATAAGTCATGGAATAAAATCCTGTCATAATAAAACTGTTGACTGTCGTATTGATCCGACAGAAGATACATTCTTGACATTTCTTATCAAGTAACTTGAAGGTGTAAAAATGTCGATGATACAGACATAGGTCGATAGATAAGGAAGGCCGAACGTAAGTAAGTAACGATAACACATGTTAAGACTATTGAAGTGACTCGGTGAAGGAATGACCGCCTTGGAAACTGGTCTACGCTATATTGGCATCATACAGACTCCACGTCAACAGATTTGCTCTGCTAAGACGTCTACACGACACTGCAAATCGAAAACTATCTGAAAAGCAGACGATGAAGACATTTCATAAATTTTAACAAAATATTTAACAACCGTAATGAACATGGATTCTAAAGTAACATTAAATTTACGTAATTACAGTAGTCAAAAAGTTCTATAAACCTGTTTCGTCCATACTTAACTACAGTACTTTGGGTTTATTATAACCCCTATATATTCTATTTTACAGAAACGTATTTCCGTGTGATCCGAGTTTTCGAAAATCGAAAATAGACCTTGGTCACGTCTACCAAATTATCGGTAGTCTACTGTATTTTTTTAAACCTAATAATGACAAACGTAATGCTTGGTAAATGTTTTAAGACTGGTATAACTTAAAAGAATAATTCTTTAAAAAGCATGACAATATGAAGCAGAACGATTTTTAATAGTTGTACCTTTGTATTATGACACTAATACAACTTTCTCGCTATCGTAGTAGTCCAGGTTAAATTTCGCGAAACTACATCATTTAAAATTCATCATTTCTTGTTTTATTCATCTTTAAAACTATACCTATTATTTTTTTAATTATTGTTGTTTCTGAGACTTTTTATTCTATTGAACTTTATCTATTCTAGCATATTCTTTACAAGATGTTACAGTAATTTTGCTATTTCAATTTATTTCTTACCGAAAATGGGAAAATTGAATAATGGTTTTAAAAAACTGCAAGAATAATTCATTACACAATTTATTTCAAATAATCAGTACAATAAGGTATTATTTAAAATATTGTAGATAGTTTGGACTTATCTGCAAACTTAATTGATGTAAATATTCCTCCCTGTCCAGTCAGCTGCATGGGTATTGAGAATGGGGGAACGAGCTGTGCGTGGCCTGAGTAACCAGTCAACCACACGGGGCAGGTGAACAGCGGCACGGCCTGGCCTTAGCAATCTGTCTACAAGGCGAGGCAGGTGTACGGCGGCACGTTCCTCTCTTTCTAAATCTTCTTCTGCCATGACAGCAATGGCCATAACGACCACCAAAAATAAGGTAACTTTCAACATTTTAAAAATCTGCAACAATAAATCCCAATAACTTACACAAAATCCATAAGTAGTGGAAACACTCACAATACTTTGGCATTGTTATTTATTCACATAATCATGGTTTAAATCACATATGCAGTGATGCCGCCATTATACTCTCAGCCTTCGAATTTGCCCATAGTAGATTTCTTTGTGTCGTGACAAATAATATGTCTTTAATCTAAACGATATATCCCATAATGGAATGTAAGTAACTCTAACTTTTTGAACCAGTTAATAATATGTATATTGAACTATAAATACATATAACAGATACTTAAAAGTTCGCTGAGGTTCAGAAACTACCGCTAGCAATCTGCGATTTGGTAAAAACGATTTTTTGGAGCTGGCTGAAATGCATTTAATCGAACGGAAAGCATAATTCTTTAAAAAGCATGAGAATATGCAACAGAACGATTTTTAATAGTTGTACTTTTGTATTATGACAACCATTGAGAACAACTTTGAAAATGTCATGTTTTCTTTTCGAGGAAGACTTTAAAAAACACCGATCAATAAAATAATACCGAAAAAGGTGGGAAAAAAATGTTAATGTTATAAATACAAAATATGCAAACCCAAATGCCTGACTTCGGTTTTTTCAGATATTCCTCACGGAACAAAGAAGGAACATTGAAATTGGAGGAAAGAGAAACTGTAGAAAGCTATTGCTACATACAGGAATGGTGGTTAGAGACTAAATGAGTGTATTGGAGAAAATGGCGCGGGAAAAAACTGAAGAAAAAACTATTTCGTGAATAAAAGTAAAGCGTTAGCAAAATTGCCTACGTTTACAAAAAATACAGAGAATATTTTGTGTGACCACATTCTTAAGTATAAGCTTAAGTATTCTTATATTGACCATTACAGACATAGAAAAACTTGGTTATGAGGTAGCTGAGGAATATTCGCTATAACATACATTTAACAAGAAACAAACATGGCAGGAACAGTATAAATCTATGGCAAAGAACTCACAACTGTACTAGGTTATCATGGAATTATGCTACTCCAGCTTCCAGGACTCACTACACACCGTCTGCAACAGTTCTACGTAGAGTCTCCGAATTCATTCAATATTAATGCAATATTACTTAGATTTTCCACCCATCATTGTAGAAGGCTCAATGCTATTCAAGAATAATTCCAATGGATTTCGAGAAGCCATTAAGACCGTTAATAGGCCACCTTAACATTAACTTATTCAATACAGAATCAAAGGTTAAAACCACACTTTCCTAAGACAAATGCAGGTCACGATAGTTTTAACGGGCTTTACTGTAGGTTTCCCGACTAGTAACATTACATAGTTTACAAAGAAACTGCATAAGAACTAGGGATCAACTGGAGCCCTAAAAGCTGCAGTTTTAACCAGAAGACTTTATAGAATGGAGCTTAAACTGTCAGGAAAAAAGTGTATGTAAAAAAAAGTAAAAATTGAAAAGACGCAAAAAAATTCTTTTCAAGCAGAGGGTGGTATAAAATTTATGAAATCGATAGATAGAATAAGTGTTATTTTGTAGATTCTTGACAACAATTGTTCATCACAAACAACCGGTCTCCTAGGTTGGGCCAAATGAAGTGTATTTTAGAATTTTTTGAAGTACAAATAAATATATCAAAATTGATGTAATTGAGGTAAGTCACACCTACTACATATTGGTAGTAAGTATGTATAATTTATTACTACAACATGTTCTAATTAATTTTTGATCTATCAAGATTGAAGTTTAACTTCCTACAAAATATTAATATATTCATAGAATTTTAATCCTGAAATTCAGTGTAAATAGATATCATCTACTGTTTTATATTAGGTATTCACATGTGAATGTTTTAATTTGTTTTATATTTTTATAACCATTTTAATGTTTTCATACATTTATTACCGATTTTTCATTCAATTTTTGTTTTATTGCATTTGTTATTTATTTGAATGTTTGAAAAACATAAAATTACCTATTTGGATTTGATTATGCAATCGAACATTCCAGCAGGTAAAAGGTTATATTTACAATCAGGATGACATAACTTTTCTTATACAATAGAATGGATGAAATAATAAATTATACATAGATGATTTATATATTTTTGCTCATAAATTAACATTTATTACTGCACATTATATATTTTCATTGTATAACTATATATTTTATAGAGCTTTTTAAAAAACTTGTTCTATATTCTCTCTGTCCATAAGGTTGTTAAAAAAACTGATACTCGTAAACACAACGCTAGATTTCAGACACCACTCTAAAAGTGTCTTTTACAATATATTAAAACTATATATTAAAACTAACTTTTTCATAATGTAATTTTTAAAAACTATTTTGTCTTAAGCAATATTTGTTTACATTCCAATAATAAATATTTAAGTACTTAAAAACAATAGCAACTATTTTTTTCTAAAACTAAAATGGAATTAATTCAATTACTGACTTACATGTTTTATTCTGTACTCCCTAAGGTCCTTGCAAAAGTGTCTCAGGTAATAGCCGAATTCGATTTAAATACAAAATTTGAACATCAATGACGTAATTTGTGTACATAAATTACTATGGTATAATTTAGTTAATAATTTAATGTATCAATATAAATTGTCGATTGCCAGTTAAATACACACAAAGTAAGTTTGTTTTAATTATACACTATTTATATATGTCATAGAAAATATTTTTGGTTTACAAATTAAGAAGTGTTTGCACAACGCACTGAATCATTAGAGCTTGACACATAAATTGCACAATTTCGATACAAAAGTTTGAAGTTAGAATATTAATGATATTTATAGCGTTGTGATACGTGAAACATTTGTGGTACATGTTTATCGATTCTGTTTAGGAATTTTATTTACCGATTCCTATCAATAATAGGATTTTTTTTTTTTTTTCATTGCAAAGACCAATAAAATACATTGGAATCAAAAACACATGTTGGTAATACTACTTAGTAAGGAATACTATCTAGGATATTTAAGAGAAAATCAAAATTAAAAATAAAAAAACGAATTTTATATAGTTTTAAAAAAATCTCTAGCCATTTTAACAAACATGATAATAATATCAAACAAAATAAGGTAGATAGAAAATACTTTGAAAAATACATCTTTACGTTAAAACTTTGTCATTCAAAACGAACTATAAATTCGTCCCTAGAATGACGATGCACATTAAACGAGAGCGAATGTTTTTAAAGAAAGTAGTTGAAGAATATGTAATTGTAAAATAATCCCAGGTGTCATTTAATCATAATCATTGCCCTGACGTTTCCAAGTAACTACTTTATTTTGGATGAGATTTTGACTCGATTTAAACTAGATGTACGTAATAGAGTCATGTGCTTTAGATTTCTATGGATCTATCTGAAGTAGAGCTGGTCACTGAGTTATTAATGGTCGACCTGAAGTGTGACCACCAGGACATACTAGATGGACACATCTAGCATGGGGGTCACTAGAGTTATGATCAAAAAATTCTCTGTACAAGGAAAATATTCTTTAGTTATTATCTTTTTTCTTCACATTGTAGCTCAGCCCTATTTAATTATTAGTATAAATATAAAATCGGGATTGAATATGGACCTCGAAAAGAGATTTTTCCGTTTCATTAGCCCATAGTATTTCATAAACTGTCAACTTGGACGACAACTACAACTAACGTTTTGCAATATAACATACGACATTTGGTGATAGCTTTAAAAATATAATTCTAATTGGGCCACTTTTACCTAGGGTTGGTATTTTTCTAATTCCTGTATTGGGTTCCTTCTCATGTTAATTTTTGTTCTTTTAAAAGAGCACACATGGCAAGAATGTGTGCACTTAAGTGTAAACATTGAATTTCACTTGATTGGTAAATGGGGCATTTATTTCACTTACGAAATAAATACAATTTGAAAAAATCAAAGGAGTAAGACATTTACGGGAAATAGGATGTAAATGAGATACATTTATTTAAAACACTCTTAAAGTATTGTTTAGTAAAATTATAAAAATATTTTTAACTTTCAGCAACAATTCTTTAACAAATATAATTTTCGACTAATATCAATTTATAATAATAGCACTTTCAACATGTTTTATAACGGAATTTCGTTTGCATTACGAATACAATATCAAGCTATATAAAATAACACAGTAACAATAAAATGCTAAAAACAAAACTTGAAGTTTATTACTAATGAACAGATCTTTAAAAAAACTAATACAACTTTTTTCGCTGTGTTATTAGTCTAGGTTTAATTTTGCTGAAGGTAAATATTTACGATATTCATTGAAATTACTTCTGGTGTTATAAGTTTTTAAACTTTTAAATAATGGAACCTTTTATTTTAATACAGTAAATCTTTATAACTTTTACCTAATTTATTGAACTTTATCCATACTGGATAATTCTGTACAATATTTTAAACTTTTATCGTATTTTGATATATTTTTTATCGAATATTCATAAATCATTTTCCAATTATAAAGGAGAACGTTAGAAAAAAATTAATTAAAAGATAATTGTTGAAAAGAAATAGTAAATGTAAATAGCTATTATTATGGTAAATGTAAAAGGTTTTGTTTTTATGTTTGAATAAGAAAATCTGAAAAGCTTTCTCTGACTGCATATGAAAGTCAAAAAACATTTGAACGGTGATACACAATTACCGCTAAAATAAATGAAAGTCAAGACCATCCGGTTGACTGAAAATCGTTTTCTCTAACTCAAATAATCAGGATATTACTACGTTCAATTATTCGGAACGTACGCAATCAGGGTTCGTTATCAGATTAATTTTTCATTATACGAAATGATAATTTCGTATAGCAACTCATGATTCATTAGAAACTCAACCACACTGGAAGCGACTTCAAGTGATTTTTAACTATTTTCGTATGTAATTTTCAATATTTTATTTCAAATAGAAAATGGAAAAATCGATAAATAATATTTTTAAAACAACAAGAATAATTCATTACACACTTTATTTCAAATAATGAGTATAATAAAGTATTAATTAAAACATTGTAGATAGTTAAGCGTTATCTACAAACTTAATCTACGTCACGAGCTTTCCTGATTGCTTGCCACAGAAGGGGCATTGGCAAGTGAAGGGGGGAACGGCCTTTACGTGTTCTGAGTAACCAGTCAACCACACGGGGCAGGTAAACGGCAGCGCGTTCCTCTCTTTCTAAATCTTCTTCTGCCATGACAGCAATGGCCATAACGACCACCAAAAATAAGGCAACTTTCAACATTTTAAAAATCTGCAACAATAAATAACATAACAAAATGTTTTACGAAATAGAAACACTTAGAATATCTCGGCATAGTTAATTATTCACATAAATCATGATTTAAAAGTCAGTGAAATTTGATTGTGTTTAGTAATAATAATAAATACTTATATAAAATTATTTAAAAATATATATATATTTGTAATAAAATACAGAAGAGCGCCCTTGAATGGATCGATGTCTTCCATGGACCACCATGCTAAATGAATATGGAATAAAAATTAGCTCATTAAGTTGAAGAAAGTCGTAGTTTAGGGTCCTACCGCGACAGCGCTGCTGCTATTACACTTGCAAAATCCTATTTTGTCCGTTGACTCTTTGTAGTAGTTTTCTTTTTAGCCTTGACAAAGAATAAGACTCATTATAAAGTTTGAGGATGCATTCTTTGGTTTAACAATTACAGAGAGAAGAAAACTTGCTTATGAAGTAGCAGAGAAATATTCGGTACAACATACATTTAACAAGAAACAATCACAGCAGGAAAAATGGTATTATAAATTTTTGCCATGCAACTCACAACTATCTTGTGAGGAAAAGGATTAAATAGAGAAAATTTTAACCGGTTTTTTGATATTTTGGAAAACCCCTTGGATGAGGAGAAACTTGAGCCTATTTTTATTTGAACTGTTGACCAATCAGGAATCTCAACATTTCAGAGGCGTTCTCAAGAGACAGGTAGGTTCAATAACTAATGGAGAACGTTGCATAAATACGAGGCTAGTTGCTTGTGCCATTGCTACAGGAGAATATGTGCCTGCCACGATTATTTTAAACTGAAAAAATGGAATGACAATTTAAACGCTTGAACTCTATCAGGCATCTAGCTACATAAATCCAAATTGTTTTTAAAGTGGCTAAGACACTTCACTAGTCACATAAACGTCAGTAAACAAAATTTTTTTACTTGATGGACTTGTGTGATCATGGACTTCTACAATAAAAACTTGAAGCTAATGGGTTTGATAGTGATCTTGTCATTGTGCTACTCCAGCTTGCAGGTCTCACTATACCACATTTGCAACAGATGGACGCAGCGACTTTGGACCATTGCAATATTACGTTATTCAGGCTCAAGAAAAATTCCTCAAGAAATATTCGACAATACAAAGGAGAAAATATCCAACAAACACAACTTCTTGCTTTAACTTCAGAGGCGTATGGACGTGAATACCTTCCGCCGCTCTATGATTTGTTCTGGTATAAGACATGTTTTAAAAAAACCCAGAAGTGGCAACGACTTATACTTTAGTTCAAAACGTGTTTGAGATTTCCCCTTCATTATCTCTAAATGCTCAATGCTCTTCAAAAACTATTTCAATCGATTACGAGTCACTATCAGCGTCCCTACTAGGTCACCTGAACAGTAACTTATTAAATAAAGGATTATAACTTGGAAATTATTCTAAATCACACTTTGCTACAAAGATAATTGCAGGTGACAGTAGTTTTAAACGGTCTTGACTCGATAATTCCCTAATAAGAGCACCAAATATTCTCCAAAGGAACGGGGAAAGAACTAAGGGATTAACTAGAGCCTAATACTTGGAGATTTAACCAGCAGCCCTTATAAAATGCAGCTTGAATTGTTCAAAAAAGCAATTATAATCAAAAAAAGTAAAACGTGAAAAGATACAAAAAAAATCTGTTCAAGCCCAGCGTCTATAGTTGGTGGTATGAGATTTGTATACTCGATAAAAAGGAGGAAATGATTCAGTGTACCGCCTGCCGCAATTGCTATCGCACAGTATGCCTGGAGTAGGCAAAAAAAATATGTTTAGGGTTCACATTAATCCTCTTTCTCTGAATTATATTTACTGATAGAATTCATTTGCAACATCATTTTTTAATCATTCTCGCTAATATTCATTTTAAAATATAATTATTACAAAAATAAAATGTTTGAAATGAGTTTAAAGGTTCTAATAGTTTAGAAGAGCTTAATTTGTAAGTAGTTTAGAATAAGTATTTTTATGTTAATTTTTAATAACGGTCTATTCTAAGCAACCATAACCATGCAGTCTTTAAAAATAGACCAAATGACGCTTTAGAAAGTTTTACTAAAACCATGTAATCTTATTGGCTAATTCAATATACAACTACAAAGATGAATGACTGATAGTATTATATTGATTCTTTAGTAGTACAAGGATAAGGGTCAAAACTGTTACAATCAAGGCAACTCTCATATATCACACATTGATAGTAAGTTTGTTCAATTTGTTTCTACGTCATGCTCCAATACAATTAATGTTTTATCAAGATTTACTGTAACTCCATGTTAAATATTACTATATTAATAGAACATTTATCCTGAAATTCAGTGCTTATAGAATGTCTTATATATAAGTTATTCACAATTGTAATTTTATCTTATTGTTTAATTTTTGTTTTATAACATTTTCATAACCGATTTTAATTCAAAACATAACACAAAAACAAAATTATTTTTGTAATACATTTGTAAGAGTATAAATGTATGTAGTTAATAACAGTATACATATATAATTGTGTAATGAAAAGATAAAGAATAAATTTGTATAGTTGTGGCATATCATTGTCTGGATTAATAGATTGCAAATTAATACCTTATTCTTAATTATTAAAAACAATATTGAAGTAAAACCAATTACTTGACCTAGCGCTCCTCATTTCCAACTACATATATATTCAAATGCTTTAATTATATAATTATAATGGTGATTCATGTAATTTTGAGCATAAGCCACCACTTATTACTGTACGTGCTATAATTTCATATACACTCAGTCCTAAACGTTTTTATAAAGTCTGACATTTGTATACATAACGTATTACATTTATGTTTCAGATGCCTTCTTTACACACGTAAATTTTTAAAACTATAGTTGGATAGGCGATGAATTAACATTTGAATTCTAACCGAATAATATGATTCAAGGCCTAAATGTGAAATAGTTACTCCTCAGTTACATATACGATTGCCTAAGCTTGAAACCAAGCATTTCGATGGTGAATTTCTCGAATGGATGTCATTCATTAATATATTTAACGCTAGCATTCATGAAAATGCATCGTTACCAGCAGTTTCTAAACTTCAATATTTATTGAGCGTTATCTCAGGAGAACCGCTAAATTTAATTAAATCTCTCCCTATTTCTGACGCTAACTATAAAGTGGCCTATGACTTATTAAAAGAAAGATATCACTCGCCGAGGCGGTTAGTTACTTTACGCCTTAATCAAATTTTAGATTTGCCCTCTGTAAACAACACGCCTAAACAAATGAGAAATTTTGTAAATTTATACTCAGAAAATATACAAGCTCTTAAAGGTCTTGACATTGATATCACTAGTAAAAATCCTTTGTTATCTGCTATGCTTTTACGAAAAATGGATAGTGAACTTAGGAACCGTTTTGAAAACTTCCGCTCATCAAAGTTTTTAAGTAAAGAATGTAATGAAGTTGAAGATGCCAATCTTCATTCTCCTTTCACCTCGAAACCCTCCTCGTCTGGATCACGCACCCCCTCTGGTTCCCAAAATAAATACTTTAAACAAAAAGTATCACTGATGTCCTACAATTATGGAGAAGGCTCCTCCATTAAAGTTAAACCTCATCCATGCTTTATATGCAATAAAATTGACCATAAGGTATATTCGTGTCCGGACTTCAAGAGTCAGGACGCCAAATCCCGTCTCAAAATTGTAAAGGAAAAGGGGCGTTGTACCTTATGCTTAGGTACTCACCATCTTAACGACTGTAGGTCAAAGTTTAGTTGCTACAAATGCCACAAAATTCATCATACATTATTACATTTTGAAAATTACTCTACGCTGCAACGGACCACACCTCAAACTTCGCGTCAAGACTCTCCGACACTTCAACAGGAAATAACCCCTTCTCCAATCACTATGACCTGTCAAGAAAAGCAGAATACGTCTCAAATCTCTAATACTGTTCTCTTAGGCACTCTCCTTGTAAGCTTACCTCGTCTAACGGTATTACTCATGTATTTCGTGCTCTTGTTGACTCTGGCAGTCAATCTTGTTTTCTCACCGAGCTTGCTGCTCAATTATTGTGTGCTCCTCGTACTAAGACCACTCATAGTGTGGTAGGATTGTCTCAGGTACCCCTAGGCTCAAAAGGTCTCACCTCAGTTGCTGTTGAAACTCTTGAGGGCAAGGTTATTTCAATTAATGAAAGATTTTTAATATTGGAAAAAATATGTGTTAACCTACCAAGCACACAAGTAGACTCTGAAGTTCTTTCCAAGGTTCGTCCTTATGTTTTGGCAGACCCTACGTTTCACTTGCCAGGAGGCATAGACGTTCATCTTGGTGGTGCTTTATTTCCACTCATACTTACTCAAGAATCTTATAACATCGGACCTGGTTTACCCAGGCTAATAGGCACACACTTTGGCTTTTTAGTAATGGGTAACGCACCATGTCTATTTGGCAGTGAACTTCATAGTAACTCCAGCTCTCAATTATCAACTACACTTCTAGTTGTCAACGACATTGACCTTCACTACACACTACAAAGGTTTTGGCAACAGGAAGAACCCCCTGCTGTGTCTAAGCTTTCTCAAGAAGATACATTATGTGAAGATCACTTTCTCGCCACTCATACTCGGGACCAATCTGGCCGATATTGCGTCCGACTACCATTCAAGACTGAACCTCCTCCTCTGGGTCAATCTCGTTTAAATGCAGAAAAAAGACTGCACTCTCTAGAAAAGAAATTTAGTGCTCAACCTCAATTTAAATCCCTATTTACTGATTTTATGGCTGACTACTTAGCCTCTGGTCACATGATATACGCTCATAATACTGATCTAACTGTACCTCATTACTTCCTTCCTCACCATGGTGATTTAAAGGAGTCTAGCAGCACAACTCGTTTACGTACTGTATTTGATGCTAGTTTTGAAACCTCTATTGGTATTTCTCTTAATAATATTTTATTAACAGGCAAAAAGATGCAAACGAATATTTGTGATTTATTACTAAATTTTCGGATTCATAACGCTGTTTTTTCTTGTGACATTCGTCAAATGTATAGACAGGTAAAAATACACCCTGATGACCAGTGCTATCAGATGATCTTATGGCGTGAAAGTCCAGATCAGCCCTCTTTAATCTACAAGCTCACGACAGTGACTTACGGAGTGAATTGTTCACCGTATCTTGCCATTAGAACCTTACATCAGCTCGCTGCAGACGAAGATGACTCCTATCCTGAAGCTGCAAATATTCTACGCACGCAGACGTTCGTAGATGACATCATCTCTGGAGCTGACTCTGAAGAAAAGGCTTTGAGCCTCCGTAAGCAACTCATCTCGCTCCTGGCTCGCGGAGGCTTTGAACTACGCAAATGGACATCTAACTCCAGTCAACTGCTGCAAGATCTTCCTGATGCTCATTTAGAGACCCCTGTATTCCTTCAAGGCAGTAAACAACCACATTTCACTATATTAGGTCTTCACTGGTCACCCTCTACCGATACGTTTACCTATAATTTGAATTTTCCTCACAATTCCAGGACTAAACGTCAAATTCTCGGTATCATTGCTCAGATTTACGACCCTTGTGGCTTTCTCTCACCCATTGTTATGTGGGCCAAGCGTTTTATGCAACTACTCTGGATCAAAGGATTGAACTGGGATGAACCACTTCCATCTGAACAATTGAAATTATGGCAAACCTTTACAGACTCGGCTAATACTCTACGAGAAATTGTAATTCCTCGTGCATTACGAATAAAACACTCGAGAAACTTTGAGTTACACGGTTTCTCAGATGCTTCTGAGAACGGTTATGCCGCCGCCGTTTATTTGAGATGCCAACTTAGCGACGACTCTGTGTTAATTCGGCATGTAATATCGAAGACTCGGGTAGCCCCTCTGAAAAGGCTCACGGTACCTCGATTAGAGCTAAGTGCAGCTCATTTACTCGCCCAACTAGTGGGATATGTTATCTCTCTTTTTGAAAAAAAGATGGAAATTTCTTCTGAATTTCTATGGTGTGATTCGACAGTAACACTGACATGGTTACAAACACCTCTTCATCGATTGAAGACGTTTGTCGCCAAAAGGGTAGCCCAGATACAAGAATTAGTGCCTTCTCATTACTGGAAACACGTAGCGAGTGAAGATAATCCTGCTGATTGCGCGTCGCGTGGGTTACTTCCTAAAGATTTACCACAGCACTCATTATGGTGGTACGGCCCCTTTTGGCTACAAAAATCTAATGATAACTGGCATGTATCTCATTTTATGCCTGCAAAACTTACTGACACAGGAGAAGAGAAACCCATTTCACCTATATCTCTCATATCAACTGCTCCTCATGAATGGGAGCTCCTCACTCAGTTTTCTCACTTTAGCCGACTCCAGCGTGTGATGGCTTATATTTTGCGATTTACTCATAACGCTCGTCATTCAAGAAAGCTCGATGGTCCTCTCAACACTCTGGAAATGAGAGCGTCAAGACTGGCAATTTTCAAGATGGTTCAAGAATCAGCGTTCAGAGACTACATCGTTGCCATGAAGAAGGATTCAACTACACCTGCCTAGTCACAACTCCGCAGACTCTCTCCTTTTCTCGACAAGGATGATATCCTACGAGTGGGAGGACGTCTGAACGCTTTAAAACTTCCTACGGATGTGCAACATCCTATGATTTTGCCCAAACGACATCATGTCGTCAACCTTCTTATTGATTTTTATCATCGAAAATACTTACACTCGGGCGCTCAATTGACTCAATCACTTCTTGCACAGGATGTGTGGATACTCTCGGCCCGAAGTGTAATACGCTCTCGCATTTTTCAATGTGTTGTATGTTTTCGACACAAGCCTCACAATAAATCTCCGCTCATGGGTGATTTACCAAAAGCAAGATTAACTCCTTCTCGCCCGTTTCTCAACACCTGAATTGACTACGGAGGTCCTTTTAACATCAAAATGCACAATTTGCGCTCGATTCGCTTGACCAAAGCATATATTTGTATCTTTGTTTACCTTGTGACAAAGGCGGTACACATTGAAGTAGTATCGGACCTGTCGACAGATGGGTTTATTGCCGCTCTCACCCGATTTGTGTCTAGACGCGGTCTTTGCACAAATATTTATTCTGACTGTGGAACGAATTTTGTTGGAGCGAATAATGCTTTACAAAATCTCATCATCTCTTCAGGCCGAACCCCTCTTGCTGAATTCTCATTACAACACAATATCAACTTTCATTTCAACCCGCCTGCAGCTCTTCATCAAGGTGGTCTTTGGGAAGCAGCAATCAAGAGTGCAAAACATCACCTCCGACGTGTCATCGGTGAACATATTTTAACTCTATGTGAATTTTCCACTCTCACAACTCAAGTAGAGGCTATTTTGAATTCGAGACCTCTCACACCTCTGTCAAACGACGCCTCAGACCTCAATGCACTCACCCCGGGTTACTTCTTAATAGGATCTTCATTGGTTTCAGTTCCAGAAGAGGATCTTTTCAACGTTCCTGCCAACCGACTCAAGCACTGGCAGCTAATCAAGGCCTTTCACCAGCGTATTTGGAAGAGATGGCATCTAGAATATATCCATACTCTTGAGCAACGGGGGAAGTGGAACGTGCCAACTGTCAACCCGCGCGTCGGCGACCTCGTGTTAGTGCATCAACCTGCACCACCTCTCGCATGGCCTCTGGCTAGGATAAGTAGTGTTTCTCCAGGAAAGGATGGTGTAGTAAGAGTGGTTCATTTGAAGACAAAGCAGGGAGCCTTGACAAGACCTGCTCACAAGGTTTTCCCTCTACCTCTACGCTCATAATGAACTTGCGCCATAGTGCGCTCAATTTTTGTAAAAGAGATATTTTTATTTTCCCTTATGAACTTTTTATTTTTATAAACCCTCAAGATATTATATTTGTGTTAGTTCTCTTTGAATCCTAGAAGGATTCAAGGCCCCCGGTATGTTACGTATTTAAAATTAATATGGACTCATTTCTTTTATTTTAAACCCGCCGCCAAAGTCAGACAAAGCTCACCCGTGATAAGGTTGGTTCTGCAGTTTGAACCGGCAGAGCAAGTTAGACCTTTCGGGAGTGTAGACAGATACCCCTACGTTCTAGTATACTATTATACTTTTCAATCTCCGTACCTTAGGTACTAGAATACGTGAATGTAACTTTTTATTAATGCTTATACCGAATGTGACCAGTGCGTGGAATACGAACAGGTTTTCTGGCCAGAAATCGCTTATTTAATACGCGAGTGTGATAAGTGTGTATTCCATGGTGCACGTAAGTACAAACTATTAATTTATATAATTATAATAATTATTGGTCCTCCGAAACTATTGTTACCAAACAATATGAGTCATGGCATGTCAGGCAATCAAAAAGTCGATTATTTCAGAAATGTTTGGAACAGCTTGATGGATTAGCAAATATTATACATGATTGCGGTGGCGACTATAAAATTTTGTGGGTAAAAGCTTCTGATAAATTAGGGTTTCGTCATCAGAAAATTTGTGTTTTTTTTACTAAGTAAAAACTATATTTCGGGGTTTTTAAGTCGGTTTTTTTTTTACTTGCTTATTTTTAGAGGTATGGTCTTTAGTTTCTATTTACATTATAACCAATCTCCGTGTCATGCTGTCTGTGATAGAAATCGAATTTCGTAAATTTTCAAAAATGCTCTCTCTAATAATTACTAGCAAAAACATTTTGAACTCATAATATATAATTAAAAGAGTTATAATCGTTAGTAATGTTATGTTTAATGAATTTATCTCTTGATATTTAGTGAAGTAACGAGGGTTACCTGATTACTTGAGGGTTATTGAATATCTTTATGGTAAATGAAGTAAATCAGAATTTCAGTGTATTTATCTTGGCTTATCTCATTCAAGTTATATCAAGCTATATATCAATATGGGTAGACCATCGAAAAAGGCGCTCTTTAATGAGGAAGATTCATTCTTTAGTATCCGATGTAATAGAAATGTAAGACTATTTCTTTTATACCTAATTTTTGTCTGTGTTATTTTTATGTGTTGTAGAATACTACATTAAATAAATACTATGATTCTTTATTTTGCTTATTAAATATCTTAAAGTTCGAAATCCGTATTGAAAAGTAAGTTTTAAAATGTTTCCTCCCATCACTTTGTTTTCAATTTAAACAAGCGTGTTATTGTCTCCAAATCAGACCGATTTTGATGTACTATAATAGGACCACCAGAAATTTTCGCTCTTTCATTTTAAAAAAATTACTTCGATCGGTTAAATAGTTTCAAAGTTATGGTAAAACAAACAGAAAATTGAGGTTTTTTAAATTTCAAATAAAACTTGAAATAATTTCAAATGAAATTTCAAGTAATTAAATTTAATTTTCGGATTCTAATCAGGGTAAAACGTGACTTACTTGTTTTATTTAATAATTAAAACCGTAAAAATATTATTTAAAGGTATTTTTCTAAAAATATATTTACGAAATTGGTATTGTGAAGAGCCTGTCTGTCTGGATGCATTAAAACACCGACTTTGTCGTACGACATTGGAGGTTCCTTTAGACTGCTCCCAGTGTCACAGATAGACCAAGGCTGTACTAATTGGTCCACGTCTAAGTTACAAAATTTTTTATAAATAAAGATCACATAAAACGGAAAAATGTTGTAAATTAATGTAAAGTTATTAATTGAGTTTCGCCGAACGTAATGGACTACCAAAACCAAGAGTTAATTAATTAACTCCGTTCTTTTCAAGTACAAGACGACAAGAGGTCCTTTAATAGGGTTTCTTCTGTGGCTATAAATATGTTTAATTAACTCTTTTATCATGTAGACAAGAGTACCGTATGTGCGAAATTCACGTAAACCTTGAATTCTATTTTATTGTTAAATAGATATCATGGGCCGAATTAAAATGACGATGCAAGGCATCGACTAAGGAGAAAGACTTTTAAAGTCAAAATCGATTTAATAGAAATGTACAGCGAATTCTCGGATTTCCGAGTCCCGATTTTTCGAACTTCCGGTTAATTCGAGTCTATTTTTATTTCAGACTATTTTATCTATTTGAATAGAAATTCAAAATAATTTACTATTAGACAATGAACCGTTGCATCCCGATGAAGAACAAGTCTGCCCTGCTAAGCTAAAAAACAATAACATCACTCTAGGTGATAATGAGATATAGGAGTTTAGTGTTTTCTTCGAAAACAACAAACAAATAATAGAATTATTTGATTTTTTTGTCCTGGTCAACATATTACAGCTTATAAAATTTAAATGTAATGTTTTTATCCTAACATTTTGATTTTATTTAAATACCTGTATTTAACAGAGTCTATCTTATAATTTTGTAAGCACGAAAACTGTAACTACATTGTATATACTGTTTTCTGGCTTAGAGCTTTCGGTTACTGATTGTTAGCCTAGCAGAGCAGAAGTGCGGTCTGATGATATCCGTGATTTATTTCTACCCGCAAAATGTTATGTGCCTAAGCCGGCTTATGGATCAGTGTGTTTTAAAGTGTGGGAAAAACAGACGCGACTTTTTACAATCTCTCTATGAAGCGACTGAAGTGGAAGAAAACATCGTAAGCGAAAAAATTGTCGATGATACCGACATAGGTCGATAGATAAGGAAGGCCGAACGTAAGTAAATAACGATAACATATGTTAAGACTATTGATGTGACTCGGTGAAGGAACCACTGCCTTGGAAACTGGTCTACCAGTTTTTCCAAAAAATGTAGCAACCGTGATGAAGATGTATTCTAAAGCGTCATCAAATTTATGTAATTGCAGTATTAAAAAAAGTTCTATAAACCTATTTTGTCCGTTTTTAACTACAGTACTTTAGGTTTATTAGGGCCCCTATATATTCTAATTTACAGAAATGTATTCCCGTGTAATCCGATATTTCGTAAATCCGAGAGAACCTCAGACCCATCTTTCTCGAGACTCTACTGTATTTATTTAAACCTATTAATAACAAAAGTATTGTGTGGTCAAATTTTAAAAAAATTGTTTAACCTAAAAAAAACTCTTAAAAAAGCACCAGAATGTGTAAAATACCGATTTATAATAGTTATACCTATGTTTTATAACATTAATTTTACTTAACAGAAACAATACTGTTATTTAAAATAATGTAGTAACAATAAATACTTACTACAGTGATGGCAGATTGTTACTCATAACTTGAGTTTTTAACGGACTTTTACCGTATTGTTTTTTTATAGCATAAGATCTCAATCAAAGGCTAGTTTGTAACACATTTTAGATGGGGTTACATATTAGAAATAAGATTCAGAAAACAAACGTGAATTAATTACAAAATGTAACAATAATAAAAAAAAGTATATAAAAAAATTGTGAATTTGTTAATTTTAATCTATGGGGGATACTGATGTAGAATCTCTAGCTAGAAATTCTGGAACTATAATATATGCGCAGAAAGGTGCGCGTAAATTAAGATGCGTGGGTAATGTTCGCAACTCCGTCTCTTTCCAATTTTAACCATTTAGTCAACTGCACGTATATTAAGACCGAAGAGCGAGGGGGAAATTAATTTGAAGACATGTAACAGTTATTATATTAATTTTTTGTTGTTTAGTAGAAGAAATGCTGAGTTACGGTACAAGGCAGGGAGCAGATTCAAAATTACGAACGAGCTGAATTACAATATGCAGAATCAGGGAATCTAACAATCAAAGCACGGGATGGTTCGCCAGTTTGTACGAAACAGCTAAGTTGTAAAATTTAAGAACTTTAGTGAACAAATTGCAAATTAAACCTTTTGAACAATAACTATTCAAAATTTAAAGACAAACTTTAAAAGTTCAGTGCTATGTTTCCCTTTCTAAAAATGTAGTAATTATAAATTCTTTGCATCATGTAGTAAATTTTTATAAATTGAAATCATAAATTTAAATGTAAATTTGAATACGCAAGCAATCTTGAAAAAGGGTCTTTATCTCACCCATAGATATGTTGTGTGTAAATCTCTAAATTAAAATTAATCTGCAACTAGCGTAGTATTTCTCTGACATGATTTATTTGTAATACAATACATATTTTCTTCTAATAAAGTAAAGCTTGATTTGTTTAAATTAAAATTTATGTCTTGAATTATTTAACGAACACAATTCTTATATTTCAATTAGAATTGACTTTGCAGGTCAATCATCTCATTATGTAGCAATTACTGCAATATTTTACATCAGCCTTAATTCCTCAGGAATTAAAGCTTAAAATAAAAACACTGTTACAAGTTAAAGATGTTTATTAAAATAAATAATCAAGTTAGATGGCGCAAATCTGGGTTATATGTTTGTAAAATAAGGTAATCAGAAAGGTTTTTCTAACTGCCTATAAAAATCTAAATATATATATATATATTTATATGATTGTAATACACAAAACCATAATACAATTTGCTCGCTATGTTAGTAGTTTTTTTTTAAATACTGATATTTTAAAACATTTATTAGAGTAAATCTTTGTAAAATCTTTTATTCCCTTGAACTTTATTTATTCTAGCAAATTCTTTAAATGGTGTTGCGATATTTTATTATTTAAATTTTTTTCTAAGAGAAAATTTGAAAATGTATTATTGATTTTTTTAAATCACCAAGAATTATTCGTTACACAATTTATTTCAAATAATAAGTACAATAAGGCCTGATTTAAAACATTGTAGATAGTTTATATTTATCTACAAACTTAATCGATGTAATGATGATTCCTGGCTGTCGAGTCAGCTTATGGATCTGGAAAATGGGGGCACGGGCTAAACGTGGCCTGAGTAACCAGTCAACCACACGGGGCAGGTGAGCGGTGGCACGTCCTGGCCTGAGCAATCTGTCTACAAGACGAGGAAGGTGTACGGTGACACGTACGTCTTTCTAAATCTTCTTCTGCAATGACAGCAATGGCCATAACGACCACCAAAAATAACGTAACTTTCAACATTTTTAAAATCTGCAACAATAAATCACAATACCATTACAAAAAAATCCATAAGAAATGGAAACACTCAGAATATTTCAGCATAGTTATTTATTCACATAAGTCATGATTTAAAAGCCAGTACAATTATATTGTGTATAGTTTTAATATTAAATAATTATATAAAATAGTTTTAAAGATTTTTTTGTTATTACATATAGAGGGAGTGGCCTTGATTGGAGCGATGCCCTCCATTGACCACTATGCTAAAAGAATTTTGAAAGAAATTTAGGCTCCTTCATTTAGCAAAAGTCGTAGATTCAGTTCTTGCCACAACAGCGCTGCCGCCATTGTAGTGGCAGCTTTCCAATATGACCTTTGCCTCATAGTAGTTTTCGAAGAATATGACTTCGATCAAATCGATAAGGCCCATAATAAAATGCAAGTAACTATAACAGTTTTTTAATTAGTTAATGTTATGCTTATTGAATTATAAATACATATAACGCGCTGTAGCTTAGGAGCTACCACTAGTGATCAGCGATTTGGTAAAGTTTTTTTTTTTGACCTCTCTACCGGACCATCTAGGACAACTTTGAAAACGTCATGTGTATTTCTTTTTGAGAAAGAGTCAGAAATGCATTCAACCTACCGGATCATCCAGGATAACTTTGAAAACATCATGTATTTTTCTTTTTGAGAAAGACTTTAAAACACACCAATCAATAAAATAATACCGAAACGTTGGAAAGCTGCTATCAACGGCGAGGCAATATAAATACAAAATACGCAAACCCAAACACCTGACTTGGGATTTTTCAGATATTTCTCGTGGACCAGACGAAGAACAATTGAAAGTGGAGGAAGGAGAAACTGCAGAAAGCAATTGCTACATACAGATACAAGAATGGTGATTATAGACTAAATGATACAGTGATGAATATAGCGCACAAAAAGCAATGAAAAACACAAAAATTAGTTCATAAATGAAAGAAAAGCGTTAGGAAAATGACCCAAGAAAATACGGAGAATACTTTGTGTGGCCACATTCTTAAGTATAAGCTTAAGTATTCTTACGTTGACCATTACAGACATAGAAAAACTTGGTTATGAGGTAGCTGGGGAATATTCGCTATAACATACATTTAACAAGAAACAAACATGGCAGGAACAGTATAAATTTATGGCAAGGAACTCACAACTGATATAGGTTATCATGGAATTATGCTACTCCAGCTTCCAGGTCTAACTACACACCTTGTGCAATAGTTGGGAGTAGCGACTCTGGGCTCTTGCAATATTACTGCAATGTTACTCAGAATTTGCACCTGCAGAATCTTTAGTTTAATACGTGTTAAATATTTTTCCTTCATTATCTCAGAGTGATCAATGCTATTAAAAAAACTATTCCAATAGATTTCGAGACGCCATTAAGACCATTGCTAGGTCAACTCAACAGGAACTTATTAAATAAAGAATCAAAGGTTGGAATTCATTAAAAATCACACTTTGCTAACCCTCTAAAGACAAATGCTGGTGACAGTCGTTTTATATGTGCTTTACTGGAGGTTTCGCTAATAACAACATTAAATATTATCCTAAGAAACTGCATAAGAACTAGGGATTAACTGGAGTCCTAAAAGGTGCAGTTTTAACCAGCAGTCCTGATACAATAGAGCTTGAACTGTTCAAAAAACCAAGTATCTAAAAAAAGTAAAAAATCAAAAGATGCAAAGAAAATTATTTTCAAGCAGAGGATGTTATAAAATTTATGGAATCGATAGATAGAATGAGTAATATTTTATTGATTCTTGGCAACAATGGTTTATCATACACAACCAGTCTCCTAAGTTGGGTCAAATGAACAAAATTGATGTACTCAAAGCAACTCACACCAACTACAGATTGACAGTAAGTATGTACAATTTATCACTACAACATGTTCCAATTAATGTTTGATCCATCAAGATTCAAAGTTTAATTTCCTATAAAATATTAATATATTCGTAGAATTATTATCCTGATATTCAGTGTAACTTATATAGAATAACTTTATTATATAAATTATTCACATGTGAATGGTTTAATTTGTTCTATGTTTTTATAACATTTTAAAACTGTTCACAATTTCATTACCGATTTTTCAATCAATTCATGTTTTATTGCACTTGTTATTTTGAAAATGAAGGTTCGAAATTACATGAAATTACCTATTTCCAATTGATTATGCAATCGAAATTTCCAGCAGGTAAGAGGTTATATCTACTCGTATAATCAGGATGACATAATCTGATGATCTGCGTTATCTATATTTTGATTTTATAACTATATATTTTGTTGAACCTGTTAAACAATATTGTCTCTGTAATTAAGTTTTTTTATAAAAACTGACATTTTAGACTTTAGAAGCCACTCTATATATATCTTCTAAAATTATTACAACTAACTTTTCCATAAAGTGAATTTTAAATACAATTGTGTTTTAACCAATATTTGAGTACACACCAAAAATAAATATTTAGGTACATAAATATAAATAGCAACTATTTTTCTGAAACTAAAACGGAATGAATACAATTACTGACTTACAGCATTTATCCTGTACTGTCTAAGGTTTTAGTAAAAGAGTCTCAAGTCTTAGCCGATATGGTATAATTTAGTATTAATTTTTTGAATCAAAGTAAATTATCGATTGCCAGTTAAATATACTCTACGGAAGTCATTTACAAACGATTTTAACTATACACTATTTATATATGTCATAGAAAATATGTTTGGTTCACAAATAAGGAAGTGTTTCTACAACGCACTGAATCATTAGAGTTTGACACATAAGTTGCACACTTTCGATACAAAGATTTCAAGTTAGACTATTAATGAAATCTATAATGTTGTGATACGTGAAACATTTGCCATATTTTTATGGTAAAAATTTTTCGATGCTATTTAGGAATTTTAGTTACCGATACTTATCAATAATAGGATTTTTTAAACATTGTAAGGGTCAATATAATTCATAATTTGGTATCAAAATACATTTTGGTAATACTAGTTAGTAAGGAATACTATCGAAAATATTTTGGAAAAAATTAAAATTATAAATTAAAAAAATGATATTATATAGTTTTAAAAAACCAGTAACTGATTTAACAAACGTGAAAATAATATCAAATAAAATAATGTAATTAAGAAATACTTTAAAAAATACATTTTTGCTTGAACACTTTGTCAATCAAAACGAAGCATAAAATCGTCACCAGATTGACGATGTTCATTAAACGAGAGGGAATGTTTAAAAAAAAGGAGTTGAAGAATATGTAATTGTAAAATAATCTCTGGTGTCATTTAATCATAATCATTGCCCTGACGTTTCCAAGTAACTACTTTATTTTGGATGAGATCTTGAGACGAGGCGGTCAAGACGAACGTCCGTAGTCATGTCCTTTAGATTTCTATCGGCTGGTCACTAGAGTTATGATCAGAAAACATCTCTGTACAAGGAAAATATTCTTTAGTTATTCTAATTTTTTAACATTGTAGCTCTGCCATATCTAATTATTAGTATAAATATAAAATCCGGATTGAATATGGACCTCGAAAAATGATTTTTCCGTTGCATTAGCCTATAGTATTTCATAAACTGTCAACTTGGACGACAACCACAACTAACGTTTTGCAATATAACATACGAGATTTGGTGGTAGCTTTAAAAATATAATTCTAATATGGGCCACTTTTACCTAGGGTTGGTATTTTTCTAATTCCTGTAGTGGGTTTCTTCTTGATGTTAATTTTTGTCCTTTTAAAAATTAAAAAGGGAAGAATGTGTGTACTTAAGTATAAGCAATGAATTCCTCTTAATTAGTAAATGGGACATCACTTACGTAATAAACACAGTTTGAAGGGATCGGAGGAGTAAGACATATACGGGAAATAGGATTTAAATTAGATACATTTATATAAAAACACTCTTAAGATAAGGGTATTGGTTAGTAAGATTTTTAAAAAAATTTTAACTTTCAGCAACAATTCTTTAACAAATATAATTTGCGTAGAATAATAATTTCTAATAATAACATATCCAAAATGTTTTGTAACGGAAATTCGTTTACATTACGAATACGACATCAAGTTACATAAAATAATACAGTAACTATAAAATGCTAAAAGCACAAAACTTGAAGTTTATTACTGATGAACTGACCTTTTAAAAACCTTTATTATTTTTACTTTATAACGAAACGCCTTACCAAAATACTAATTGATTTAAAAAACTTAGTTTAAGAAAAATATAGATGGAAAGTAACTATAGTTAGGATCAAGGTAAAAACGTTTATGTTTGTGTTATATTTGGACAATTAGAGACATTTTTATTACTACCTATGAAGGTTCGAAAGTAATAGAATGGAGTCACAGGAATACCGTACCATAAAATAAAGACAAGATGCCCATGTTCTTACTGATATCTTCTCTAATATAAATTTTTCTCTATGTTAGTAGATTAGTTTCAAGTTCGCTGAAAGTAAATATTTACGATATTCAACGAAATTATTTCTGGTGTTATTGGTTTTTAAACTTTTAAAAAATAGAACTTTTTATTTTAATACAGTAAATCTTAGAAACATTTACCTAATTCATCGAACTTTAAGTCATCGAACATTCTGTACAATATCCTAAACTATTGTCGTATTTTGATATATTTTTAAGTGAAAATTCATAAATAATTATTCAAATATAAAGGAGGACGTTAGAAAAAGAGTAATGTATTGAAGGTAAATAGCTATTATTATGGTAAATGTAAAAGATTTTGTTTTTATATTGTAATAACACAGTATGAAAAGCTTTCTTTTACTGCATTTAAAAGTCTACAAAACGGTGATAAACAAATACCATTAAATTAAATAAAGGTGAAGATCATGATGGTCGACTGGAATCACCTCTAATTAAAATACTCAGGTACCTTCAATTATGCAGAACGTACGCAATCAGGGTTCATTATAAGAATAATTTTTCATTTTCAAACGTAAAATGATAATTTCGTATAACTCTTGATGAAAGGCATCCACACTGGAAAAGACTTTAAGTGATTTTTAACTATTTTCGTATTTTATGTTCAATGTTTTATTTAAAATTTTAAAAAAATTTGATAAATGATTTTTTTAAAACAACAAGAATAATTCATTACACAATTTATTTCAAGTAATGGGTATAATAAGGCATTATTTAAAACATTGTAGATAGTTAAGCTTTATCTACAAACTTACTGTACGTCACGACCTTTCCTGATTGCCTGCCACAGAAGGGGCATTGGCAAGTGCAAGGGGGAACGGCCTATACGATGTGGTTTGAGTAACCAGTCAACTACAGGGGGCAGGTGAACGGCAGCGCGTTCCTCTCTTTCTAAATCTTCTTCTGCCATGACAGCAACGGCCATAACGACCACCAAAAATAAGGCAACTTTCAACATTTTAAAAATCTGCAACAATAAATCACAATAGCATTACACAGTATCCATAAGAAATGGAAACACTCAGAATACTTCGGCAAAGCTTTTTATTCACATAAATCGTGATTTAAAAGTTAGAAAAATTTTATTGTGATAAGTTTTAATAATTAATTCCAATATAAAATAATTTTAAAAGATATATATGTTGTAAATAAAATACAGGAGAGTGACCTTGATTGGAGTGTTGCCTTCCATGGACCACCATGCTAAATAAATATGGAAAGAAAGTTGGCAGCAATCTTAGCTTCGGGTCCTACCGCGACAGCGCTGCTGTCGTTATTACACTTGCAGAATCCTGTTGTGTCCGTTGGCTCTTTGTAGTAGTTTTCTGTTTTTGTCGTGACCTTGAATATGACTTCGATCAAAACGATACATCCCATAACGAAATGTAAGTAGCTCCAATTGTTTTTGTATTAGTTATTAGTACGTATATTGAACTATAAACACATAACATACATACTTGAAATTTCGCTGAAGTTTAGGAACTTCCGCTAGCGATTTGGTAAAGTTGCTTTGGTTGGACCTGTCACAGTTGCCTTTAATCGACCGGACCGTCGAGGGCAACTTTGAAAACGTCATGTATTTTTCTTTTTGAGATAGCCTTTAAAATATACAAACCAATAAAGAATACCGAAATGGTTATAAACAGCGTTAATAGAGCAATGCAATATTACTATATTCAGGCTGAAGGAAAATTACTGCAGAAATATCCATCAGTACAAGGGAGACAATTTCCAACGAACACAACTTCCTACTTTACCTGCAGAAGCGTATTTAGCTTCTGCCGCTCTCGGATTTCTCCAATTATTAGGCTTGTTTTAAAAACTCAGAATTTGCAACAGTTTATACATTATTTCAGAACGTGTTAGAGAATTATCCATCATTATCTCCGAATACTCTTTGAATTAAATCTATTTCAATGGATTTCAAGCCGCTATCAGCTTCCCTACTAGGTCAGGTGAACAGTAACATATTAAATAAAAAATTATTAGTTGGAAATTATTCTTAATCACACATTGCTACAATGAAAAATGCAGATAACGGTAGTATTAAACGGTCTTGACTCGATAATTCCCCACTAACAATACCAAATATTGTCCAAAGAAATAGGATAAGTTCTAAGGGATTAACTAGACCCTAAAAACTTGGAGTTTTAACCAGGAGCCCTTATAAAATGGAGTTTTAACTGTTCAAAAAGCCAATTATCGTCGAATAAAGTGAAACTTGAAAAAATGCAAAAAACTTCTGTTCAAGCACAGCGTGTATAGTTGGTGGTATGACATTTTTGTACTCGATAAATAGGAGGAAATGATGGAGCGCGAATGGACCAAATTACTTAACTTTTTAGAATGTTTCACTAAAACCATGTAATCTTATGGACTAAAACAATATACAACTACAAAGAAGAATAACTGATCTTTTATGTCTTACTTAATAAAATATAGTATTATATTCATTCTTTAGTTGTACAAGGAAAAAAGACTAAACTGTTACAATCAAGGCATCTCTCATGTATTACACATTAGTAGTAAGTTATTTCAATTTGTTACTACACCTTGTTCCTATAAAATTATTGTTTGATCCTTCAAGAATTAAAGTGTATCTCACTGTTAAATGATTATATTCATTGAACATTTATCCTGAAATTCACTGCTTATAGAATGTCTTCAATATATTAGCTATTCACATTTGTAATTTGTTTTATCTTTTTGTTTAATTCTTGTTTTATAACTTTTTCATAAATGATTTTAATTCAATTTTATTATTTCAATTTTTAATTTGAATTTAAAGATTTAAAATTTCGTGAAATTACTTATTTTGGTTTCCTTATGTAATCAAACTTTCCAGCAAGTAATAGCTTATACCTAAAATCAGGATGACACCATCCTTCTTTTAACAGAACTGAACCAGAGAAACCTAATATTATATATTATACGTTCATAAGCCACAGCCTTAGAATTATTTATAAACCGAGAGTCTATGTTTTAAGTGTTTGACTACAAATACATGACACAAAATACAAGATAATTTTCTTAACACTTTTGTAAAATTATAAATTAGTATAGTTAATAGCTATATATATATATATATATATGTGTGTGTGTGTGTGTGTGTGTGTGCGTGTGTGTGTGTGTGTGTGTGTGTGTGTGTGTGTGTGTGTGTGTGTGTGTGTGTGTGTGTGTGTGTGTGTGTGTGTGTGTGTGTGTATAAGTATGTAATGAAAAGATAAAGAACAAATTTGTATAGTTGTGACATATCTAGAGATTAGTCAACTGATGCAATACCTTTGTGTAGATTAAAAGAGTGCAAATTAATACCTTATTCTTAATTATTAAAAACAATATTGAAGTAAGTCAATTACTTGACTTAGAGCTCCTCATTTCCAACTACATATATATTCAAATGCTTTAATTATATAATTATATTGGTGATTCAAGTAATTTTGTGCATAAACCACCACTTATTACTGTAAGTGCTATAATTTCATATACACTCAGTCCTAAACGTTTTTATAGAGTCTGACATTTGTATACATAACGTATTACATTTATGCTTCAGATGCCTTCTTTATACTCGTAGGTTTTTAAAACTATAGTGGGATAGGCGATGAATTAACATTTGCATTCTAACCGAATAATATGATTTTCTACATGCCAATCATATTAATTTAAATCAAAATAACAATTATTTTATTTTAATTAAAATGGAAATTGATGACTTACAGCTTTTATCCTGTAATCCCTGAGGTACTTGTAAAACTGTCTCAAGCTTTAACCGGAGTCGATATAAATACAAAATTTGAATATCAATTACGTAATTTGTTGACAGATTTTATCAATGGTGTAATGTAGGTAATAATTTAATCAATAGAAATTTAAAGTTAAATACGCAGGACGTCAGTTTGTTTTAATTATTTATGTATGTTCATAGAAATTATGTTTGGTTAAGAAATACGGAAGTGTTTATACTACAATTCCTGTTTAGAGTATGACACATAAATTGCAAACAAATGTCAAAACGTGCACTGTAAGTTAAAGCTACAGTATATCCAACGGAAAACAGTTTTTATATTATGTTTGCAAATATTTTCCGAATCTTTTAAAGACGTCTAGTTCAGATTTTCAGCAATAATAGGATTTTTAATTATTGTGAGGAGACATAAATTACACATTTTGGAAAAGAAAATACATGTTGGTAATATTAGTTAGTAAGGAGTACCACCGATAAATTTCAGAAGAAATAAAAATTATTAGAAAAATAATGACTTTATAAAGTTTAAAAAAATCATAAGCCATACTAAGGAACATGTAAACAATATCAAATAAAAAAGGTGACCAGAATATACTTTAAAATATCTATGTTTGCCTTTACACTTTCTTATCCAAAGCAAACCATAAAATCTTCAAAAGAAGATGATATTCATTAAACGAGGATGAATCTATTTTGAAACGACGTAAAAAAGGAGGAGTTTTCACTCTCTTTGTTTAATATTTTTTCCACGATGATTTAGGAAGTATTGAACCGATTAAAGGGATATTGCTTGCAAATTAAAGGGAAACCCGACCCGATGGCCCCACTATTGTTACACCCTAATCATCTGATTTGGAGACAATAATACACTACTTTACCACTACTGCTAGCTAATTCTATTGGAAAATAATAAGCAGCAGTCTGTTGGAAGCCTGTTCTACAGCAAAAAATATAAGCTGCAATCTCTCGGAAGCTTATTCTATTGCAAAAAAATAAGCAGAAAACTCTTGGAAGCAGATTTTTATAACACAAATATAAACTGCAATCTTTCGGAAGCCAATTCTATAGCAAAAAATAAGCAGAAAACCTTTCGAAGCAGATTCTATAATAAAAAATAAGCGGTAATCTCTCGGAAGCCGATTCTATTGCAAAACAATAAGCAGCACTTTCTCAGAAGCCGATTCTACTGCAAAAAAAACATTTCTAAAACATGGATTCGAAAACTAATATTTGGCGAGTTTTAGACTGTAAGGAATCTGGGCTGATTTACGCATATTTCCTGAAACAAGTCGTACTGAAATTATGTTAGGACAAATTATAGGAAAAATGTAAACTTGTATGTGCTGTTTTGTGACAAAAACTCACCCAGAACTGATTCTCGTCAATTTCGCTAAGACCGGAATTGATCTAAAACAATCTGTATTCGAATACTACCACCTTTAGGTTTACGTGAAATGGCTTTAATAAATGCTTCATGAATTGTTCTTTCATATATCATACTACTACTACTACTACGTAGCGCTACAGCCCGGGGTGGGCCTTGACTTCCTTAACAATGTCCCGCCGTGTACTTCTATCCTTAGCCTTCTGTTTCCATGCTGTAATGCTGAGTACCCTTAAATCTTCCTCAAGGTCCTGTAGCCATCGTTTTCTTGGTCGGCCAACTCTTCTTTTGCCAATCATAGTGCCATGTAAAAGTTTGTTCGGCATTCTATTGGTGGGCATTCTTATGATGTGACCCAACCATTCTAGACGTCGCGTTTTAATAAAATGGACCACATTTGCATTTTTGTATAAGAAATACAACTCGGCATTAAATCGAAGCTTCCACGTATTCGTCTGTACATCGTGGACCGGACCATTAATTTTTCTCAAAAGCTTTCGCTCAAGCAATGTCAAATGATTTTCATCGCGCGGTTAAAGTCCACGTCTCCGCTCCATACGTTATGAGTGGCCGAATTAAGGATTTATAGAGTCGTATCTTAGTGGTTTGAGAAAATAGGCTACATTTAAAAAGCTTTATATTTGCGAAGTATGCTCTATTAGCTGTCACTGTTCTTTTTTGGACTTCATTTATTTGTTTTATTTTCATCATGCACTTCCGAGCCCGAAATATGTGAAACTTTTTAATTTTTCAAAGGAATATCTATCGATATCTATAGTCGTACTGCCTCGTCCTCTGATTGTACTCATATATTTAGTTTTTCCCTCATTTATGCATAAATAAACAATCACAGCATTTATTTTATGTATTATTCTACCGTATATAGAAGTAATATTTAAAAAAATAAGTAAAACTAGATGTTTTCACTTGTTGTTTCAGAAATCCTCTTAAAACAAGGATCATCCTATTCCATTGAACGAATTTTCTTCGTGAATGCAGATTTTTTAAAATCTTCTACCAATATTTATATACCCCAAACTTGGTAAAACTCGAATAAAATGAGGCAACTTATATACACTGAAAATACGATTTAGTTCATTTATCCTAAACGAGATATTAAATAATCCTCAATAAATATCAACAGATAAATTTACTAAATATAACTTTACTATCATTTTTCATTTTATTCTTATTTTATGCGTAAATAAGGTTTTTTCTAACAATTATTAAAAAGTGCATATTGACCTGAGATTTTACATTGCATGATTATTAACACGTTTCTAAACAAAAATGAAAAAGAATAAGAAATAATATTTCGAATTTTTTATGGAAAACTTATATTATTATAAGCTGATTACCAATTCTCCAATAGTTGATATTTTTTTCGGTTCATTAAAAAGGTGTCTTCTAATGCTAGAAAAATATTAATTTAATTTCTTTCAAAGATTAAAATTATAAGAATGTGTGGCCAACAAGTTTACGCATTGAATTCTACTTTAATGGTAAAAGAATCATCTTTTAGGGAACGTAATAAATATCGTTTGGAGGGAATTCTACTTTAATGGTAAAAGAGTCTTCTTTTAGGGAAACGTAATAAATATAAATTGAAAGATATTAGTTACAAATAGATAGCCAAGAAAAGTAGGTATTGTTAAGGTCAAAGATAAACGTTCTATTTTTGTGTTGTAATGAGAGCTTACTTTTGTTACTTGCACCACTATGCAACACCGATCCAACCGTTCTGGATTTCTTTCCATTTCTATGGTTTTTGCAAAACTTTAAATACAGTGATATTATATAGGCTATATATTGTGTGTGTGTGTGTGTGTGTGTGTGTGTGTGTGTGTGTGTGTGTGTGTGTGTGTGTGTGTGTGTGTGTGTGTGTGTGTGTGTGTGTGTGTGTGTGTGTGTGTGTGTGTGTGTGTGTGTGTGTGTGTGTGTGTGTGTGTGTGTGTGTGTGTACATTTACCTACACACACATTTATATAGTATGAAATCCTTTACCTTACCTACGTATATATAAATACTAATAAAATACTTAATATATATTTCAGATATAAAATTTGTGCTCCTAAAATATTTATATGAAACTGCGATATCTTATTTACGATAAATCCGCTTTTTTTGCTAACGGGTTCCTCTAAAAATCATTATAAAGGAAATTTAAAGTGCTATAATATGATTTACTTTTCAGTATTTAAAATCATTATATTTAAAACTGAAAGCTTAAAGAGCTCTAGTCACATGATCCTCCCAATTAAATTTGCAATTCTAACGTTAATATTTAGATTTATTTTTATTCTACAAAAAAAACATAATGTTTGTTAATAAAAGACCTACATTTTTTGTATTAACCATATTTAAATACATTTAGTAGTTTCAGAGTTATTAAAAAAAAGTTTTTATGAAAATTGGAATACTCTGATTTTTTTATCGACCTTTTTTTAAAAAATAAGCATGCAAACAGGTCAATGTTTTTAAGCTCATTACTTATAATAAAAGGAAATAAATCTTAGGGGGAGTTTTATAAAATTCAATTTCGATGGAAATGACATTCGTTTTATTTCTCATTTTTTTAAAACAAAATGAAGCGTCTCATCTTCATAGTGAAAAACTATATTTCGGGGTTTTTAAGTCGGTTCTTTTTTTTTAATTGCTTATTTTTAGAGGTATGGTCTTTAGTTTCTATTTACATTATAACCGAATTCCGTGTCATGCTGTCTGTGATAGAAATCGAATTTCGTAAATTTTCAACAATGCTCTCTCTAATAATTACTAGCAAAAACATTTTGAACTCATAATATATAATTAAAAGAGTTATAATCGTTAGTAATGTTATGTTTAATGAATTTATCTCTTGATATTTAGTGAAGTAACGAGGGTTACCTGATTACTTGAAGGTTATTGAATATCTTTATGGTAAATGAAGTAAATCAGAATTTCAGTGTATTTATCTTGGCTTATCTCATTCAAGTTATATCAAGCTATATATCAATATGGGTAGACCATCGAAAAAGGCGCTCTTTAATGAGGAAGATTCATTCTTTAGTATCCGATGTAATAGAAATGTAAGACTATTTCTTTTATACCTAATTTTTGTCTGTGTTATTTTTATGTGTTGTAGAATACTACATTAAATAAATACTATGATTCTTTATTTTGCTTATTAAATATCTTAAAGTTTAAAATCCGTATTGAAAAGTAAGTTTTAAAATGTTTCCTCCCATCACTTTGTTTTCAATTTAAACAAGCGTGTTATTGTCTCCAAATCAGACCGATTTTGATGTACTAATAGGACCACCAGGAATTTTCGCTCTTTCATTTTAAAAAAATCACTTCGATCGGTTAAATAGTTTCAAAGTTATGGTAAAACAAACAGAAAATTGAGGTTTTTTAAATTTCAAATAAAACTTGAAATAATTTCAAATGAAATTTCAAGTAATTAAATTTAATTTTCGGATTCTAATCAGGGTAAAACGTGACTTACTTGTTTTATTTCATAATTAAAACCGTAAAAATATTATTTAAAGGTATTTTTCTAAAAATATATTTACGAAATTGGTATTGTGAAGAGCCTGTCTGTCTGGATGCATTAAAACACCGACTTTGTCGTACGACACTGGAGGTTCCTTTAGACTGCTCCCAGTGTCACAGATAGACCAAGGCTGTACTAATTGGTCCACGTCTAAGTTACAAACTTTTTTATGAATAAAGATCACATAAAGCGGAAAAATGTTGTAAATTAATGTAAAGTTATTAATTGAGTTTCGCCGAACGTAATGGACTACCAAAACCAAGAGTTAATTAATTAACTCCGTTCTTTTCAAGTACAAGACGACAAGAGGTCCATTAATAGGGTTTCTTCTGTGGCTATAAATATGTTTAATTAACTCTTTTATCATGTAGACAAGAGTACCGTATGTGCGAAATTCACGTGAACCTTGAATTCTATTTTATTGTTAAATAGATATCATGGGCCGAATTAAAATGACGATGCAAGGCATCGACTAAGGAGAAAGACTTTTAAAGTCAAAATCGATTTAATAGAAATGTACAGCGAATTCTCGGATTTCCGAGTCCCGATTTTTCGAACTTCCGGTTAATTCGAGTCTATTTTTATTTCAGACTATTTTATCTATTTGAAAGGAAATTTAAAATAATTTACTATTAGACAATGAACCGTTGCATCCCGATGAAGAACAAGTTTGCCCTGCTAAGCTAAAAAACAATAACTTCACTTTAGGTGATAATGAGATATAGGAGTTTAGTGTTTTCTTCGAAAACAACAAACAAATAATAGAATTATTTGATTTTTTTGTCCTGGTCAACATATTACAGCTTATAAAATTTAAATGTAATGTTTTTATCCTAACATTTTGATTTTATTTAAATACCTGTATTTAACAGAGTCTATCTTATAATTTTGTAAGCACGAAAACTGTAACTACATTGTATATACTGTTTTCTGGCTTAGAGCTTTCGGTTACTGATTGTTAGCCTAGCAGAGCAGAAGTGCGGTCTGATGATATCCGTGATTTATTTCTACCCGCAAAATGTTATGTGCCTAAGCCGGCTTATGGATCAGTGTGTTTTAAAGTGTGGGAAAAACAGACGCGACTTTTTACAATCTCTCTATGAAGCGACTGAAGTGGAAGAAAACATCGTAAGCGAAAAAATTGTCGATGATACCGACATAGGTCGATAGATAAGGAAGGCCGAACGTAAGTAAATAACGATAACATATGTTAAGACTATTGATGTGACTCGGTGAAGGAACCACCGCCTTGGAAACTGGTCTACCAGTTTTTCCAAAAAATGTAGCAACCGTGATGAAGATGTATTCTAAATCGTCATTAAATTTATGTAATTGCAGTATTAAAAAAAGTTCTATAAACCTATTTTGTCCGTTTTTAACTACAGTACTTTAGGTTTATTAGGGCCCCTATATATTCTAATTTACAGAAACGTATTCCCGTGTAATCCGATATTTCGTAAATCCGAGAGAACCTCAGACCCATCTTTCTCGAGACTCTACTGTATTTATTTAAACCTATTAATAACAAAAGTGATGTTTGGTCACATTTTAAAAAAATTGTTTAACCTAAAAAAAACTCTTTAAAAAGCACCAGAATGTGTAAAATACCGATTTATAATAGTTATACCTATGTTTTATAACATTAATTTTACTTAACAGAAACAATACTGTTATTTAAAATAATGTAGTAACAATAAATACTTACCACAGTGATGGCAGATTGTTACTCATAACTTGAGTTTTTAACGGACTTTTACCGTATTGTTTTTTTTATAGCATAAGATCTCAATCAAAGGCTAGTTTGTAACACATTTTAGATGGTGTTACATATTAGAAATAAGATTCAGAAAATAAACGTGAATTAATTACAAAATGTAACAATAATAAAAAGTATATAAAAAAATTGTGAATTTGTTAATTTTAATCTATGGGGGATACTGATGTAGAATCTCTAGCTAGAAATTCTGGAACTATAATATATGCGCAGAAAGGTGCGCGTAAATTAAGATGCGTGGGTAATGTTCGCAACTCCGTCTCTTTCCAATTTTAACCATTTAGTCAACTGCACGTATATTAAGACCGAAGAGCGAGGGGGAATTTAATTTGAAGACATGTAACAGTTATTATATTAATTTTTTGTTGTTTAGTAGAAGAAATGCTGAGTTACGGTACAAGGCAGGGAGCAGATTCAAAATTACGAACGAGCTGATACAATATGCAGAATCAGGGAATCGAACAATCAAAGCACGGAATGGTTCGCCAGTTTGTACGAAACAGCTAAGTTGTAAAATTTAAGAACTTTAGTGAACAAATTGCAAATTAAACCTTTTGAACAAGAACTGTTCAAAATTTAAAGACAAACTTTAAAAGTTCAGTGCTATGTTTCCCTTTCTAAAAATGTAGTAATTATAAATTCTTTGCACCATGTAGTAAATTTTTATAAATTGAAATCATAAATTTAAATGTAAATTTGAATACGCAAGCAATCTTGAAAAAAGGGTCTTTATCTCAGCCATAGATATGTTGTGTGTAAATCTCTAAATTAAAATTAATCTGCAACTAGCGTAGTATTTCTCTGACATGATTTATTTGTAATACAATACATATTTTCTTCTAATAAAGTAAAGCTTGATTTGTTTAAATTAAAATTTATGTCTTGAATTATTTAACGAACACAATTCTTATATTTCAATTAGAATTGACTTTGCAGGTCAATCATCTCATTATGTAGCAATTACTGCAATATTTTACATCAGCCTTAATTCCTCAGGAATTAAAGCTTAAAATAAAAACACTGTTACAAGTTAAAGATGTTTATTAAAATAAATAATAAGTTAGATGGCGCAAATCTGGGTTATATGTATGTAAAATAAGGTAATCAGAAAGGTTTTTCTAACTGCCTATAAAAATCTAAATATATATATATATATATATATATATATATATATATATATATATATGATTGTAATACACAAAACCATAATACAATATGCTCGCTATGTTAGTAGTCTAGGTTCAATTTCGTGGAACGTCATCATTAAGAATTTATCGACGGATTAATTTCTTGTTATTCATTTTTTTTTAAAATACTGATATTTTAAAACATTTATTAGAGTAAATCTTTGTAAAATCTTTTATTCCCTTGAACTTTATTTATTCTAGCAAATTCTTTAAATGGTGTTACGATATTTTATTATTTAAATTTTTTCTAAGAGAAAATTTGAAAATGTATTTTTTTTTTTTTTTAACTTGGTAGCGGGTTTGCATTGCCCGAAGCACTGCTACCTTAAGGTATATTGTACTTACGTCCCTGATCTAGTCAAATAACCCCTTCCCTCTTACCAGGTTTAGGAGTTTCCTGACTAGAGTTTTACCTTCAGCATCCACCAAAGCCGTTCCATCACCAAATAGGTTGAAGCGCCTCTCAGCAAGTACTTCACATCTGTAAATAATGTGTGTGGCAGTCTCCAGTTCCTGCCCGCATAATCTGCACACTGGTTCATCTTTGTAGATACCCATTTTATGCAAATGTTTCCTTAGTCCACAGTGTCCCGTGAGTAGACCTGTGGCTATCCTCAATTCCTGCCTAGACAGATAGATGAAACTCTTCTGCAGACCCAAGGAAGGTTTCCTAAGGGTTAGCTTACTGTGTCTCATCCCTTCGACCCTGATCCAGTTCTCACAGTGTCTTTCAGCCATCCACCTTCGCACTGCCATCTTGACCATGGATTTGGAAATACCTACCGCAGGCTCCGGTCCAATCAGGGGAGTGGAAGACCCCTCCCTGGCCAGCGCATCTGCGGCTTCATTTCCAAGTATTCCCCTATGCCCTGGCACCCAACCTATCATGATTTGATTGTGCCTTGCCAGAGCTTGTAGGTTAATTAGGCACTCCCTGACTATGGCCGAGGTGACCACGTGTCCGTTTAGTGCCTTAATTGCTGCCTGACTGTCGGAGAAAATAGCAATCCGGGTCCCGTGTGTTTCCCTTCTCGCTATCTCTCCCAGACAGGCATTAATAGCATAAACTTCGGCCTGAAAGACAGAGGTATGCCTCCCCAAGGAAAAAACTAGTTCTACCCTTGGGTTTTTACAATACACCCCCGCTCCAGTGCCGAAGTCCATCTTGGAGCCGTCTGTGTACCAGATCTGAGCTCCCGATGTTAATGTCCCTGACCATTCCATCATAGTTTGGTGGACCTGGTCAGGTGCAAACATTCGAGTAATGTGGTCGCTGCCCATTTCCAAGACGGGTTCTTTGACCACGCACTCGATACTCATATGTCCCGAGACATCTGGGAGGTTAGCCCAGTTGCTCGAGTTGCGCAATCTCCATGCCGCCAGCCTCGCCTCTCCCCTAAGGACAAGCTCAAGGGGAGGGAGGTTAAGCATTACTTCCATTGCTGCACCTGGTGTAGTTGACATCGCTCCCAGTGTGCACAGACAGGCCAATCTCTGGATAGAGCTCAGTTTAGCTCTTGTCTGTGCCTGGTTGGCCTTTGTCCACCACACCAGAGCTCCATAGGTAATCATAGGTCCTATCACCCTCAGATACATCCAGTGCATCATTGATGGCTTCAGTCCCCATTTCTTACCCACCATTCTTCTCACAGTCATCAGTGCCCTTTTTTCCCTGTTAACTGTCCTCTCAAGATGTGGGTTCCAGGTGAGTTTCCTGTCCAGAGTAACTCCCAGGTACTTCACCTCCCCCACAAACTCAAGGTATTCACCAAACAAGCGGGGCATCCTGGTCGTCAGATCTTTTCGCTGTCTGGTGAAGTTAATGAGAGCAGTCTTTTTTGGATTTACCCTAAGGTTCTCCTTTTTACACCACTCTTCAATCAGTCGTAGAGGATTTCTGATTACCTCAAGGACTGTATCAGGGAGTCTGCCCAGGATCAGGACAACTATGTCGTCCGCATATCCTAGACAGAAGTACCCCTGTTCATTCAGGAGTTCAATAAGGTTGTCAACCACTAGGCACCACAACAGAGGAGAGAGAACCCCCCCCCCCCCTGTGCACAGCCCAGACTTGTCTCCGCCCTTCTGACCTCCCCTGCCACCTCTACAGAAATGCTTCTGTTTGTTAGCATGGAACTTATCCAACCACAAGTGGTTGCATCCACTCCATGACGTCTTGCACCACTTACCATCGTCTCCACCGAGGGGTTATTGAAAGCCCCTTCAATGTCGAGGAAGGCACCTATGGCACAACCTTTCTTGGCGATCATTTGCTCAATCCTACCAACCACTTGATGGAGAGCTCCCTCGCAGGATTTCCCCGGTTGATAAGCATACTGGTTCCAATGCAGTGGTTTGATAGCCAAAGCACCCCCCCCCCCCCGAATATGCCTATCAACCAGTTTTTCAAGTCCCTTAAGAACAAAGGACATGAGTGTAATAGGTCTGTATCCTTTCCCTTCCGATTGGTTACCGGTGTGCTTAGGTATAAAGACCACCTTACTAGCTTTCCAGGCTGCCGGCACATGCCCTAAAGCAATGCTTAGCCTGTATAATTTAGTAAGTACCAGTACCAGCAAATCCATTCCCTGCTGCAGCAGCACAGGATAGATCCCATCTGGACCTGGAGATTTGTAGGGTTTAAATGTGCCAATAGCCCATCTTACCCTTTGTGGAGTTACTATCCTCCTTGCCACTTCCCAGTCCTCCCTCTTACCACGTCTTGTGGAGAGTTTGGTAACTGGTTCAGTGTCTGCTCCCCCAAGTTTCCTCAGGGTACTGGAAGGGAAATGTGTTCTGATTAATTCTTCCACAGTTTCCCCTGCCGTTTTTGTTATATTTCCCAGTGGGGTTCTTAGCATCCCCACCGGGTTAACTGGGTCCTTAGAGAGCACTTTATGCAGTCGTGCCCCTTCCCGAGTTTTGTCAATCTCTTGACAAAACTCCTTCCAGGACTTCCTGCGTGCTTCTCTAATTGCCCTGTTGTATTCGGTTAGTGTTTTCCTATACAGGTCCCACTCCCCGTTCTTCTTTGCTTTATTAAAGAGTCTCCTGGTGGTCTTCCGAAGTTTGGCTAGCTTCTTGTTCCACCATGACGGATCCCCTACTTTTCTCCCCTCACTAAGAGGGCAGTTATCAGTAAAGAATTCTACTATAGCCTCGCCAACCAATGCGGCAGATTCTTCTAGATCTCTCCTCCCACCATACTCCAATCCAGCATCCTCAATCCGAACTCCCAGGTCCCTCCTGTAGGAGTCCCAGTCTGTTCTTCTTGGATCCCTGGTTGACCAAAGCATGGCTGGATTTAGAGAGATATCATACCTAATATGTCTGTGGTCAGAAGAAGATGGTTCATCCGACACATGCCAGTTTAGTACATACCTAGCCGTCTGGTTCGATGCCACCGTAATGTCCAGGACCTCCTGTCTGGCCCTAGTGACACACGTCGGCTCTTCCCCCTGATTTAAGACTAGTAAATTCTTAGAGCTAAGATAAGCTAAAAGTTCCTCACCTCTAGTGTTGGTACCTGTACTTCCCCACGAAGTGTGATGGGAGTTAGCATCCATCCCCACCAGCAGCTCTTCATCCACAGCCCCGCAGTGCTCGACCAGCCTCCTCAGCTCTTGTGTTGGTAGAGCCCCCGCGTAGTCAAAGGGGAGATATGCCGTGGCAAGGTTCAGCCTCTTCATCCTCCCCTCCTCCCGCAGCTCCACCGTCACTGCTATTAAGTCCCTGCAGCAGAAGTCCGTTAGTACAAAAGCACTCAACCCCCTCCTAACCAGGATACACGTCCTGGGAACACCGGAGTCCTTATCGTACAACAACTTACCTCCAGATGTCGCCAGCCCGCATATTCGTCCTCCAGAAATCCATGGCTCCTGGATGAGAACCAAGTCCACCTCTCCCCTGTCCAGCATCCTACACACGACAGCACTCGCCGCCCTGCTATGCTGTAGGTTCACTTGGAGGATCTTGATCATTGTTCTGCTTAATTTGCAGTCGCCTGGGTCCGCAGAGCAGCCCCAGTACTAGACAGTGTGCTCAACTCTACAGCCACTTCACCGGTTTCTGCAGTCGGCAGCTTGAAAGCCGCCCCTGCACCCCCAGTGATGGCTGCCGTTGACACATCTGCTACAGACTCACGGTTTGCCGTCTCATTGGCTCCCACTGTCTGTGCAGTCTCGAAATCAATTCTATTACTTACTTGGTCCATTAAAGTCCCACGAGTATGTGGGAAATAACGGTCGACGAGAGCAGAGCCCCCACTGCCCTGGCAAGACAACATACAATGAGGTTTTGTCTGGTTCCTCAAGGGGATCGTGTGCAACTGCATTTTATACCCTGCAGCCATTCATCCTTCGGCACTATGCCTTCCATCTTGGATTGGGTATTCAGTCACTGACCTTGAAGCACACCCCAAGTTCAGGACATTATTAACTGTTGCTCATGAAGCGAACAGCCTGCTTTACTCTCTTTTTTACAACTGTGTCGTTAGGGTAGTTTCCCGCCCATACTTCACTGTCGCATTGCCCTTGGTTCACCCGGGAGGTGAGAGTAGCATTGTGAGGAATTAATTCCCAACTACCCCAGTCTCCCCAGTCAGAGCAGTTATTTCTACCGCCCCCAACCGGTTGACTGACGAGGAGGGATAATTCCTCACCTTTGAACCATAGCCTTGGTCCAGGCCTGCATATTCAGAAACCTTCCGGAATACTTATTCACAGGTAACCTACATTTCTGTAGGCCGTCCCACTATCCGCCACCTGTGGACCCGCCCGGTTGCTAAGGCCAGCTTGCCGGGTGAAAATGTATTATTGATTTTTTTTAAATCACCAAGAATTATTCGTTACACAATTTATTTCAAATAATGAGTACAATAAGGCCTGATTTAAAACATTGTAGATAGTTTATATTTATCTACAAACTTAATCGATGTAATGATGATTCCTGGCTGTCGAGTCAGCTTTATGGATCTGGAAAATGGGGGTAAACGTGGCCTGAGTAACCAGTCAACCACACGGGGCAGGTGAGCGGTGGCACGTCCTGGCCTGAGCAATCTGTCTACAAGACGAGGAAGGTGTACGGTGACACGTACGTCTTTCTAAATCTTCTTCTGCAATGACAGCAATGGCCATAACGACCACCAAAAATAACGTAACTTTCAACATTTTTAAAATCTGCAACAATAAATCACAATACCATTACAAAAAAAATCCATAAGAAATGGAAACACTCAGAATATTTCAGCATAGTTATTTATTCACATAAGTCATGATTTAAAAGCCAGTACAATTATATTGTGTATAGTTTTAATATTAAATACTTATATAAAATTGTTTTAAAGATTTTTTTTTTTGTTATTACATATAGAGGGAGTGGCCTTGATTGGAGCGATGCCCTCCATTGACCACTATGCTAAAAGAATTTTGAAAGAAATTTAGGCTCCTTCATTTAGCAAAAGTCGTAGATTCAGTTCTTGCCACAACAGCGCTGCCGCCATTGTAGTGGCAGCTTTCCAATATGACCTTTGCCTCATAGTAGTTTTCGAAGAATATGACTTTGATCAAATTGATATAGCCCATAATAAAATGCAAGTAACTATAACAGTTTTTTAATTAGTCGCTGTAGCTTAGGAGCTACCACTAGTGATCAGCGATTTGGTAAAGTTTTTTTTTTTTTTGACCTCTCTACCGGACCATCTAGGACAACTTTGAAAACTTCATGTGTATTTCTTTTTGAGAAAGAGTCAGAAATGCATTCAACCTACCGGATCATCCAGGATAACTTTGAAAACATCATGTATTTTTCTTTTTGAGAAAGACTTTAAAACACACCAATCAATAAAATAATACCGAAACGTTGGAAAGCTGCTATCAACGGCGAGGCAATATAAATACAAAATACGCAAACCCAAACACCTGACTTGGGATTTTTCAGATATTTCTCGTGGACCAGACGAAGAACAATTGAAAGTGGAGGAAGGAGAAACTGCAGAAAGCAATTGCTACATACAGATACAAGAATGGTGATTATAGACTAAATGATACAGTGATGAATATAGCGCACAAAAAGCAATGAAAAACACAAAAATTAGTTCATAAATGAAAGAAAAGCGTTAGGAAAATGACCCAAGAAAATACGGAGAATACTTTGTGTGGCCACATTCTTAAGTATAAGCTTAAGTATTCTTACGTTGACCATTACAGACATAGAAAAACTTGGTTATGAGGTAGCTGGGGAATATTCGCTATAACATACATTTAACAAGAAACAAACATGGCAGGAACAGTATAAATTTATGGCAAGGAACTCACAACTGATATAGGTTATCATGGAATTATGCTACTCCAGCTTCCAGGTCTAACTACACACCTTGTGCAATAGTTGGGAGTAGCGACTCTGGGCTCTTGCAATATTACTGCAATGTTACTCAGAATTTGCACCTGCAGAATCTTTAGTTTAATACGTGTTAAATATTTTTCCTTCATTATCTCAGAGTGATCAATGCTATTAAAAAAACTATTCCAATAGATTTCGAGACGCCATTAAGACCATTGCTAGGTCAACTCAACAGGAACTTATTAAATAAAGAATCAAAGGTTGGAATTCATTAAAAATCACACTTTGCTAACCCTCTAAAGACAAATGCTGGTGACAGTCGTTTTATATGTGCTTTACTGGAGGTTTCGCTAATAACAACATTAAATATTATCCTAAGAAACTGCATAAGAACTAGGGATTAACTGGAGTCCTAAAAGGTGCAGTTTTAACCAGCAGTCCTGATACAATAGAGCTTGAACTGTCCAAAAAACCAAGTATCTAAAAAAAGTAAAAAATCAAAAGATGCAAAGAAAATTATTTTCAAGCAGAGGATGTTATAAAATTTATGGAATCGATAGATAGAATGAGTAATATTTTATTGATTCTTGGCAACAATGGTTTATCATACACAACCAGTCTCCTAAGTTGGGTCAAATGAACAAAATTGATGTACTCAAAGCAACTCACACCAACTACAGATTGACAGTAAGTATGTACAATTTATCACTACAACATGTTCCAATTAATGTTTGATCCATCAAGATTCAAAGTTTAATTTCCTATAAAATATTAATATATTCGTAGAATTATTATCCTGATATTCAGTGTAACTTATATAGAATAACTTTATTATATAAATTATTCACATGTGAATGGTTTAATTTGTTCTATGTTTTTATAACATTTTAAAACTGTTCACAATTTCATTACCGATTTTTCAATCAATTCATGTTTTATTGCACTTGTTATTTTGAAAATGAAGGTTCGAAATTACATGAAATTACCTATTTCCAATTGATTATGCAATCGAAATTTCCAGCAGGTAAGAGGTTATATCTACTCGTATAATCAGGATGACATAATCTGATGATCTGCGTTATCTATATTTTGATTTTATAACTATATATTTTGTTGAACCTTTTAAACAATATTGTCTCTGTCCTTAAGTTTTTTTATAAAAACTGACATTTTAGACTTTAGAAGCCACTCTATATATATCTTTTAAAATTATTACAACTAACTTTTCCATAAAGTGAATTTTAAATACAATTGTGTTTTAACCAATATTTGAGTACAAACCAAAAATAAATATTTAGGTACTTAAATATAAATAGCAACTATTTTTCTGAAACTAAAACGGAATGAATACAATTACTGACTTACAGCATTTATCCTGTACTGTCTAAGGTTTTAGTAAAAGCGTCTCAAGTCTTAGCCGATATGGTATAATTTAGTATTAATTTTTTGAATCAAAGTAAATTATCGATTGCCAGTTAAATATACTCTACGGAAGTCATTTACAAACGATTTTAACTATACACTATTTATATATGTCATAGAAAATATGTTTGGTTCACAAATAAGGAAGTGTTTCTACAACGCACTGAATCATTAGAGTTTGACACATAAGTTGCACACTTTCGATACAAAGATTTCAAGTTAGACTATTAATGAAATCTATAATGTTGTGATACGTGAAACATTTGCCATATTTTTATGGTAAAAATTTTTCGATGCTATTTAGGAATTTTAGTTACCGATACTTATCAATAATAGGATTTTTTAAACATTGTAAGGGTCAATATAATTCATAATTTGGTATCAAAATACATTTTGGTAATACTAGTTAGTAAGGAATACTATCGAAAATATTTAGGAAAAAATCAAAATTATAAATTAAAAAAATGATATTATATAGTTTTAAAAAAACCAGTAACTGATTTAACAAACGTGAAAATAATATCAAATAAAATAATGTAATTAAGAAATACTTAAAAAAATACATTTTTTCTTGAACACTTTGTCAATCAAAACGAAGCATAAAATCGTCACCAGATTGACGATGTTCATTAAACGAGAGGGAATGTTTAAAAAAAAGGAGTTGAAGAATATGTAATTGTAAAATAATCTCTGGTGTCATTTAATCATAATCATTGCCCTGACGTTTCCAAGTAACTACTTTATTTTGGATGAGATCTTGAGACGAGGCGGTCAAGACGAACGTCCGTAGTCATGTCCTTTAGATTTCTATCGGCTGGTCACTAGAGTTATGATCAGAAAACATCTCTGTACAAGGAAAATATTCTTTAGTTATTCTAATTTTTTAACATTGTAGCTCTGCCATATCTAATTATTAGTATAAATATAAAATCCGGATTGAATATGGACCTCGAAAAATGATTTTTCCGTTGCATTAGCCTATAGTATTTCATAAACTGTCAACTTGGACGACAACCACAACTAACGTTTTGCAATATAACATACGAGATTTGGTGGTAGCTTTAAAAATATAATTCTAATATGGGCCACTTTTACCTAGGGTTGGTATTTTTCTAATTCCTGTAGTGGGTTTCTTCTTGATGTTAATTTTTGTCCTTTTAAAAATTAAAAAGGGAAGAATGTGTGTACTTAAGTATAAGCAATGAATTCCTCTTAATTAGTAAATGGGACATCACTTACGTAATAAACACAGTTTGAAGGGATCGGAGGAGTAAGACATATACGGGAAATAGGATTTAAATTAGATACATTTATATAAAAACACTCTTAAGATAAGGGTATTGGTTAGTAAGATTTTTAAAAAAATTTTAACTTTCAGCAACAATTCTTTAACAAATATAATTTGCGTAGAATAATAATTTCTAATAATAACATATCCAAAATGTTTTGTAACGGAAATTCGTTTACATTACGAATACGACATCAAGTTACATAAAATAATACAGTAACTATAAAATGCTAAAAGCACAAAACTTGAAGTTTATTACTGATGAACTGACCTTTTAAAAACCTTTATTATTTTTACTTTATAACGAAACGCCTTACCAAAATACTAATTGATTTAAAAAACTTAGTTTAAGAAAAATATAGATGGAAAGTAACTATAGTTAGGATCAAGGTAAAAACGTTTATGTTTGTGTTATATTTGGACAATTAGAGACATTTTTATTACTACCTATGAAGGTTCGAAAGTAATAGAATGGAGTCACAGGAATACCGTACCATAAAATAAAGACAAGATGCCCATGTTCTTACTGATATCTTCTCTAATATAAATTTTTCTCTATGTTAGTAGATTAGTTTCAAGTTCGCTGAAAGTAAATATTTACGATATTCAACGAAATTATTTCTGGTGTTATTGGTTTTTAAACTTTTAAAAAATAGAACTTTTTATTTTAATACAGTAAATCTTAGAAACATTTACCTAATTCATCGAACTTTAAGTCATCGAACATTCTGTACAATATCCTAAACTATTGTCGTATTTTGATATATTTTTAAGTGAAAATTCATAAATAATTATTCAAATATAAAGGAGGACGTTAGAAAAAGAGTAATGTATTGAAGGTAAATAGCTATTATTATGGTAAATGTAAAAGATTTTGTTTTTATATTGTAATAACACAGTATGAAAAGCTTTCTTTTACTGCATTTAAAAGTCTACAAAACGGTGATAAACAAATACCATTAAATTAAATAAAGGTGAAGATCATGATGGTCGACTGGAATCACCTCTAATTAAAATACTCAGGTACCTTCAATTATGCAGAACGTACGCAATCAGGGTTCATTATAAGAATAATTTTTCATTTTCAAACGTAAAATGATAATTTCGTATAACTCTTGATGAAAGGCATCCACACTGGAAAAGACTTTAAGTGATTTTTAACTATTTTCGTATTTTATGTTCAATGTTTTATTTAAAATTTTAAAAAAATTTGATAAATGATTTTTTTAAAACAACAAGAATAATTCATTACACAATTTATTTCAAGTAATGGGTATAATAAGGCATTATTTAAAACATTGTAGATAGTTAAGCTTTATCTACAAACTTACTGTACGTCACGACCTTTCCTGATTGCCTGCCACAGAAGGGGCATTGGCAAGTGCAAGGGGGAACGGCCTATACGATGTGGTTTGAGTAACCAGTCAACTACAGGGGGCAGGTGAACGGCAGCGCGTTCCTCTCTTTCTAAATCTTCTTCTGCCATGACAGCAACGGCCATAACGACCACCAAAAATAAGGCAACTTTCAACATTTTAAAAATCTGCAACAATAAATCACAATAGCATTACACAGTATCCATAAGAAATGGAAACACTCAGAATACTTCGGCAAAGCTTTTTATTCACATAAATCGTGATTTAAAAGTTAGAAAAATTTTATTGTGATAAGTTTTAATAATTAATTCCAATATAAAATAATTTTAAAAGATATATATGTTGTAAATAAAATACAGGAGAGTGACCTTGATTGGAGTGTTGCCTTCCATGGACCACCATGCTAAATAAATATGGAAAGAAAGTTGGCAGCAATCTTAGCTTCGGGTCCTACCGCGACAGCGCTGCTGCCGTTATTACACTTGCAGAATCCTGTTGTGTCCGTTGGCTCTTTGTAGTAGTTTTCTGTTTTTGTCGTGACCTTGAATATGACTTCGATCAAAACGATACATCCCATAACGAAATGTAAGTAGCTCCAATTGTTTTTGTATTAGTTATTAGTACGTATATTGAACTATAAACACATAACATACATACTTGAAATTTCGCTGAAGTTTAGGAACTTCCGCTAGTGATCAGCGATTTGGTAAAGTTCCTTTGGTTGGACCTGTCACAGTTGCCTTTAATCGACCGGACCGTCGAGGGCAACTTTGAAAACGTCATGTATTTTTCTTTTTGAGATAGCCTTTAAAATATACAAACCAATAAAGAATACCGAAATGGTTATAAACAGCGTTAATAGAGCAATGCAATATTACTATATTCAGGCTCAAGGAAAATTACTGCAGAAATATCCATCAGTACAAGGGAGACAATTTCCAACGAACACAACTTCCTACTTTACCTGCAGAAGCGTATTTAGCTTCTGCCGCTCTCGGATTTCTCCAATTATTAGGCTTGTTTTAAAAACTCAGAATTTGCAACAGTTTATACATTATTTCAGAACGTGTTAGAGAATTATCCATCATTATCTCCGAATACTCTTTGAATTAAATCTATTTCAATGGATTTCAAGCCGCTATCAGCTTCCCTACTAGGTCAGGTGAACAGTAACATATTAAATAAAAAATTATTAGTTGGAAATTATTCTTAATCACACATTGCTACAATGAAAAACGCAGATAACGGTAGTATTAAACGGTCTTGACTCGATAATTCCCCACTAACAATACCAAATATTGTCCAAAGAAATAGGATAAGTTCTAAGGGATTAACTAGACCCTAAAAACTTGGAGTTTTAACCAGGAGCCCTTATAAAATGGAGTTTTAACTGTTCAAAAAGCCAATTATCGTCGAATAAAGTGAAACTTGAAAAAATGCAAAAAACTTCTGTTCAAGCACAGCGTGTATAGTTGGTGGTATGACATTTTTGTACTCGATAAATAGGAGGAAATGATGGAGCGCGAATGGACCAAATTACTTAATTTTTTAGAATGTTTTACTAAAACCATGTAATCTTATGGACTAAAACAATATACAACTACAAAGAAGAATGACTGATGTTTTATGTCTTACTTAATAAAATATAGTATTATATTCATTATTTAGTTGTACAAGGAAAAAAGACTAAACTGTTACAATCAAGGCAACTCTCATGTATTACACATTAGTAGTAAGTTATTTCAATTTGTTACTACACCTTGTTCCTATAAAATTATTGTTTGATCCTTCAAGAATTAAAGTGTATCTCACTGTTAAATGATTATATTCATTGAACATTTATCCTGAAATTCACTGCTTATAGAATGTCTTCAATATATTAGCTATTCACATTTGTAATTTGTTTTATCTTTTTGTTTAATTTTTGTTTTATAACTTTTTCATAAATGATTTTAATTCAATTTTATTATTTCAATTTTTAATTTGAATTTAAAGATTTAAAATTTCGTGAAATTACTTATTTTGGTTTCCTTATGTAATCAAACTTTCCAGCAAGTAATAGCTTATACCTAAAATCAGGATGACACCATCCTTCTTTTAACAGAACTGAACCAGAGAAACCTAATATTATATATTATACGTTCATAAGCCACAGCCTTAGAATTATTTATAAACCGAGAGTCTATGTTTTAAGTGTTTGACTACAAATACATGACACAAAATACAAGATAATTTTCTTAACACTTTTGTAAAATTATAAATTAGTATAGTTAATAGCTATATATATATATATATATATATATATATATATATATATATATATATATATGTGTGTGTGTGTGTGTGTGTGTGTGTGTGTGTGTGTGTGTGTATGTGTGTGTGTGTGTGTGTGTGTGTGTATAAGTATGTAATGAAAAGATAAAGAACAAATTTGTATAGTTGTGACATATCTAGAGATTAGTCAACTGTTGCAATACCTTTGTGTAGATTAAAAGAGTGCAAATTAATACCTTATTCTTAATTATTAAAAACAATATTGAAGTAAGTCAATTACTTGACTTAGCGCTCCTCATTTCCAACTACATATATATTCAAATGCTTTAATTATATAATTATATTGGTGATTCAAGTAATTTTGTGCATAAGCCACCACTTATTACTGTAAGTGCTATAATTTCATATACACTCAGTCCTAAACGTTTTTTATAGAGTCTGACATTTGTATACATAACGTATTACATTTATGTTTCAGATGCCTTCTTTATACTCGTAGGTTTTTAAAACTATAGTGGGATAGGCGATGAATTAACATTTGCATTCTAACCGAATAATATGATTTTCTACATGCCAATCATATTAATTTAAATCAAAATAACAATTATTTTATTTTAATTAAAATGGAAATTGATGACTTACAAATTTTATCCTGTAATCCCTGAGGTACTTGTAAAACTGTCTCAAGCTTTAACCGGAGTCGATATAAATACAAAATTTGAATATCAATTACGTAATTTGTTGACAGATTTTATCAATGGTGTAATGTAGGTAATAATTTAATCAATAGAAATTTAAAGTTAAATACGCAGGACGTCAGTTTGTTTTAATTATTTATGTATGTTCATAGAAATTATGTTTGGTTAAGAAATGCGGAAGTGTTTATACTACAATTCCTGTTTAGAGTATGACACATAAATTGCAAACAAATTACAAATTTCGAAACATATGTCAAAACGTGCACTGTAAATTAAAGCTACAGTATATCCAACGGAAAACAGTTTTTATATTATGTTTGCAAATATTTTCCGAATCTTTTAAAGAAGTCTAGTTCAGATTTTCAGCAATAATAGGATTTTTAATTATTGTGAGGAGACATAAATTACACATTTTGGAAAAGAAAATACATGTTGGTAATATTAGTTAGTAAGGAGTACCATCGATAAATTTCAGAAGAAATAAAAATTATTAGAAAAATAATGACTTTATAAAGTTTAAAAAAATCATAAGCCATACTAAGGAACATGTAAACAATATCAAATAAAAAAGGTGACCAGAATATACTTTAAAATATCTATGTTTGCCTTTACACTTTCTTATCCAAAGCAAACCATAAAATCTTCAAAAGAAGATGATATTCATTAAACGAGGATGAATCTATTTTGAAACGACGTAAAAAAGGAGGAGTTTTCACTCTCTTTGTTTAATATTTTTTCCACGATGATTTAGGAAGTATTGAACCGATTAAAGGGATATTGCTTGCAAATTAAAGGGAAACCCGACCCGATGGCCCCACTATTGTTACACCCTAATCATCTGATTTGGAGACAATAATACACTACTTTACCACTACTGCTAGCTAATTCTATTGGAAAATAATAAGCAGCAGTCTGTTGGAAGCCTGTTCTACAGCAAAAAATATAAGCTGCAATCTCTCGGAAGCTTATTCTATTGCAAAAAAATAAGCAGAAAACTCTTGGAAGCAGATTTTTATAACACAAATATAAACTGCAATCTTTCGGAAGCCAATTCTATAGCAAAAAATAAGCAGAAAACCTTTCGAAGCAGATTCTATAATAAAAAAATAAGCGGTAATCTCTCGGAAGCCGATTCTATTGCAAAACAATAAGCAGCAATTTCTCAGAAGCCGATTCTACTGCAAAAAAAACATTTCTAAAACATGGATTCGAAAACTAATATTTGGCGAGTTTTAGACTGTAAGGAATCTGGGCTGATTTACGCATATTTCCTGAAACAAGTCGTACTGAAATTATGTTAGGACAAATTATAGGAAAAATGTAAACTTGTATGTGCTGTTTTGTGACAAAAACTCACCCAGAACTGAATCTCGTCAATTTCGCTAAGACCGGAATTGATCTAAAACAATCTGTATTCGAATACTACCACCTTTAGGTTTACGTGAAATGGCTTTAATAAATGCTTCATGAATTGTTCTTTCATATATCATACTACTACTACTACTACTACGTAGCGCTACAGCCCGGGGTGGGCCTTGACTTCCTTAACAATGTCCCGCCGTGTACTTCTATCCTTAGCCTTCTGTTTCCATGCTGTAATGCTGAGTACCCTTAAATCTTCCTCAAGGTCCTGTAGCCATCGTTTTCTTGGTCGGCCAACTCTTCTTTTGCCAATCATAGTGCCATGTAAAAGTTTGTTCGGCATTCTATTGGTGGGCATTCTTATGATGTGACCCAACCATTCTAGACGTCGCGTTTTAATAAAATGGACCACATTTGCATTTTTGTATAAGAAATACAACTCGGCATTAAATCGAAGCTTCCACATATTCGTCTGTACATCGTGGACCGGACCATTAATTTTTCTCAAAAGCTTTCGCTCAAGCAATGTCAAATGATTTTCATCGCGCGGTTAAAGTCCACGTCTCCGCTCCATACGTTATGAGTGGCCGAATTAAGGATTTATAGAGTCGTATCTTAGTGGTTTGAGAAAATAGGCTACATTTAAAAAGCTTTATATTTGCGAAGTATGCTCTATTAGCTGTCACTGTTCTTTTTTGGACTTCATTTATTTGTATTATTTTCATCATTCACTTCCGAGCCCGAAATATGTGAAACTTTTTAATTTTTCAAAGGAATATCCATCGATATCTATAGTCGTACTGCCTCGTCCTCTGATTGTACTCATATATTTAGTTTTTCCCTCATTTATGCTTAGACCTTTCTTTTTGCTCTCATTATTGATTATATTAAAAGTCTCTTTGAGCGATGGAAATTCCTGGCAACCAACCATATATCATCAGCATATGCACATATTTGACTGCATGAATGCATGATATTCCCTGGACGTTAATCCTCCTCAAAACGTTATGTAAGGTCAGATTGCTTTTTTACCCGTCAGTAAATATTTTTTTAAAATAAAGATTATGAGATAAAATAACTAATAAGCGAAATAAACAATCACAGCATTTATTTTATGTATTATTCTACCGTATATAGAAGTAATAATAAATACACAAAAACCTCCTAACCACAAACTTTCTTTAATTTACCCTTATTTACCCTAAGGGTAAATTAAAGAAAGTTTGTGGTTAAGAGGTTTTTGTGTATTTATTATTAAATTCAACCACAGTATATTCCTAATAAATAGTATAGAAGTAATATTTAAAAAAATAAGTAAAACTAGATGTTTTCATTTGTTGTTTCAGAAAGCCTCTTAAAACAAGGATCATCCTATTCCATTGAACGAATTTTCTTCGTGAATGCAGATTTTTTTAAATCTTCTACCAATATTTATATACCCCAAACTTGGTAAAACTCGAATAAAATGAGGCAACTTATATACACTGAAAATACGATTTAGTTCATTTATCCTAAACGAGATATTAAATAATCCTCAATAAATATCAACAGATAAATTTACTAAATATGACTTTACTATCATTTTTCATTTTATTATTTTATTCATATTTTATGCGTAAATAAGGTTTTTTCTAACTATTATTAAAAAGTGCATATTGACCTGAGATTTTACATTGCATGATTATTAACACGTTTTTAAACAAAAATGAAAAAGAATAAGAAATAATATTTCGAATTTTTTATCGAAAACTTATATTATTATAAGCTGATTACCAATTCTCCAATAGTTGATATTTTTTCGGTCCATTAAAAAGGTGTCTTCTAATGCTAGAAAAATATTAATTTAATTTCTTTCAAAGATTAAAATTATAAGAATGTGTGGCCAACAAGTTTACGCATTGAATTCTACTTTAATGGTAAAAGAATCATCTTTTAGGGAACGTAATAAATATCGTTTGGAGGGAATTCTACTTTAATGGTAAAAGAGTCTTCTTTTAGGGAAACGTAATAAATATAAATTGAAAGATATTAGTTACAAATAGATAGCCAAGATAAGTAGGTATTGTTAATATTTATTAGGAATATACTGTGGTTGAATTTAATAATAAATACACAAAAACCTCTTAACCACAAACTTTCTTTAATTTACCCTAATGTACATTTCAGTTACAAAGTAACCATCCTCAGAGAGATAACATACAAAGACTGTCTTTGTATGTTATCCCTCTGAGGATGGTTACTTTGTAACTGAAATGTACATTAGGGTAAATTAAAGAAAGTTTGTGGTTAAGAGGTTTTTGTGTATTTATTAGGTATTGTTAAGGTCAAAGAAAAACGTTCTATTTTTGTGTTGTAATGAGAGCTTACTTTTGTTACTTGCACCACTATGCAACACCGATCCAACCGTTCTGGATTTCTTTCCATTTCTATGGTTTTTGCAAAACTTTAAATACAGTGATATTATATAGGCTATATATTGTGTGTGTGTGTGTGTGTGTGTGTGTGTGTGTGTGTGTGTGTGTGTGTGTGTGTGTGTGTGTGTGTGTGTGTGTGTGTGTGTGTGTGTGTGTGTGTGTGTGTGTGTGTGTGTGTGTACATTTACCTACACACACATTTATATAGTATGAAATCCTTTACCTTACCTACATATATATAAATACTAATAAAATACTTAATATATATTTCAGATATAAAATTTGTGCTCCTAAAATATTTATATGAAACTGCGATATCTTATTTACGATAAATCCGCTTTTTTTGCTAACGGGTTCCTCTAAAAATCATTATAAAGGAAATTTAAAGTGCTATAATATGATTTACTTTTCAGTATTTAAAATCATTATATTTAAAACTGAAAGCTTAAAGAGCTCTAGTCACATGATCCTCCCAATTAAATTTGCAATTCTAACGTTAATATTTAGATTTATTTTTATTCTACAAAAAAAACATAATGTTTGTTAATAAAAGACCTACATTTTTTGTATTAACCATATTTAAATACATTTAGTAGTTTCAGAGTTATTAAAAAAAAAGTTTTTATGAAAATTGGAATACTCTGATTTTTTTATCGTCCTTTTTTTAAAAAATAAGCATGCAAACAGGTCAATGTTTTTAAGCTCATTACTTATAATAAAAGGAAATAAATCTTAGGGGGAGTTTTATAAAATTCAATCGTTTTATTTCTCATTTTTTCAAAACAAAATCAAGCGTCTTATCTTATTTGCGTCATAACTCGCTTAGTTTTAATGCTATCAATTTGGAGCTAATTCGATAGGTCTGGTATAGATATTTGAAAAATAGTGTTGGTCTCTCGTTATTTAACTTCAAATCCTGGGTTTGAGCATTCACACAAATCCTGGGTTTGAGCATTCACACATAAATCCTGGGTTTGAGCATTCACACACAAATCCTGGGTTTGAGCATTCACACACAAATCCTGGGTTTGAGCATTCACACACAAAAATGAGCACTTTAAATATTTATATCGCTTTTAATTCAAGTTATAAAATCTATTTAAAACCCAACCTTTTTTTTTTTTATTACCTTCAAATGTAACAAGTACAACATTTTTTTGAAATACGCATAGCTTTGAAGTTATTTGGAAAATCCGTTTAAAAACCTAATTTATTCACAAAAATCAACATGTCCGACTATTAAAAAACATAATTAACTGACTTACCGCTTCATAGTATAATAAGTGCTTGCAATTTGTCGCACTATTGTTTCCTAAAGTTACTTTTTATTAAAATAATTCCATACACCTTCCAGGGTAAAGGTGCAAAATACTTGTGATCCATAAGGTACCCTCTTACTACTCACTACTCATCAATTATCATGCAAATCAATGAAGGTTGAAATTTTTGAGAGGGATAGCCTCCATTGGCTGCAATAATGGCCCAACTATGATCATCTCTAATACAACGTTTTCTCAATGTACGCATAATGTAAATATTTAGCATTCATCAACGGAATAAATTTTTATGTTAAAACTACTTTTCATTTTAATACAGAAAATTGTTGTACCCGATATTTAAAACGATTGAACTTGATCCATAGTGGAATATTGATTGCAATAGTTTAAACTATCTTCGTATATTCATTTTTTTTCAAATAGACCAAAAAATTTATAATTGATTTTAAAAAACCAACAAGAATAATTCATTACACAATTTATTTCAAATAATGAGTACAAATAACGCATTATTTGGAACAATGTACATAGGCTAACCGTATCTATCAACTTATTCGAAGTAATGACCACTCCTGGCTGTAAAATCAGCAATACGGGCCACGTGAAGGGGGGCACGTATTAAGCGAGGCCTGAGCAATCTGTCTACAAGGCGGGGCAGGTGAACTGCGGCACGGCCTGGCCTGAGCAATCTGTCTACAAGGCGGGGCAGGTGAACGGCGGCGCGTTCCTCCCTCTCTAAATCTTCTTCTGCCATGACAGTAATGGCCATAACGACCACCAGAAATAAGGCAGCTTTCAACATTTTAAAAATCTGCAACAAACAATCATAAAAAATTACAAAGATTTATCAGAGAAAATAATGTAGCTATTATCCATAAAAGCAATAAATTCATAAAAGTGTCCCAAGTATAGAATACTTGGCAATAACTATCTATTCATCTACATATTTTTTTAGTTATGAAGGGTAAATTTCTTTACAGAGTAAATTATTTTTGTTAAAGAAAATTGTTATACTAAAATGGAATACAATTATTGACTTACATCTTTGTTCCTGTACTCCCTAAGGTTCTAGTAAACGTGCCTCAAGTCTTAGGCGAATTCGATTTAAACATAAATTTATAATAACAGTGACGCAATATATTGAAATTTAAAAAATAGGTGAATTAATTCGGAATTAAAACATCAATTGGTAATTAAATTAATTGCACTTAATTTTGTCTTAATTATTCTCTATCTATGTCATAGAAAATGTATTTGGTGCACAGATACGGAAGTTTGACAATACACCACTTCCTGAATGTTAGGTGTAAGATACATAAATTGCTAAATTTCGAATAACGTTCTGATCTTTGGCTATAAATTAAAAGTAAGGCTTTGGGACATGTAAAAACCGGTGGCATATTTTATGGTAAATCTATTTCGTTTCTGTTAAACAATTTTAGCTCCAGATTCTTCTCAATATTAGGTTATTTTAAATATTGTGAGTAATAGTAAAATACATATTCGGGAAACGAAAATCATGTCGGTAATACTAGTCAATATTATTACGATAGTTGAATTTTATTAAAAAATCTAAATTATAACGAAAAATAACTATTTTATATTAGGTTTACAAAACTCAGAAACTATTTTAAGATAGAAGAAAATATTATCAAATAAAAAAAGGCGGACAAGAACAACTTTAAAATATCCATGTTTGCGTTAATATTTTTAAAATTAAAAACAACCTATCATATCTTCAGCAGGTTGATGATGTTGGTATACGAGAGAGAATTGTTGTTTAAAAAAAGTAGTTGAAGCTTTTGATAGGGTAAAATATACTCAGTAGTCATTTAGTCAGAATCATTGACTGTTTGTTTTGAAGTAACAACTTTATTTTGGATAAGTTTTAGTTAAGTGTATCTTGGTTCGATTTAAATGAGATTTACCTAACGGAGTCACGTGGTTTAAATATTTATTGGTGGATCTGAAGCGGCGTAGTCCTTATAGTTATGACCAGAACTTCTCTGTACAGTTGTAACGGACTAGGTTATTTGGGAAATGAAAATATAAAGTTTTAAATTACATAGTTATACAATTTATTAATCAGGGACAAATTACAAAAGAACAAAAGACAGCAATGTGTCGTGTAATTTACTTTTAATTACTGCTAATTATTTCATACATTTTAATTACTTATTAACTTTTATTATTATATTTATATCGACAAGATAGTAACTTAAGTTTTTAAATTAAATTTTTAGAAATGAATATTCGAAGGACAATTTCTACCGTTCATGTGTTAACCGTTTATCAATTAAAAATTCTTCAACTTAGTTAACATTAAAATACATTTTCTTTATTATTATCTAAAACGTACCTGCTTGTGCACATTACTTATTTTTAAAACACATTAACACATATTAAACATTGCCCATGGCTTTTGGAATCACTAATCACTTAACACATCACTCTAGCAAATTAGCGCACTTAAACAAAAATGATAATAACTTTTACTCATTTGAAATACATAAATAATCGCTTCTGACTTCTTCTTTAGTTACGTTAATAAAATTTGGTACCGGCCTTGACATCTTAAATTTTGAATACTGGAAGCTTACAAATTTCTAAATTATGTCCGAAAATGCCATTACGTCTGTTCTGTTCAGGAACCTCAGGATGAGTGGGCCTTCTGAAGGGGCACGCCAACGGAAATCCCACCCTTGGTTATTATTTCGAATTTTTCGATTCGTGCATTGGATCTGGCGATATCACACCATGCTTGCGTCACATGAGGTGATGTCAGTTAATGACCCTGAGTTACTACCTCGTACGATATTTTACATTTTTACCCGCTAGGGGTGCTACTATCTATGCTAGTTCACAATGAGCACGAATAAAACAAAAATTTTCTTTTATATTGGGAAGATATAATTATTAAATAAAAATCAAATATATAAATGAATTTATATGTAACACCTTATTTTTAAGAGTGTTACACAGTGAAAATATCCTTTAGTTATTTGCAAAACAATTTACATCTTGTAACGTAATTCAACGCTATCCAACTACTGCTATAAATATATTATCCTTGTTGAACATGGACCTCAAAAGATTTCTTTCAAAATCGAAAGCCTATATACTATTTCTTACAAAAATCCATCTAAATCACTACTACAGTTCACTTATTGACGTAACATCAACCAACAATATTGTTCTTCACAATTGTAAAAGCTTTTTTAATTATTGTTTAAAATGTAGGTTTAGTTCTAATACCGAATAGGTTTCCTAAAGATTGATATTTCTAGGCCTTTTATAGAGTTTCTTCTGTTGCTAGAAAAATGTTTAAGTTTCTCTTTTTTTTCAAGTAGAAGATGACAAGTAGATTTGTATGCACAGATGTACGGCTTGAAATCTACTTTAATGTTAAACAGATTTTAATCACAAACGGAATAAATGCCGTTGTAAGAGATGGATGAAGGAAAGACTCTCTTAAAGTAAAATACGCTTTCATTGAAATGTATTTATTTCAAACTAATAATGGTTGATAATATTGTTTAAAAAATGTTTTAATCGTCAGCAATAAGTATTTAAAAATCACGAGAATGTGTAAAGTAACTATTTATTATTATCACACCTATTTCATGACATTTCTTTTATGTAATATATACAACACCATGTTATTTAAAATAATACAGTTACAATACAATACTAAAATTACATTTTGAAGCTCATTACTTACAAATTGACTTTATTAAAGTATGTTTTTTTTAACTGAAGACTCTAAACAAAAACTAATGTATTGAAAGATATTCCTTTAAAACTATATTATAAGATAATTAATGGCCGGGCTTAAAAACCTGTTGCAAATCTAAGCATTTTGTTGTTGTATTTTTTAAGTACATAAAAAAAAATATCTTTTACTATGAAGGTTTAAAAATAGTTTGGATGATCACTGCCTATATTGTCAAGACACTTATCATATAACTGTTAACCATTAAATGCTTTTAAAATCTATCAATTAGTATTAGCTTTGGAATAAAAATACTTACACCTACTAGTTCGGTAAGTTTTTAATACTACCTTTCTTTTTATATTTCTCTGTCTAAGAACAGTTAATAATATAAAATTATTTGTTATAGCAATTTCCATTTATTCCTTTAACTAATTAGCATATTAAAAAAAAGCAATGAAAATAAAAAACAAAAACAATATAACCCTTTAAGTTAAAAACTCATTACTTTTAATTTATAAAATAATGAATTAGCAAATTTTCTCTACTCAAGAACAGTTAATAAGATAAAATTATTTGTTATAGCAATTACCCATTTAATCCTTCAACTAATTAGAATATTTAAAAACAACAATGAAATTAAAAATGTAATCCTTTAATCTAAACAATCCATATCTTTCATAAAACATTTAGTTTGATAAAGATTTTGAACACTTATTTGCCAACAATAAAAAATTTAAATATTTTTTCTTATGAAACTAATTTAACTAAAACCTTACATTTTATTTGAAATTCTTAACGTAATAAAGTTTCCACTAGACACACAGTTTTACAACCCTTTAATTCCTCTATGACCAGCTCGGCAAGCTGGCCTGAGCAACCGGGCGGGTCCACAGGTGGCGGATAGTGGGACGGCCTACAGAAATGTAGGTTACCTGTGAATAAGGATTCCGGAAGGTTTCTGAATATGCAGGCCTGGACCAAGGCTATGGTTCAAAGGTGAGGAATTATCCCTCCTCGTCAGTCAACCGGTTGGGTGTGGTAGAAATAACTGCTCTGACCGGGGAGACTGGGGTAGTTGGGAATTAAGTCCTCACAATGCTACTCTCACCTCCCAGGTGAACCAAGGGCAATGCGACAGTGAAGTATGGGTGGGAAACTACCCTAACGACACAGTTGTAAAAAAGAGAGTAAAGCAGGCTGTTCGCTCCATGAGCAACAGTTAATAATGTCCTGAACTTGGGGTGTGCTTCAAGGTCAGTGACTGAATACCCAATCCAAGGTGGAAGGCATCGTGCCGAAGGATGAATGGCTGCAGGGTATAAAATGCAGTTGCACACGATCCCCTTGAGGAACCAGACAAAACCTCATTGTATGTTGTCTTGCCAGGGCAGTGGGGGCTCTGCTCTGGTCGACCTTTATTTCCCCCATACTCGTGGGACGTTTATAGACCAGAATAACAAAAAAAATGATTTTGAGACTGCACAGACGGCGGGAGCCAATGAGATGGTAAACCGTGGGTCTGTAGCAGAGATGCCAACGGCAACCATCACTGGGGGTGCGGGGGCGGCTGTCAAACTGCTGACTGCAGAAACCGGTGAAGTGGCTGTAGAGTTGAGCACGCTCTCTTTACGGAGAAAGCGTATGAGTGGAGCGGCCAAAAGGCGGCTCCGAAAAGAACAGGCGAGAGCAGCGAGAGGGCCAATAACCCGGAAAAAACGAAGGGGAGGCCAAAACCGAGCTGAGTCTGTCAAAGTCCAGGGCTTGGATGTTGTGAGGAGGGAGGTGCAACAGGGAAGCAATCAACCAAGAACACCAAACCCCAGCACGTCCAAAAGGCCTAGGAGTGCGACGTCCAATCCCTCTCCAGTGGAGGGAGGAATGAAGAAAGTGAAGCTGGGACAAGGGGGGGATGCTGGAGTGTCTTCGGGCACATACGGCGATACCCTCAGGCAAAAGCTAGCAATTGTCCCAGTTAGTTACCCTGAGAGACAACTCTCGGAAGAGATGGCGTTGGAGCTGGAGGAGCTGTTCTTCTCGGAACTGCTGTCCGCTGAGGCGGAGAGTGGGGATAGAGGATTCAGGACAGCATACTTAGAGAGGGGAGCTCTAAATGTCGTATGCTCCTCACGGGAGAGCCTGGAGTGGGTCCTTCGGGTCCTGCCAAGCTTCACCCTGAGAGAGGGGGTAAAGTTGAGGGCAGGGCCACCCAAGGAGATCTTTTGCATTGCAAATGTGTCAATGTGGGTGCCCAAACCCTACAATGACAAGGAGCCGGAAGAGATCCTGAAGGTGGTCAAAACCCAGAGCCCTGGGGTAGTTCAGGATACTTGGAAGGTGATTGTTAGGAAAAGGGAGGATGGAGGGCTTACCCTGATCTTGTATATAGGAGAGGGCTCCCTCAGGGCACGGCGGAACAACAACCTGAGGGTGAACGTGGGGCTGAGACAGGCCACGTTCAAGGTGCTGTCTAGGGCTCTACCAACACAAGAGCTGAGGAGCCTGGTCGAGTACTGCGGGGCTGTGGATGAGGAGCTGCTGGTGGGGATGGATGCTAACTCCCATCACACTTCGTGGGGAAGTACAGGTACCAACACTAGAGGTGAGGAACTTTTAGCTTATCTTAGCTCTAAGAATTTACTAGTCTTAAATCAGGGGGAAGAGCTGACGTTTGTCACTAGGGCCAGACAGGAGGTCCTGGACATTACGGTGGCATCGAACCAGACGGCTAGGTATGTACTAAACTGGCATGTGTCGGATGAACCATCTTCTTCTGACCACAGACATATTAGGTATGATATCTCTCTAAATCCAGCCATGCTTCGCCCAACCAGGGATCCAAGAAGAACAGACTGGGACTCCTACAGGAGGGACCTGGGTGTTCGGATTGAGGAGGCTGGATTGGAGTATGGTGGGAGGAGAGAGCTAGAAAACTCTGTCACGTTGGTTGGCGAGGCTATAGTAGAATCCTTTACTGATAACTTCCCTCTCAGTGAGGGGAGGAAAGTAGGGGATCCGTCTTGGTGGAACAAGAAGCTAGCCAAACTTCGGAAGACCGCCAGGAGACTCTTTAATAGAGCAAAAAAGAACGGGGAGTGGGACCTGTATAGGAAAACACTAACTGAATACAACAGGGCAATTAGAGAAGCGCGCAGGAAGTCCTGGAAGGAGTTTTGTCATGAGATTGACAAAACTCGGGAAGGGGCACGACTGTATAAAGTGCTCTCTAAGGACCCAGTTAACCCGGTGGGGATGCTAAGAACCCCACTGGGAAATATAACAAAAACGCAGGGGAAACTGTGGAAAAATTAATCAGAACACATTTCCCTTCCAGTACCCTGAGGAAACTTGGGGGAGCAGACACTGAACCAGTTACCAAACTCTCCACAAGACGTGGTAAGAGGGAGGACTGGGAAGTGGCAAGGAGGATAGTAACTCCACAAAGGGTAAGATGGGCTATTGGCACATTTAAACCCTACAAATCTCTAGGTCCAGATGGGATCTATCCTGTGCTGCTGCAGCAGGGAATGGATATGCTGGTGCTGGTACTTACTAAATTATACAGGCTAAGCATTGCTCTAGGGCATGTGCCGGCAGCCTGGAAATCTAGTAAGGTGGTCTTTATACCTAAGCACACCGGTAACCAATCGGAAGGGAAAGGATACAGACCTATTACACTCAAGTCCTTTGTTCTCAAGGGACTTGAAAAACTGGTTGATAGGCATATTAGGGGGGGGGGGTGCTTTGGCTATCAAACCACTGCATTGGAACCAGTATGCTTATCAACAGGGGAAATCCTGCGAGGGAGCTCTCCATCAAGTGGTTGGTAGGATTGAGCAAATGATCGCTAAGAAAGGTTGTGCCATAGGTGCCTTCCTCGACATTGAAGGGGCTTTCAATAACCCCTCAGTGGAGACGATGGTAAGTGGTGCAAGACGTCATGGAGTGGATGCGACCACTTGTGGTTGGATAAGTTCCATGTTAACAAACAGAAGCATTTCTGTAGAGGGGGCAGGGGAGGTCAAAAGGGCGGAGACAAGTCTGGGCTGTGCACAGGGGGGGGGTTCTCTCTCCTCTGTTGTGGTGCCTAGTGGTTGACAACCTTATTGAACTCCTGAATGAACAGGGGTACTTCTGTCTAGGATATGCGGACGACATAGTTGTCCTGATCCTGGGCAGATTCCCTGATACAGTCCTTGAGGTAATCAGAAATCCTCTACGACTGATTGAAGAGTGGTGTAAAAAGGAGAACCTTAGGGTAAATCCAAAAAAGACTGCTCTCATTAACTTCACCAGACAGCGAAAAGATCTGACGACCAGGATGCCCCGCTTGTTTGGTGAATACCTTGAGTTTGTGGGGGAGGTGAAGTACCTGGGAGTTACTCTGGACAGGAAACTCACCTGGAACTCACATCTTGAGAGGACATTTAACAGGGCCAAAAGGGCACTGATGACTGTGAGAAGAATGGTGGGTAAGAAATGGGGACTGAAGCCATCAATGATGCACTGGATGTATCTGAGGGTGATAAGACCTATGATTACCTATGGAGCTCTGGTGTGGTGGACAAAGGCTAACCAGGCACAGACAAGAGCTAAACTGAGCTCTATCCAGAGATTGGCCTGTCTGTGCACACTGGGAGCGATGTCAACTACACCAGGTGCAGCAATGGAAGTAATGCTTAACCTCCCTCCCCTTGAGCTTGTCCTTAGGGGAGAGGCAAGGCTGGCGGCATAGAGATTGCGCAACTCGAGCAACTGGGCTAACCTCCCAGATGTCTCGGGACATATGAGTATCGCTTACGTGGTCAAAGAACCCGTCTTGGAAATGGACAGCGACCACATTACTCGAACGTTTGCACCTGACCAGGTCCACCAAACTATGATGGAATGGTCAGGGACATTAACATCGGGAGCTCAGATCTGGTACACAGATGGCTCCAAGATGGACTTCGGCACTGGAGCGGGGGTGTATTGTAAAAACCCAAGGGTAGAACTAGTTTTTTCCTTAAGGGAGGCATACCTCTGTCTTTCAGGCTGAAGTATATGCTATAAATGCCTGTCTGGGAGAGATAGCGAGAAGGGAAACACACGGGACCCGGATTGCTATTTTCCCCGACAGTCAGGCAGCAATTAAGGCACTAAACGGACATGTGGTCACCTCGGCCATAGTCAGGGAGTGCCTAAATAACCTACAAGCCCTGGCAAGGCACAATCAAATCAGGATAGGTTGGGTGCCAGGGCATAGGGGAATACTTGGAAATGAAGCCGCAGATGCGCTGGCCAGGGAGGGGTCTTCGACTCCCCTGATTGGACCGGAGCCTGCGGTAGGTATTTCCAAATCCATCGTCAAGATGACAGTGCGAAGGTGGATGGCTGAAAGACACTGTGAGCACTGGATCAGGGCTGAAGGGATGAGACACAGTAAGCTAACCCTTAGGAAACCTTCCTTGGGGCTGCAGAAGAGTCTCATCTATCTGTCTAGGCAGGAATTGAGAATAGGCACATGTCTACTTACGGGACACTGTGGACTAAGGAAACATTTGCATAAAATGGGTGTCTACAAAGATGAACCAGTGTGCAGATTATGCGGGCAGGTACTGGAGACTGCCACACACATTATTTACAGATGTGAAGTACTTGCTGAGAGGCGCTTCAACCTCTTTGGTGATGGAACGGCTTTGGTGGACGCTGAAGGTAAAACTCTAGTCAGGAAACTCCTAAACCTGGTAAGAGGGAAGGGGTTATTTGACTAGATCAGGGAGGTAAGTACAATATACCTTAAGGTAGCAGTGCTTCGGGCAGTTTAAACCCGCTCCCAAGTTTAAAAAAAAAATGATTTAAATAAATTCTGAAATAATTTCAAATTATTTGCATTAATTAATTTTAACTAACTTTCATTGAACTTTCATTTTAATTAATTTTCATCTATACTAATATCTGAATTTCTTTACATAAAAACCAAAAACACAATTTTTTTCTTACGGTATAACAATTTTAATTTTATTTAATATAAGTAATATTGTTTGGAAAAGGGCTCTCATATTGTAGAGGGGATTCCCCACACAACACTACCCCCTCTCATTTACTTTTTAAACAAAGCCATTGTCTGAAATTCTTTAACTCCAAAAAGAAATTTTATTTGAAATTGAATTAATTAAAATGTCAACTTTCCCCAAAAGTTGGTCAATATAGAAATTTTAATTAAATGAAAACGAGAGAAATTAACCTCTTACCTTAATCGCAGGGTCACTCCTAAATCCTGGTAGATTTTTCTTTCTTCTCCCTCGAGATCGTTTGTTTCTGGGGTGGCCATCTTGGTATGCACGTTTCACCAATCTTGACTGTTGACAGTACGTCCCTTCAGCGTTTTCGTAGTAGAATTTTATGTTTAGTCGATTTAGTAGAATTTAGTCGATTTTGAAATTTATAAAAGTATGCTCTCCAGCTTTCAGTTTTTGAATGTCTACTGTTCAATTTAATATCTAATTATTTATTTCTCACTGTTCATATATAAGAGTTTGTTTTAGAAATTGAAATTTAATTAAATCTGGATTTTTCACTGTTCACTGTTTTATAGCAATTTTGTAGCACTGTCCTTTATTAATTACTTTACTGACTCTAATAATTTTTCATATTGTTCACCTCTAACACACACAAACGTCTTAAGAACGCCGCCACATAGATGTTAAACTTTGGAGACCACTTTTGGAGAAATTACCTCCTCCAAATGGGTTCCAAAACACACTTGCAGCTACATTTCGGCGACACACTCTCTCGCGCTTAGCATGCCATTTACTCCGTCATTTACCGATCACAAAACTAAAACAAAGGCTTGCGACCTGGAGCGACCGGACCGACACGTCCTCCACCTTTGAAGTCTCTAATAACGCTGACGATTTTACCCCTGCTGGCTTTCTCGTTCCCAGGAGACGTATCGTACCAGGTTTTGTCAACCAATGGGGTGGCTTCTAAAATCTACGTCACGACATCATGCGCCTTTTACCCTCGCTGGGCTTCCGCTTTCACCACACAAAGCAGGCCTACTCCAAAATGATCAAAATTTTGTCTGTTTTTTTAATTTGGGTTTAACTCTTCTATTTGGCGTTTTCGCGAACTTCGGTACAGGGCATCTCCTTTTCCTCTTGACAAGTCGCGTCTCCTCGAATGTCGATAGTGGTTGTAGGTGTAATTTGAGGTTTTCTCTCCTTTCCATGTAATTTACCTGTTTCTTAAAATATACAAAACCCCTTATCCCTGCTAATGGCTTAGCTTTCACATTTTTACATTACGAAATTTTAATATTATTGCGGTATTTGTTAATTCCAATCCTGCCCGTTGCAACACACACACACACACAGGCTTTATTATTTAGTCTAAAATTCTCCCCACTCCATCTTGTAGCTTGGTACTGGATATAACGACGCCCGGATATAGCGACCTAATTTTCATCCCCCCTTAAAGGTCGTTATAAACGATACCCAGTGTATGTGACCGTGGACGTGACCGACGGAAGGGATAGGTTGAATGAAAAATGTAGTATTTAGTAAGTTTATTTAGAAATTGAAAAATTTACTGCTAAAAATAAAAACTTTACTCATTGAAAAACTATAAATATATTAACAGCGTTTTTAAATTTAATCAATTACTATACACAATATATTTTAAAAATATATAGAAATGAAATATAATACATATAAAATTATATTTAAATGTTTTTTTGTACTTGTAATCTAAGTAAAAATATACACTCTGAACTCTAAACTCGCAGAATTTTTAAAAGACTAGTTTTAAATAATTATTCGTTCAAGTGCAGTTTTATAAATATCAGGCATTTAAACTTAATAATGTACAACAGAGAAAGTATGTGTAAAAATTTTAGTTTTTGTATAAAATCAAACAATATTACCCCATTTAAAATCAAATACACAATATTTCTAAATTGAAAAACAATAAATTACATTTAAAATAAATCAAAATATATTGGAAATTATTAAAACATATTATCTAATCAAGTGGATAAGAGATGTTAGCAATAACCGAGTACATTAAGGAAGTCGTGTTGAATTCTCAGAGACCTTTTGAACAATCTATTATTATTCGCGTTTTGAAACGTGAAATTAATATTTTATTTCGATCACTAAAAGAGTTAAAAAACATCCGAGAAGATATAACTCAGGAAATAACTTGTCATTACGAAACCGCATCTTATTAAGCTAAAATTCGTAAAGGTTTGTAGTCAATATTAGGAAATCGAATTTGTTAGGCCATAATATATATCCTAAAATCATTTTGATTACTTTTATGTTTTCATCTACATTGGGCATATTAAAAAATTAAAACAGTAAACTAATTAGAAACTAAATACATTTTTTCAAATATTTTAAATTATAAAAAGCTTTTTTTATGTTATGTAGCGTTCTCAACGAGGTTGATAATGACATAAAATGAATTCGAAATGTATATAAAATGAAATATTATTCCAGTTTTGTTTATATCTTAAAATGTATTACATATTAATTTATTACACGTATGACGAGTCTTGTACAACCGCTGTATCCTGATAATACCGTTTTATTTATACATGTTTTAACAACTAATCAAACCATAAATTTAAATTAATTTATCTAAGGAATGATTCAATGGGAATGATAAATTGAAATGTATGTAACAATATGTGTCTTTTACTATGTGGTTATAATAATTACTTAATAAACAAGCAAGCCACATAAAATATTCAAGTGTAATAATTTGCAAGTAGAGACAGATATCTTATACTAGTAATACGTTTAGATGTAAATGTATTATATAAAATATATCACGGAATTAAGCTAAGGGAACATTGGTTAAAATCTGTCGTGACCTAACGGATGCTTCCTTGGCGGCATATACTTTCTGTAGGTGTGCAATATGGAAAAATAACACGAAAAGGTAAATTGGGTTATGTTTGATTTTCTTTTGTTACCATAGAAACATAAATGCACCTGGGAACTAGGTAGGTGAATGCACTTTTCCTTATTATTTTTTACGTGGTATCTTTACCACTATTTAATTGAAATTTAAATTATTAAAGTAGTAATTACGTCTAATAATAGGGGTAAGTTGTCGCCTTATAGCGGCCCATTAGGCAACCATACACCAGGGGGATGATTAGCATTGCGCCAGAGACACAGGTCAAAATTCGTCATAATGTGCAAAAAAAACATTACTAGAGCATTCATATTTAAATTGACCCTAATTGAACGAAGCATGCTCCCAGGTAAAGATCCAGAAAAAATAATAGTTACTAACGCCATGATTTTTAAATTTAGTTCTTTTACGATAGCCAGTAAAGTTCTCAGAGTTGAACAACTTTGTATCACATAATATATGTCGGTTAAATAATTACAAATAAAAAAAACCGTAAAAAACGTTACTTCTAATAGTATAGGTTGTCGTCTTATAGCGGCCCATTAAGCAAACCACAGACCAGGTGGATGGTTAGCATTCGCCAGAGACACAGGTCAAAATTCGTCATAATGTGCAAGTTATACAGAACTAGAGCATTCATATTTACATTGACCCTATTTGACTGAAACACAATCCCAGGTGAAAATCCAGGAAAAATACTAGATACTCAAGCGATGAATTTAAATTTAGTTCTCTTACAATAGCCAGTAGTGAACGAAAATAAAGTCGTTTATGTGCTATAGTAATGATTTTTTATTGAATTGTATGTTAATTTTATTTTAATTAAAATTTAATTACATACCGTTTAGTTACATGTAACTAGGTTGAAACATAGAGGGAAATAAAAAATGAACTTAACTTGAGATATGTAATCACTATGATTGATAACAAGACGTTATAAAAAAGATAGTCTTGCAGGAACTGATTTCTCGGGAATATAAAGCTATTTTTATGTATGATTTTGGAAATCTTATTTCCCTATATCCCTATGCCCTATTTTAACATTTTTTACTGTTTCTGTTCTGGTGCCCTATATTTGTCTTCTATCAGTAAGATATTATTTCTTCCCTTCTTGTTTTTTAAGAAATATTTTCCCACCCATACTTTCAAGTTATTTTAGTAAATTTCTTGAAAAAAAGATTTCTTCTTTTTTCCTTTTAAATCAGTAAAATATTGTTAAGGAGGCTCTATATCTAATATTCTGCTTTTTAAGTTCTTTGGTTTTAATATTATTATTAATTCCTTATATTTTATTAATACAATTGCTCAGACATTTTTATATTTCTTTCATACATTAAACGTTTTTCCATTAACTTTGCTTTTACAGTTTTATATTTTACAATTGGAAAATATTTTGTATCTACTTATATCATATCATATTAGAAAGTATTAAACATGCACGTCTATGAAATCGACAAAAACAGGCCTGTGAAACCACAAGTTTATTTAAATAAATACCCCTTTTTCTACGCATCTCATACTTTTTGATTTTGTCTTTATATGTTTAACTCTTTGATGACATACGATGTTGATTGTCTACCACTCTCTAACTCATACTCTAACCCCCTACAACACTTTCGTCACTCAACAAATATTATATAGTCATTAGATAATAAATAGCTGGCAGTTGATATGACACTGAATGTTTTGATATCAACCAAACGAATTTATGTTCAAACCTCTTCATGTAATGGTTTTAAAAATTTGTAAAAACGAATTATAAGCATATTTTTGCCACCTAATATAGTAGGGATATTACTACATAATGTTCTTCAATTAAGTTTAAAATGCCTCTTTTCACAAAGATAATTGAATTGTTTTTTCATGGCACCTAATATAATAGGCATCTAACAATATTCATCAATCTTATAACCAATGTCCTTTTCTCTAATAAAAATAAATACAAATTTTTATTCCTTTTCTTATTTTATGGACCAAATATAAACCACCCCAGATACAAGAGTACTCTGCTGCTTTGTTTATTAACAGACTGTATATATTCTTGGATTTTGTCTAAGCTTACTGAACATATTTCCAAACCTATACTGTTTAGATTTTAAGATACAAGGCATAAGATATTAATTATTCTGTTCTGTTATATTTTAAAATATTTTATTTGTATTGCTACTCTTGTGTTTTGTCCTGTATAATGTGTACTGTTATTAGTGTGTGATTGAAGTCGTTGGGAACTTAATTTGAAGCCAGTTTATGTTATGGTTTATCTTGTATTTAGTTTTGTATAACATCCCGAACTTTGTTTTATGCGAGTTATTTTCTGATTTTCGTTTTATGTAAATTTTTATGTTTCATATTAAGTGAAAGGGACATTGTCAGTTACGTATGGTTTGTTGAACTCGCTAACCATGATTTGCTGTTAATTTTCCTAACTCCTAATAACCGTACTCTGTTGCGTTATTTATTAATAGCCTTCATATATTCTTGAATTTTGTTGCCCAAAACGTATTTGTTTAAACTTACTGAACATCTGTCAAATCATATTCATATTTATATGTGTGTGTTATAACGTCCCAATAACTGGAAGCGTATAATAAGAGAAATTTAAATTTTTCCAATTTTGAATAATTATAAACAATAATTTGAAACTTTGTTTCTCAACTTAAAACCTAAAAGTAAAGTCATTTTGAAAGAGACGTGATGTGATTTCCCATTGAGAAAGGCCATGTTTAATTAGGTCATCCGAGAGAATTGAAAGCTATGAAAAAATCGTTAAATCCTATCAAAATAAAGCTAGAGGAATTGAAGTGAAAACAGATCATTTGTTCATAAATAAGTAAGGTTATTGATGTATAACGCCAGCTGTTGGAAGAAGTGCAGAGTCAGGGATATCAAAAGGCACTAGCTGATGGGACGCTAACCAAAGCTAAGGCAGTCTGGGAACAACACGGAAGGTACGATGTCAGGATCAGAATTGTTTTTAAACCGTGAGTGAAAATAGACGATGGGCGGCTAAAGACAGGTGTTGACGCCGAAATGTAGAATTTGTGTTTTCCCGAAGTAAGTTTTTGGGTTATACCCCCTAAAACCGAACTTTTAACATCGGTGTTCAAAGTGCTTTCTGCTTTCCAAATTTTAAAGAATACGTGTCGCCCATTGTTACGTGAATACTAAATTATAAACATAAGTTTGAATGTAAAATGAACTGAAACTAGGGGTAAAGTGGTTTTGTAACGCAAAATTAAATATCAAGAACTGTTGAGTCAAAATTAGAAGTTTAATAAAATTTTAGCAAAGCAAACTTTATAAATTTATTAGAGAAAAATTAGGTGAGAATAATGAGCTTTAAGCATCAGACTTTTTCAAATTTATAAAAAAATACATTTAATTATAACATAACTATCAAGACAAAGAAGACATCCTGTGCGGCCAAACTAAAAAGGACCTACGCGGAGCGAGAGCGTAGAGCCAAGTAGGAGAGAGGCCGAGAGTGAGGTAGATCCCAGATGAAAGACAGACCAATATACAAGACCGTGGGCTGTTCCAAGGAAAGTATTCCTGAGGAAGTGGACTAGCAAAAGAGTTAGCACTGTCTTTGTTTGTCTTTAAATTTTTTAATTTTAATTAATTAAAATTATTTGAGATTTTTTAAATTTTTAAAACAATTTTAAGAAGGAAAATATTAGGTTCATATTTGCCTTACGTTTAAAATAAATGTTATTTAAATATGAATTAGTCTAAAAAGACTAGAAAATTTTAATTTATTTTAACACTTTTTAATGACTCCACTAAGGTGAGATTTGCGAAGTAAACATAAATTTTGAAATGGCACTAGCCAAAATTATTAAGAAGATAATAGTAGATTAAATAGTCGTAATTATGATTGTTAGTAATACAAGATTAAATATTTTGGGAATGTTTGAAAATATTTTTCAATTAAATCTAAAGTATTGATATGCAAATTAGAGATAAATGTTTTTAAAAAATAAATTTAAAATAAAATTGTTTAAAAGTAAATGGGAGATTCGATTATAAATAAAAAATAAAAAATGTGAATAATTATTGAAAATTAATGAAAGATAAATAGCACCACATAAGTAAATGTTCATACTCACTTATGTGATTAAAATTACACTTTAAAGTTTTGTTTAACTATAAATTTATCTTACTTTTCTATTGCAAAAATATTTGTTAAGAATCTTTTTGCTAGTTTAATTGAATTTCTTTAAAATTTACTCTTGTTGCTGGTTGGAAAGATTTCAGAAATTTTATTTAGTTGATTTACCACAGGTTAGATATAATAATTTAAAACAATTTTTGTTCTGATTTTATTTAACTATATGAAGATTACAATTTAAACTAAAATTTGCTTTTCTAAAATATGGTACAATTCTTACTTAAATTTGATTGAATTTTTGCTATTTATTGTTCTTTAAACATGACATACACTTGAATGGTTTATAAAGCTCAGAAATCTACATGTAATCTCTGCATAAAGTTCATCAATCAATTGGATAACACTATTATTTAAACCTTTCTAACATTTGTAGTCATTATGAGAACATTGTGGTTTTTTAGGGTTAAAATTACACACATAAATCTACATACATGTATAAATACAACAGAAGAATAATGTATACCAATTTATTTTATTTGATTTCCATATAATTATTTGTGGAAGTAACAAGCAAGTTTACTTAATAATGCCTTCCAGTTTAATTTACATTTGTGCCTCCAAACATAAATCTGAAGGATTACAAAACCAATTTTACATGATTTACATCTTTACAGTTATTTGATCCCAGATGTCTAATATATGATATATGGATATAAAATAAGTTATATAACTTAAGTACTAAATCATTTATGATTGATTTTCTTTCTGAATTTCTTATTCTTCTACTTATATTGACTTTATATATATAATGTTGCTATTAATTTTGAATATTAATTTTGAAGTGTTTTGACTTCGTTAAACATTAACTAGTTATAACTTTAAATTTGTTATTTTAGAACTTTCATTTTATATTTGAACAAATTTTTATTTCATGACCACCACTTATTTTGCTAGAAAAGAGTCATTCGCTTATATATTTCGTAATCTTTAATTTTCAACAAGTGATTATATTTTTTACTTTAGGAAATTTGAATCTATGATTTTAAAAAATTTACTAAATTGAATAAATACCCCAAAAACATTCACTGGGGACTTCTCTTCTCCCTCATGATTTTCTTGGACTCTGGCATCTTGTAGCAATCGCAAATGATCGGTTTATATCTGCCTTTAATACATTTTATAATTTTCTACATAGTGCGAAGGTTAAAATTCGAAATCGTGGATGCTCGAAAGAAGACCATTTCCACGTCGGTCTTGGGCTTGATTTTCTACTTAGCCACGAAACAGCATCCTGGAACCGTCTTAAAACGTCCGTGAGCTGATTTATGTCTACTCCGCCATCGGGCAGTCCCCGCTACTCCGCTACGCGGTTTCTTGTTTTATCAAAACTTTGACTTAACTTGCAATATAGTATCCTAACGAGCTTGCTTTCGTAAGATTTGTTCTCGTTTTTTAGCTGCTGCTTTAAAATGTCACTAATGGTGTAATATTGGCATATTTTTAACACCATGGGTCTATTTCATAACTTGACATTTTGTTACCAACTTGAATAACAGATCATCCAACTCCGTTCGTAAGTTACGCTTTAACGGCACTCGAAACTATTTTCACCTGCACTTGACACTTTAATAATTTTTGTAGCATTTATTAAACCATTTATTATTTACAATATGTTTATTAAATAAATTTGTTGATAGATATAATTTAACAATATTTTGCTTTCATTGGTTTTTTTTAAATTTTCTTAAACTTTGGTGGTTTTTTTACTTAAATTATCTAATTTCATTTTTAAGTTTTATTTCTTATAAATAACAAAAATTAATTTAATTTTAATTTTGTATGTTAGAGTAGAAAATTAATTTTTTCCTACTTGTTCTGTTTCGTGAACAAAATCAACCCTTTGGACCGGCTTCGTTTAATAAACCAGATAGTGAACCTGGCTTGCCCACTTCTGTAAATAGCAACTGTTTCATTTTTAAACTCTTAAAATAATATTTTTAAAAGATTTTGCCCAAGTGCAAATTTTCAACTTTTAAAATGTGGACATCTCAGTGTCTCTGTGTGTGTGTACACGTACCTACACACACATTTATATGGACTGAAAGCATTTACCTTTCTTGCGTATATATATTAAACTATATTAAATATATTATTTATATATATATATATATATATATATATATATATATATATATATATATATATATATATATATATATTTATATATAATTAATAATAAAATACGTAATATATATTTCAGATATATATTTTAAAACTATTTCTTAAAGTACCCTTAAAGTATTTTTATAAAAAATTTTACGATACTCCAATATTTCGTTTGTTATCGTGTTCATCTAAACCCATTTTAAAGGGAATTTCAAGGGTTATATGATCATTTACACTTCTAGGTTTCAAAATCACTTATCGTTAAAGTTGAAAGTTCAAACAGTTCGAGTCACATGATCTTCACAGTAACATTTACAGTTCTATCTCGTTGATATCTCGATTTTTTGTATTCCACAGGAAAAACTCAAAATGTTTGTTACTAAAAGACCTAAACTTTTGTATTAAATATTTTTAAATATTGTTAGTAGTTTTTAAGTTATTTTTAAAAAAGAGAGTATATAAAAATGTTGGAAATGTCTGATTTTTTTTAAATGGAACTTTTTCTTAGAAATAAACCTTCAAATTTTTTAGCTTAATATTTATACTGAAATAAAGTAAATCTTACAAGAGTTTTTTATAAAACACCTAACCACTTTTTTTATTACCTTCAATTCCAACAAGAACAAAATATTTTGAAATACGAATAATTTTTGGCGTTTTATTTGAAAAACCGTTTAAAAACATGCATTTTATTCACAATATTTTTAACCATTAAAAACTCATTAGTAACTGACTTCAGAATAAAACGTTATGGTTTAAAAAGCGTTTGCAATTTATCCCGCTATTGATTCCTGAATTAATTTTTTATTAAAAATTATTTCATACACCTTAGTGTAGCTACCTACATCCACCTCCCAGGGTAAAAGCGCATTTCGGCACTGTATCACTTGTGATCCTCTTACTACTTACCAATTTTTATGCAAATCGATAATAGTTTTTAGAGGAGAAGCCTCCATTAACTGCGCTAACGGTCCGACTATGATCGTCTCTAATACAAAGTTCTCGCTATGGTAGAAGTCTAACTTCAAATACATGTAATGTAAACATTTAGCTTCAACAACGGAATACATTTGAAGGTTATAACAAATTATTATATTAGGGTAAATCTTTGTAACCATTGAACTTTATCCATAGCGGAAAATTCATTTTAATACTTTAAACTATTGATAATTGGTTCTTAAAAAAACATCAACAAGTATAATTCATTACATAATTTATTTCAAATGAGTACAATAAGTCGTTATTTAAATCAATGTAAATGGTTTAACGTTAACAACAAACTTACTCGACGTCACGACCTTTCCTGAGTGCCCAGTCAACAATACGGGGTAAGTGAACGGCAGCACGCCCTGAGCGTGGCTTCAGTATCCACTCAACCACACGGGGCAGGTGAACTGCGGCACGGCCTGGCCTGAGCAATCTGTCTACAAGGCGAGGCAGGTGAACGGCGGCACGTTCCTCCCTCTCTAAATCTTCTTCTGCCATGGCAGCAATGGCCATAACGACCACCAAAAATAAGGTAACTTTCAACATTTTAAAAAGCTGCAACAATAAATAATCATAACATAACAAAAACTCTAAAGAAACAGAAAGTTAATTGGTATTTATTATTAATATTAAATATTCGATTATTAGAATTTTAAAATACATATTTTCTGTTATAATATAAAACACATTGGTAGTAAGTATGTACTATTTTAACTACATCATGTTCCTTAAATAATATACATTATATATTCAAAAGGCAAAGTCTCAGATTTGATTAACAATATTTATCCCAGTGTTTGAATTAATTGAGTACAGTAACATAACATAAAATACAACAACTTTTAGTATCACTTGGAACATTTGAGTAAATTTTAAAAACCATTGTAATAGTGTGATAAAATTTCGGTTATAGCAAAATATCCGATGTTATGCTACATCCCAGTAATATTAATTTAAAAACGTAACTAGAATATCAACTATATTTTCTATGACTAAAATGGAATATAGTTAATGACTTACATCTTCTATCTTGTACTCCCTAAGGTAATAGTGTGTCAAGTTTTAACCGAAGCCGATTTAAATACACAGGTGCAATATCAATGACGTAATTAGTTGCCGGAAATTATCAATGGTGTAATTTACTTAATAGTTTAATCTTTCAAAATCAAATACAGATTGCGAGTTAAATACTCTCTAAGTTTGTTATATTCATTAACTAATTATATGTGTCATAGAAAATATGTTTAGTTCAAAAACTATTATTAAAAAACAATTTTTTTTAAAGTCAATTCCAATTGAAGTAAACAAAGTTTTAATTTTTGTTTCTTTTAATCTTCAGGTGTTAATTTGCCGTCGTTAATTGGTCCGCCTATATTAGGCGATGTTATTAAATTTACTTTTTGTTCCCCGCTTGTATCGTCGGAACATAATAAATTTTTGTTAATATTTTTGTTTACTACTTTACTAATCTTATTGCATCCTATCTCTTGTCTTAAATTGTGTTTGTTATTAGTTGATTCTAGAAACTCCTGGTGCAGCAGATATCCATCAATCTCATACGTCATAAATGATCTCTCCATGTTTATTCGGGCTTTTAACGCACACAAAGTATTTGCTCCCAAGATAAGGTCAACCCGTAGATTGTCCACTATCAAGAAAACAAATTCCTTGTGTGTCCGTTTAATGTTAGAGGTAGCATCGTTTGCAATTTGACTCGTTTACAGGTTGCCCCTAATGCTGTGACTATCCCTACGTTAGCTATAGGTAGCTCATAGAATAGATTCCCATTTTGTTTTAGGGCTATGTATTTTTTTGTTTTAATCACAGACATTTGGGCACCTGTATCGACTTGGGCAATTAATTTATGGTCTTTAATTTCGCACTCTATCACTGGACACTGGTCTACATTCTCCAGTTTTCTAACCGAGTCATTTCCTTCCTTTAACAAATCGTCCCGAATAGACATGGGAAAACCGCCTAGGCTAATCTTATTATGATGGTAAACCGGCTTTTCCTTTGGTCTCTCGCTCTGAATTATTTTTGAATTTTTATTGCCTCGGATCTCTAACCTGGTTAACGTATCTCCCTGATTGTGGCCAGAGATCCTCCTATTTAGTTTTTTGGCTTTTGGTCACTTGGTCCGGGGATAGGCGATTTAGGATGAGGGTTTTTAGGATACTTGGTATTTTGGTATTTTGTGGTATCACCATGGGACCTTGGGTTAAGGTTAGGTTGTTGGTTTGGAGCAACCTGCCTCTGTTGACTTCGTTGAGCGTTCCCATTTCCATTTCCATTGTCAGTAACGCTGTCCAGCTGATGTAGGAAAACTATTGCTTGTTTGATATTACTTGTGGGGTTCCCCACACTAGCTAGCTGAACGTTACTCCCAAAATGTTTCATCAACATGAAAATCAAATGGTTCTCTGGGATTACCGGGTCTAAGTTTTTCGCCCTGTTTACCATCATAATAAAATACTCTGCCATAGAGTATGGTCCATTATTATGGTAGCGCCCTTGATTGATTTGTCTGCGTATCCTATCCTGCTGGCGATAACTCCAGAAATGCTCCATGAATTCATGCTTGAATTCAGAATACGTTTCTGTGTTTTTCTTGATGGCTTTCCACCATGCATCCGCTGCCTCTTTCAAATATCGCTCTACAATCTTTAATTTGGCAGTCTCGTCCATAGTATTGTCTATCTCGGTAAATAGGTCTTCTATTTCCCCTAGGAATGTCATTGGGTCTTCTTTGTCATTCCCCCAGAACTCAATTTTACTGTACGTAGCCTCCCCGTTCCTGTCTATTACCCTTGGTAAGCAAACTTGTGTTACCATTCCTGCTCCAGCTGTTTGTTTCAATTTTGCAACTTGTTGTTTCACTGTTTTAATCTCCTCTTGGATATTCTGTAATTTTTCATTTAATTTAGTCGTTTTAGTTTCTGTTTTAGTTTTTAGTCTTTTTATTTCCGTCTCATGTTCGTTTAACCTTTCATATATGTTATTTGTCTTAGTCTCAGTTTCTTTTTGGTAGTCATCGAATTTTAACTGGAAAGCCTCCCATAACTGTCGTCTTTCCATTTTCTCTTCAGCTTTTTCTTTCTCTCTTAATTGTCTCTCTTCCTCTCTCAATCGTGTTTCTTTGTCTTCTCTCTCCTTCTCTCATTGTTTTTCTTCCGCCTTCTCTTTCTCTTGCTCTTCTTTATCTTTTTCTTCTTTTGCCTTGAAAAAGGCCATCAATTTATCCATCTCGGATTTAGACATTTTGATTTAATATTTATTTATTATTCAATTCATTATTTATCCACTTATTTATTTCTATTTGATTTCCTTTAGGCCAGATGGTTCCTTACGCGCTCTTTCGTCTAAATATTTATTCAATTGCAGTTATTTATTTATTTTATTTTTATTTATACGCTTTTGGATTCCTTCAATTTATATTATTATTTAAAAATTTAATTGCATTATTTAAAACATTCTGACTTCACTTATTTAAACAATCTTGATTTATTTCTATAATTTAACTATTTAATCTTGATATAGGGAACCTGTTCAAAGCCCCACGTTCGGACGCCATTTCTGCAACGTCCTTCCCTTCACTTCTCAGCACGCGGAATACCAAAATTTTGTTGTTTAAAAAACTTATTTATAAACAAAACAAACATCTGCCAATCACCCCGCTTGTTAAACCATGCTAAAATCCCTGAGTTACGTGTATATTTCCCGCTCATAGGGCCATGCCCAAAACAAGCCTATTCCCGCTGACTACTATTTTAAAATAAGTATAATCTACCCAAAATTGGTTTATCAATTATGTAGGGTCTAGATATAGTCACACATGTCATTTCAATAGTCAGCTGGAAAGAAACACATGTAAAATAATACACAAAATATTCACAGAGTCTTACCACCTGATGATGATCTGCAGAGACAGCAAGGGGGCGTGCAAAATATGATCGTGTTTAATTTACCTATTTTAAAAGGCTCCTGTGTCCTTTTAAACACAATCTGCCAGTAGATAAATCTCTGGACTTTTATACAAAAAAACCAACTAATCTTTAGGCTAGCTCAATGAAGTTAGTTGAGAGAAACTCTTTAAAAACATTAGGTTTTAACTATTATCAATTAATGGAATTTAATTAAACTTGTTTACTGATTTAATAATCATTTTCATATTAGTTGGAAAAAGCTAAAAAGTTTATTGATTATTCAACACAGGATGAAATGCAAATATTGTTGATTTTTATAACATATTTAATTTTTATTTATTTAAATAAAAAAGAAAATTTATCTTTTCAAATAAAACACAATTACATTGACAAAAACAATTCACTAAATAACTTGTTATCTTTCATATTTTAAAATCTTATAATTTCTATATAGATGTCAGTGTCCACCAGACCAAGACGGTGAAGATGTGCCTGGAGATAATCATGCCCAGTACAAGTATGAAATTGTGCGATGGCAGCCGCTCTATCAATTACATTTACATAAAAATAAAGTTATTTCCCAAATTAGACATAATAAAAATGTATCTTCTATATTAAATTGGTAAATTCGTATATATGACACATAATTTTTAAATTTATAATATTCAAAAAATTCTTATTTCCTTGAAAATAAATGGCTCATGGCCAAAAACCCTTTGTAAGTTTAATATTTATCATTTGAAATATTCTGATTACACAAAAAATAATTTTATTAAGCGTAAAATTTATTTAATTTTTATATAGAGTGAAGTCATTGTTTAAGCTTGAATATTTGTTTGAATTTAATAAAATTAACTGACTAAATTTGACGTAATTGGTATCGAATAGAGAAAATGACTCGCCAAAGATGTTCCTGCCTTTCCTAGAGTCCCTCGTCTGGATTCCCTGGTCCATGGACATCGGAAGTCGCCATCCCTGGTTCGTCGGTGGTGGTTTTCCTCCATTCCCGCGTCCTGGAGGCTGAGTCTGGAGCCTTCGTCCCTTGATAGTTCTAGACGTCGGAAGCGTTGAGGTTCGGTCCCATCTGGCCTGATGGCGGTCTTATTCGCGATCCGGCATAGCGGTCCGCGGCCCCTCGTATTAAAAATTTATTTCAGACTCTCCCTAAGTTCTTAGATCTAGTATATATAGCGGTGAAGTTACCCTACCTCACCCCACCTGCAACACTTGCTATCTTTGGATGTATTCCTTGTACAGGCAAGTCGGGCAACGAATCCGTTTTAGCTTGCAGAGTTTGATTATCATTTTTGGAACACTGAAAAATGTCTATTTTATTAAAACTGCTGTAACTTTATTGTTTTTTAAGTTTTTCAAATTTTGTTTTCACTAATGTTTATTCTGGCTTATTCTGGTTCTTCTAAAATGTCGATGAAAGTTCTACGTGGTTTTGTTCTTAAGTTAGCTTTTTTTAAGCACTTGGAAAATTTTCGCCTCACTCCCGATGGTCAAATTTAGCTAGTTATTACAAATTTATTCTCTAATACTTTTTAATTTAGCTTAATTATTCTATTTATGGTTTTATTTACTTCTTCACTCTTTATTATTCTTATAACTCCAAACTTGATTAATTTAAAAATCAGGAAATTATTTATTTCCTATTTGTCACGGTATTTGAGACCGTTACAACACACATACACACACACACACACACACACACACACACACACACACACACACACACACACACACACACACACACACACACACACACACACATACACACACACACACACACACACACATATATATATATATATATATATATTAAATATGGTGATATGTTTTCTTGTAATATAGTTAATAAATTAAAAATATTTCAAAAATATTTCATTCCAGTTATTCAAAATAATATTTTATTTCGAAAGTTTTATATGTCTGTATTTTTTAATTAAAAGAAATAATGTTTTATTTCCATTTTTTCTCAAATGTTTATACGCAGTGCTATACATTTATATGAAAAAGCTACAATTTTCATTTTTTTTTTAATTATGAAGAATAATTTTTTTCATAGAGTAAATTATTTTTGTAAAACACAAGTGTAATACTAAAATGGAATACAATTACTGACTTACATCTTTTATCCTGAACTCCCTAAGGTTCTAGTAAAGGTATCTCAATTCTTAGCCGAATTCGATTTAAATATAAAGTTTTAAAAACAATGACGCAATATATTTGAATAAATAATAATTGGTAAATTATTAAATATGTCAAAAAAACTATTGATTGCTAGTTAAATTAACTGCCCTTAATTTTTCCTTAACTATTCTCTATCTATGTCATAGAAAATGTGTTTGGTTTAAAAATACGGAAGTGAACAAATACGTAAGTGTTTGGTTCGAAAATATACTTCCTGAATAATTAGTGTATGACAAATAAATTGATAAATTTCCAAATTAAATGTAAGGCTTTTTGGCATGTGAAAACCGGTGGCATGTTTTATGGTAAATCTATTTCGTTTCTGTTAAACAAATTTAGCTGTAGATTCTTCTCAATATTAGATTTTTATATATTGCGAGTAATAGTAAAATGCATATTCTGGAAGCTAAATATACATGTCGGTAATAATAGTCAATATTATTACGATCGTTGAGTTTTCCTAGAAAATCTAAATTATAACGAGAAATAACTTTTATATTAGGTCTTACAAAACTCAGAAACTATATTAAGAAAGAAGAACACATAATCAAATAAAAAAATGTGACAAGAACAACTTAAAATATCCATGTTTGCGTCAATACTTTTAAAATTAAAAACAACCTATGAAATCTTCAGCAGATTGATGACGTTTAGTATACGAGAGGGAATTGTTGTTAAAAAAAGTAGTTGAAGTTTTTGATAAGGTATAATATACTCAGTAGTCGTTTAATCAGAATCCTTTAAAACTGAAGAAGTTAAACAAAAGGTAATCTAGTGAAAGATATTCCTCATAATAGACATTAAAAGGTAATGAGGGCGAGGTAGAAACGTGATGAAACCTAATTAGTATTTTTTGCTTTAACATCATCAAAAAGAAAAATCTTCTACTATGAAGGTGTAAAAATACTTTGAATGGTCACTGGCTATTATTAAGAAACTATCATATAATTGTTAATTATTAGTATAATTATTTCCATAAGTATTTGGTGTAAAAATAAGTCTAGACCCTCCTGTTTTATCACTACACTAAGAAAGCAATTCATACAATCAGGTGAAGAAATTCCATAGTGGATGAGAAGTGAACATTTACACTTATAATTATTCACCTCTATAACAGGACTGTTGAACAGTAAATCTGCGGGCCGCCCTCCGTGTAGTTCTGTGAGGGCCTCCGGGTTATCCAGTTAAGACCTGTAGTTCATTCTGTGCAGTTTTCCAAAATTTTAAAATGTCCTGGCGTAAATCTAAACAAATTTATAAAAAATATAAATTTCATGTGGTACATAGGAGAAAAGTCGTCGTTTGCACTATAGCTTAATTTGTGATGCAAGATACAGCAACTAGCCGTCAAAGCTTCAAGCATAAGGGGAAATATTACTTCACTTCATTTGTATAGATCAATTGCTTCAACTAACATAACCAGCACATAAAGAGTATTTTCACTCTTTTCCATCCCGTTCTGTAGTTCATTCAATTTCGCAATCGTTTCGTACACTTATAAACTTTCTAATTATGAGGTTAGTTATCAAGAGTTTTGCATAACAATATTTTCAAACACCAACAACACTGACTAGAAAATACATTTTTTTTTTTTTTTTTTTTTTTTTTTAGCCAACCCCCGCTCTTCGTATTACAAACCTTCGACGCCGCGCTTCCCTAGTGTGTCGAGCGGGCTACTCATGAGTGCTGGAGAGATCTGGTCAATAGATCAAGTGGTCGCCGTACATTACGCCCGTTTGGCTAGGATGCAAGTCGGATCATTAGTAATGCCTATCCGGTGCAAATGGTCATGCTGATAGTCGTTGCCGGTTGCTATGCGGAATATGGCGACCGCCTCCATCCGGGATGACAATCTCGAAATCGGACACCCAGTTACTAGATATTCCCATTTTGTTTATTTTTGGTAAGTTCCGCTATATCTCTTCTGTTGGAGGCGCTCACCATTGCAGCATACGCTTCTGCTCTCCTTTTGGTTAGTTCGACGGCCTTTTCGTTCCCTGCAACGCCAACATTGCTAAGGGACCCATTTTAACTATACATGCCAACCTGCTCTGATGAGTTTTTCTACTTCGAATTGATAATTCTGAAGCACACTGTGTGGGTATTTTAGGCAAGTGTTATTATTGGCGCATGCAAGTCAACGAAGAACACTGCGTTATTAGGCTTCCTATCAGAGTGCAGTAAGGCGGTGGATGCCTCAAAAATAGCCCATATCTCCCCATCAAAGTTGCTTGTATTGGTACCAACAGTGGAGAAGCTACTGAATGCGGTGTAGAACCAAACCGCACCGGCTGATTTATCAGCTGGGTTATATGAGCCTTGGTTATAAATATGCAGCCAATATAGTTACGGTGTGACTGTGGTTCAAAAAGTTGTCTCTGATATATGACCATAATCTTGTGGATGGATATGACACAAGGGCGATATTTTCATCTTGAGGTGCACAGTGGATGGTTCATGTGCTTTCCAGAGTCTCCATCTACCCAACCTGGCTCGATCTTAAAACTTGAGGACATGTTTATCCTAGATTGTTGCTAGCGGCTCTACTTCTGTTTAGAGCTACATTGCAGTGATAGTGGGGTACTAAGCTGCTCTAGTATTAGTTCTCAGAGCCCTATTTTGGATAATCTCAAGCCTTGCTAGATTAGAGCTGCACGGTGTAGATATCGCTTCGCTGGCGCACTCCAGCACTGGCCGAAATTGGGATTTGTAGGTGGAGGTAAGAACATCAATTTCCCAAATTTGGTAGCCCCTCATTTGTTAGCCGTCAATCTTTTTAAGGGTTTTATATTTTAAGGGTGTAAAATGAGCAAGCCTAATCGTGGTGCACCTTGGGTAACTCTAAATCTGCTAACAGCGATCGCCACTCTGCAGCTACTAGACAATACATAATATACTCTCGACTCAAAAACAATGCCGAGTTGAGAAATGACAATGAGGAACAAAAATGACAATATAAGCCTTAATAAGTACCTTTGTTTCAAATGCAATTAAATTATGCAAAACATTTTCTTATTCATCGCATTACACACGCTGAGTTTAAGACAATTACTGTACTACCAGAGGAAAGTCAAGTCCTAAGAAGGAGAAACTGACATCATCTAATGAAATCATTTTTAAGGTGCTCGCAAGTAAAATCAAGAGGTGAGAGTTCTTTTTGGCGATTATCATGTGTAATACAAAGTGGGACGTCGAAATGTTATAAGAGAAAATCAATGTATGTTGAACTATATAAACTCAACTCCGGTGTGACAAAAGTATGAACAACTAAGTACTCTTTAAGCCGAAATAAGGTTTGTTTTTTTTCAAACCTCTTTAACAAAAGATCCTACCTATAAGCATACTCGAAACAACTCTTTAATTCCCATTTATCCTCCAACGTTTTTAGCTATATACTCTACATGTGTATACAGAAGGGGTAAAATCCTTTCGTCGGTTTTTGAATGTAGCCTTCGTATCAAATGTGAGTTTTTATAGACCTTTTTTACTTGAATAAATTTGCCATATATTATAGAAAAATTCTAGAAAAAAACGTGAGTTAATAATTACTTAAATTCTACAATAATATTACGAATATTGTAGTAATGAAGTATTATATTTTATCAGTTATAAAACGCATACAGATAGAGTTAGGAAATAAAAAAGATGTGATTATTAAGATTAATTTTAAAATATCAATTTTAAGACATTATTTTCATTTTTTAAACAATATTTATTTCATTATTACACATTGATCTTAACCAGTTCTTGCTTTTCCTTTAAAAAGCCCGACAATTTTATCCTTGGCAGATATTATTTTGTCTAAACCTTTCAAAGCGTATTCAACAGGACGAGGCAGGTAAACAGCTGCCCGTTCCTCTCTCTGGGCCTCTTCTTCCATTGCCGAGGCCGAGACGGCCACGAGGACCACTAAAACTAGAGCAAATACAGCCTTGGACATCGTGACAATCTGTAACCAAAGTAATGGTAAAATTTATATATGACAAAGAAATTTGTAGCAGAGGGAGTTACCGACGGAAGTAATAGGTTGAATGAAAAATGTAGTATATAGTAAGTTTATTTAGAAATTGAAATTGAATTTACTATTAAAAATAAAACCTTAAATCATTGAAAAACTATAAATGTATAACACCGTATTTAAATTTAATCAATTACAATACACAACCTATTTTAAAAATTTATGTAAATGAAATATGTAACATATAAAAGTATAATTAAATGTATCTTGTACTTGTAATCTAAGTAGATTATACACTCTGAACTCTAAACATCGCAGAATTATAAAATGAGTAGTTTTAAATAATTATTGGTTCACGTGTAGTTTTTATAAATATCATACATTTAAACTAATAATGGACAACAGAGAAAGCATGAGTAAAAGTTTTAGTTTTTGTATAAAATCAAACATTATTACTCCATTTAAAATCAAATAAACAATATTTCTTAAACAAAAAACATTTAAAATACTTTTAAAATATACCGTTATATATTGAAAATTATTAAAGCATGTTATCTAATCAAATGGATAAGAGATGTTAGCATTAACCGGGTCCATTAAGGAAAACGTGTTGAATTCTCAGAGACCTTTAGAACAATCTGTTATTATTCGCGTTTTGAAACGTAAATGAATATTTTATTTCGATCCCTAAAAGACTTCTAAAGGTATCACTTAGAAATTACTGGTCACAAAATTACGAAACCGCACCTTATTATGCTAAAATTCGTAAAAGGTTGTGCGTAATATGTGGAATCGATATTTGTAGGCCTCAATATATATATCTTAAAAGCTTTTTAATGTATTTTATGTTTTAATCTACATAGGGAATATTAAATTTGAAACAGTAAGTTAATTTTAATGCAAATAAAATAATCACAAATTTTGAAATATAAAAACTTTTTAAGGTATTGTAACGTTCTCAAAAATCATGATAATGACATAAAACGAATTCGACACACACACACACACACACACACACATATATATATATATATATATATATATATATATATATAATTAATAAATTAAAAATATTTCAAAAACAAGAATACCTTTAATGAATATATTTATTTAAAGCTTTTCGCCGATTAAATAGTATCAGCATCTTCAAGAAAATATTTATCTAATAAAATATTTTTACAAAATTCAGAATTTTGTAAAAATATTTTATTAGATAAATATTTTCCTGAAGATGCTGATACTATTTAATCGGCGAAAAGCTTTAAATAAATATATTCATTAAAAGTATTCTTGTTTTTGAAATATTTTTAATTTATTAACTATATTACAGGAAAACATATCACCATATTTAATATATTAATATACATATATATATATATATATATATATATATATAACATATAACATATAACATATTGTTAGTTAGATTTACATCTTAAATTGTATTACATAATAATTTATTACACATCTATGTACTTACATTACGATTCTTGTACAACTGCTGTAACCTGATAATACCGTTTTATTTATACATGTTCTTAGCAACCAACCAAATTATAAATTGTAATTTAATTTATTTAAGGAATGATGCAATGTGGATGATCAATTTCAATGTATGTCTTTTACTATGTGGTTAAATAATTACTTGATAAACAAGCACGCCACATAAAATATTCAAGTGTAGTAATTTGCAAATAGAGACAGATAACGTATACTAGTAATACGTTTAGGTGTAAGTGTATTATATAAAACATATCACGGGATTAAGCTAAGGGAACATTGATTAAAATCTGTCTTGACCTAACGGATGCTTCCTCGGCGGCATATACTTTCTGCACCCCATACAGAAATGGCTTATGTTGGTTTTTTTTGATACCGTGGACCAACATAAACGCTTACGTAGGATGTAAGTAGGTGAATTCACGTTTTCTTATTATTTTCCACGTGGTATCTTTATCTCTATTTAAGTGAAATTTAAATTCTTAAAGTAGTAATTACGTCTAATAGTAGGGGTAAGTTGTCATCTTATAGCGGCCCATTAGGCAACCACACACTAAGGGGATAGTTAGCATTGCTCCAGAGACACAGGTCAAAATTGGTTATAGCCTGCAAGTTATACAGAACTAGAGCATCCATATTTAAATTAACTCTATTTGGCTGAAACACAATCCCAGGTGAAAATCCAGGAAAAATACTAGTTACTAAGGCCATGATTTTTAAGTTTAGTTACTTTACGATAGCCAGTAACGTTCTCAGGGTTGAAAAGCTTTTATCGCATAATATATGTCTTTAAAATAATTACAATTAAAAAACATAAATTTTGAAGACACAAAATTAAATTGGACACCAATTATACAATGAAAGGAACGCCCATTTCAAATAAAGAATGCAATTTATCTCAAATCTCCTTATTGGGTCTATTATTCTGTAATATATTAATTCATAGCAGGTTTATCTGTAAGTAATAATTGTTCTATTAAATAAGGTAATAATTTTGTTTAATTAAAATTTATTTATAAACTATTTAGTTACAGGTAACTTAGTTGAAGCAAAGAGAAAAATAAAAAATTAACTTAGCAAGAGAAATCTAATCATAATGACTGAACACAAGACGCTATAAAAGAGATTTGCTTACGAGAATTGAATTTTCGAGTATATAAAAGGGATTTTATGAATGATTTTGGAAATTGCCTTATTAAAACTTTTTTGTTTGTTTCTGCACTAGTGGCCTAAATTGTTGTCTTCATTTAGCAAGATATTATTTTTTAAGAAATATTTTTTCTAAAACTTTTATTTACTTTAGCAAATTTTTTGAAGCAAAATTACTTCTTCTTCTCTTCTTTCGAATCAATAAATAATGTTAAGGAATGTCTATATCTAATATTCTGCTTTTAGGTTCCTTGGTTTTTTTAATTTTTTTATTTGTTTCATACATAACTATTTTATTTTTATTTATTGTTTTCTTACTGTTTTATATTTTACAATTGGAAAACATTTTGTATTTACAGTAATGTATCCATGATTCGAGGTAGATGGGTCCGATGCCTCCTTAAATTACTGAAAACTCGGATTACACGGAAATACGTTCCTATGAATTAGAAATAATAGGTGTTTTAATGAACCCAAATACAGTGCTATTATTAAGAGCGTATAAAATCAGATAGAACTTTATATGAACGGTTATTTAAGGCCGGACCTATTTCCTTGTATAACATATTGAAATGAACATATCTTGGAAGCCCGACTCATTTCCTTTGCATACCGTATTGGTATGAACATTTCTTGGAATCCCTATCCATTCCCTTTGCATACAGTATTGATATGAACATATCTTGAAAGCCCGACTCATTTTCCTTTGCATATTTTATTGATATAAAAACATTTCTTGGAAACCCAACTCAGTTCCGTTGCATAGAGTATTGATATAAACATTTCTTGGAATCCCTACTCATTTCCTTTACATACTGTACTGATATGAACATATCTTGGAAGCCCGAATAATTTTCTTTGCACACACTATTGAAATGAACTTATCTCGGAAGCCCGACTCTTATCCTTTGCATACCATATTGATATGAACATTTCTTGGAAGCTCGGCTCATTTCTTTTGTATATAGTATTGATATGAACATATCTTGGAAGCCCGACTGATATTATTTGCATACCATATTGATATGAACATTTCTTGGAAGCCTGACTCATTTCATTTGCATACAGTATTGATATGAACATTTCTTGGAAGCTCGACTCATTTCTTTTGCACACACTATTGAAATGAACTTATCTCGGAAGCCCGACTCATTTTATTTGCATACCATATTGAAATGAACATATCTTGGAAGCCCGGCTTATTTCCTTAGCGTACCTTATTTATATAGACATTTCTTGGAAACCCGCCTCATTTCCTTTGCATACAGTATTGATATGAACATTTCTGAAGCCTAACTCTTTTCGTTTCCATACTGTATGGCCATAAACATATTTTGGAACCTCGTTTCATCACTTTTTTTCATGTAGATAAATAGGCTCAAACAGACATAGGCTCAAATTTAACGGAACCTCGAGTTATCGGGACTTGGCATTTCGAGATTCTACTGTACTTATATCAAATGAAATTAGAGAGTAAAGCATGCATTATTAAATTGAACAAATACAGGCCTGGTAAGCTACAAGTGATTAGTTCATGGAAATAAACACCCTTTTTCTACGTATCTCACACTTTCTGATTTTTTCTTACATGTTTATGATTGTCTATAAGTATACTCTAACCCCCTACAACATTTTGTCACTCAATATTTTACCTTAAATATTATGTAGTCATTATATAATCAATAGCTGGCAGTTGATAGGACACAGAATGGGTTAAACGTTCTGAATACTACCAGCTGAATAATACAAACATCAATTAACTTTGTTTCTGTTATCCATGTGATATACAAGGGAAACTCATGTAGTATACCCAGTCATCAAACGTATTATTGACAAATCTTCATATGCTTTGATGACATGCTTTTAATTCCAACCAAACGTATTTATTTTCAAATGTCAAAATATTACATTTATGTATTGATTTTAAAAATTAATAAAACCCCTTATAATAGGGAATATGCCATACACTAGCCTTTAATTAATTTGGAAATACTTCTTTGCACAAAGATAATTGAATTATTTTTTAATGGCGCCTAATATAATAAGCATCTAACAATAGTCATCAATTTAATTACCACTGGCCTTTTTTTAAGAAAAATAATTGAAGATTTATATTTCTTTCTTTATTTTATGGGTCAAATATAAACCACCCCTGATACAACCGTACTCTGCTGCGTTGTGTTATTTAATGGTCTTTTTATATTTTTGATTTTTCATGGCCAAAACGTTTTTGTTTAAACTTACTGAATATATTTCCAAACTTATACTGTTTTATTTTATTTTTGTTTTGTTTTATATACTAAGATATTAATTATTCTGTTCTGTTATGTTTTGATCTATTTTATTTATTTTGCAACTCTTGTGTTTTATCCTGTATTATTTGTACTATTAAATAGTGTCTGATCGATGTCGTTGAGAATTTAACTTGAAGCCAGTTTATGTTATGGTTTGTCTTGTATTTAGTTTTGTATAGCATCCCGAACTTTGTTTTATGTGAGTTATTTTCTGATTTTTGTTTTATGTAAAATTTTTATGTTTCGTATTAAGTGAATGTGATATTGTCAATTACGCATGGCTTGTTGAACTCGCTAACCATGTTTGTGTTAATTTTCCCTACTTTTAAAACTGTGTTCTTGTAAGTATAAAGTGCAGCTTGTTTAGATAAGATCACTCATAATTTTTCTTAGTTTAATCATATTATCCTTCATTTCTTTATTTTGCATTATCTCTACGGTTATTTAAATATTTTTACCAAGGAGCACAGGTTCTGGAAAAATGAGCGAGTTACTCTTCGCTTTTGAAGGAAAGAGGCGCTCTAATAATTGTAAGGTGAAAACAAAACCCTTTGAGAGAAATCCTCCTTCCTTTTCTTTTGGTAGTCTGGAATTATTTTGGTTGGAATTTACTCAGTGTGAAGTAGAGCGGAGGGAAGTAACCAATCGACTGAGGCGTTAATGTTTTGGATGGTGGTAAAAGACTTTTGGATAACACGCAAGAAAATGAAGCCCAGAAAGCAAACTGAGGATATTTGCACCCCACAAACTTTGTTTGATATATTGCCCAATGCATGTGGACTGCGTAGCATTAGCTGGAGGTCGTTCTTTCTCAGGTTTGGAACTTGCGGAACAGATCTTTACGGTTTTAAAAAATACTAGTTGAAAAAACTTATGTAGCTTAAGAAAACTTTGTTGCAGAATAGGCTATCGTCGCCGGATATATTAATCTTCAAACCCTATCCTAAATTCATGACTTCGGAAAACAACTTCAGAATTTAAACAGCTGAGGAACGAAAAACAACTTAGATAGCTAATTGGTTGTAAATGGTTTAATTATCTTTAATTATGTTATGTTTTTCGATAAACTGTGCAATTCATGACGGAAGTTAACGTTTGTTTACAGGTGATGCAATGCTTGGATATTATTTAATGCTTTAATTAAAATGGCACTTTAATGATAGTAGTAGATAGTCTGTAAATAAAATATGAATAATGTAGTTATTGCGACAGAATAAGTGTTAAATGTTTTAATATTGCGACAGAATAAATGTTTTAATGCATATAAATTCAAATAATAAACGAAATGTTCTCAAAATTGAATCATGGAGTTTAGGGTTAAAATTATAAAACTGTATGCCTAACCTCATCAAATATTATTATTTTTTTTTTAATGTGTAGACATAAAAGCTTTTTTACATTAAAAAAAATATTGAATCACAAGTCCTATATCTCTTAGATAATTCATAACTCTCTAGATAAAATTTCGCCTATCAATTGGAAAATTCTTAGGTTTTTTAACCAACGAAACACATTTTGCAGATCAAAAGAAATGGTTAAAATCTCCAAAATTAAGAACCTAACAGGTCTCATTGTTCTAAATTAAATCAGAACAAAATCCATATCGTTTTGGACTAGCATGTGAATACTGTATCCATACGTCTTCTACACAACATTTTATAATTTCAATACTATAAAGTTATTTAGTAACTATAAGTGATCTCTTAGTTAATTTCACTTTAAAGATGTTAACACTCTTGACTTTTTGTTCGTCGTTAAAAGGTACACAAAATTTAAACCTGGTTTTAATAATTATTTTTAACCGACGTCAATAAGGAGGAGGACCAGTATCTTTTCTTATGTTTGCTCAAATTTTATTATGTTTTAATTTTGGAAGTATTTGACCCATTAAAATTATTTTGCTCAAAAAATAAAAGGAAACCCCTTCCCGGTGGTTCCACGATAGTTATATCCCAATCAATCAGATTTGAAGGCAATAACATCATATTTTAACCTTAAGTGAATTTTTGTTTACCAACTATTATAAACTATATAATAACTAATAAGCAAAATTAAAAAATCATAGAATTTTTGTAAGTAGTATTCTAGCATATGTAACAACTATATAGAAATTAAGTAGCATAAAAAAATTTAAGTAAATTTCTACTGAAGTTATTAAAGAAAAGTTATATTCAAGTTACCGTAAAGCTATACTTATGATATTGTGGGGTAACCATGGCAACAGTTTAAGATTATACAATGAAGATTTCAACGACAACTAGATGGGGGGGAATTTATATACGTCTTCCAGAAATATGTTTCAAGGTATTGGAAAAATCGCGCAGTGTCAAGGCGCGCTAGACTTTGAACATGAAGATTCTCAGTTCGAATCCAGCTGGACTCCACAAATTTTATAGTTTAATTATTGAATAAATATAGGAAAAAACTGTATTAACATCAATTTTTCATCAACTATAGGTTTAAAAAAATGTAACAACCTACACATTAAAGAAATTAATACAACTTGATTGTATGCATAAAAAAAGCGTAATGGAAGAAATTTAAAAATAAGTATAAAACTAATAGTTTTTTTTTTATTTCTTGCTTGAGAGAGCTTCAGATGATGCTTAGAAATAGCACCTTCGGATTCTAATAAACGAATTTTCCTCATGAAAAGAGTGGTCTACACATATTGATATATAACTTGGTGTAACTGGAATTAGATAATCCAAAATAAATTCTCTGAAAATACTATTTAGTTTATTTACCATAAGCAAGATATTCAATAATCCTCAGGTGAAAACTACATTACATCACAACATATCAACACATAAATTCATTAAATATACCTTTACCATCAATTTTCACTTTTTTATTAAAATGTTATGTGTTAAAACAGTTTTTCCTAATAATTATTAAAGACAGAACTTTTGTATATTTGCCTGAGATTTTGCATTACATGATTATTAACACGTTTTTAAACGGAAATGAAAAATAGTAATTGCTAGATAAGAAATTTAGTATTTGAGGAATTTGGTCAAGGGAATCTCCAACATAGATTACTCAGTGTATTCGTCTGACGAACAGATATATTTATCTTATTGTTCACGTGCGTGTCAATTATTTCAACAAGTATTAAGCAGTATAATTAGTAGTCCAAGATCTAAAGGGGGTTGAGCAAGCACTGAAAGCTTAACGTAATTTTATTTCAGATTATTGTTCTGGACAATTGGGTGATTGTAAAAACGTATGCCATCGCCCCCTCACGTGGTCTACATACCAAGGGGAAAGGGGGAACATCGCGAGGAACGCGCTGTACTAGAACCTTTGTTTGGTTTTATTTATTTATTGGTTTGCATTTGTTTCTTTGGCGAAACAATTTGTATGGCACTGTAATAGAAACTTTGGTTTTCTAGTGAATTTCCATTGGAAAATAACCCATTGCGGTAAACGTAAGCCGGAGACTAAGATGAAAGTTTGTTTTAAGGTCTCTGGAATTAAAAAATATATTTTTTCAAATTTATCCACACAAATATATATATATATATATATATATATATAATATAACATATTAAATTTTATATATATATATATATATATATATATATATATATATATAATACGTTTTCTTGTTTAATAATTTAAAACAACATAGGTTATTCAAATTCAAGAATATTATTAATTTATATCCAAAGCTTTGTATCCTATTCTTGTATTTGAATAACCTATTTTGTTTTAATATATATATATATATATATAATATTACGACTATGTTCGTGTCTAAATCATGGTAACTTTCGAACGAAACGTCCGCTTTCTATCTAACTTGGTAAGCAAATGTAATTTGTTATTTGTATAATTATGTTTCTTAATAGGAAGAATTGATCATTCAGAAGTTGACTTTTCGGCCACCTTTTTAATACAAAAAATGTATTTTCCATTTTTTACCAAAAATATTATGTATAAGCTATCAGAAATGCAATTATAAATGTTAAAATGCATTCTGAAGGAACACAATTTCATGTAACGTTTTTTCTAATAAAATATAGGGGAACGATTATACCCTAAAAAACTGAATAGAGTTGCCGGCCAGAAGAAACATTTTAGACTTCAGTATCGATTAAAACCATTATTTCTTTAAATATAAAGTATGTTTTTTAAAGTTTTTTTTTCATTTATTAAACTAAGAAAAGGCTTTAATGAAATTAGTTGGTAGCTACTATTGCTTGTGTTAGTTTGTTTTTTAGGATCTTGAATATAATTTGGTAGTAATATAGAAATAATATTAATGCATATACTGTATAAGAGACCAATAAATGTTTAGGCTAAATTTATTATATACCTTTATAGTTCACCATCTTCCAGATCCCGTTGTGTAAACTTGTTTCTGCATTTCTCTTTACAAGGATTATTAGAACAAAATAAACTTTCCTTTTTGAAGCACGTACAAGATGGTTAAGTTTGTAAATTTTCAAGGGGTCAGAGTTTCTGGCAATTTTTTCACCTTCAAATCCTCCAGGTATGTAAAATATTTTTCTAACAGGTACAATTATATTTTTTTTAGGTTACGCTTGCACGTACTTTATAAGATTTTGGATGTTTTCAGGTACTGTATTGTATCACGCCCATTGTTGTGCACCTTAGTAAATTCGTAGTGGATCTTCACTACTAATTGTGATTTTCCTTTTCTTCTGAAAGTGGTTTTTGAATTTTTTTTTTACTGGTGTAGATGTGTTACTATGTAGATTGTATAACGTTATTCTATCTTAAATTAGCGTTTCTGTTTATATCCGTCATTATCGTGTAGAACAAATTCATAAAAACATTTTCGTAGATGGTGTTACTCGTGCTTATTATTCATATACCATTTTCAGTTGAACAATATTTTTTTCTTTGTTTAATTTCAGGAAAACCTTGTTAACCTAATTGCTAGAAAAGCGTGACAATATTATTTACACATTTTCATTAGTTCTATATTAGTTACTCTTCCTATTGATTTTAAAAAACGTTTCCATCGTCTAGACGTTTAAATAATAACCTCAAAAATCCTAGCCAACGTTAACTCCCAAATGCTGAATTTGTTATTCACTTGACAAATTCGTTTAGTTCTTCATAAGGTTCATAGACCTTGGACAACGGGCTGTAAGTGACTAGACCGGCGACCCATTCACGAATATCAAATTGGGCAGCATAAATAGACCCATTTGCCGACATCGGTCAATTTTGAAGGTGGAAAATTGAAGATTAGAGGTGACAACCCGCGGAACACCGTTAATCCGCGGACTTTGACCCGAATGTCCGAAGAACTGAAAACGTTTTAGCGCCTCGCTACGCCACTGGACTGGCTTTATCGGTTTATTGCTTCATGCTTTTGTTTAGCTAGAAGTTATTTATTTCATATTACGAAGCAAGTTGGTGTGTAAAAGGGTGATTATTACTGTTTTTAATTTAACTAATTTTCGAAAAAAAAATTTATTTTCAATGTATTCGGAATTGAAATATTGCTGAATATCATTACCATTACATCCTCTTTGCAAACTGTTTCTCACTAGCAATAACTTTGTCCTGTTTGTAAATGTTTGAATAAAATTTGATTCTTCAGAAATTAAACAGTTAAATATAATGTTAGAACTTACTTATAATTATTATTAATACCATTGTTATTGTTAAACTTTGGTTATAAGAACTATATTATCTATACTATCAAACTAATAAACAATTTGCCGAACTTAGCATTTCAATTTTGTTTTTAATTTAGTGAGACAAAACGTTTTAGATCGAACTAATTTTTTTTCATACACAGATATTGAAACAAGTCAGAGAACATTTAAGTAATGGCAAATAAAAATCTTTAAATTACCAAATAGGTATTTCCTTATTTAAAATACTTTTTTTACTTCTATTTAACGGTTAAATAATCACTAAATAATAAATGAAAACCAATTCACAATTATTTTACTTTATTTTAAATTTTGTCTAGTTTATATCTCTACTAAGAGAAAAGTAATGGAAGAAATTATAGAAAATTTTTCATATATGTTGTGTTTAAACTCATTAAGTAAAAGTTCTGTTTCCATTAATTAATTGTATTGGGGTCTCAATTTAAAGTAAAAGAGAGAAAGATAAAGTTAATTATAATATATTAAAGTAAAAAAAGTTTAAAAGTTTGAGCAAAGATAAAGCGACAGAGAATCCAAATAATGAGTTATAAATTAACACAACGTACGCCTGACGCACATAACCACTCAAACACACACACACACACACACACACACACACACACACACGCACACACAAACAAACAAACACACACACACACACACACGCGCGTACACACACACACACACACACACACACACACATACGCACACACGAAAAAAACACACACACATACACACACACACACACCACACACACACACACACACACACACACACACACACACACACACACACACACACACACACACACACACACACACACACACACACACACACACACACACACACACACACACACACACACATGAAATATATTCATAACTTTATTTTGCTTAAACACAATATTTAAAAATATTTTATAATAAAAGAGAATTTTGTTTTGTGGAACGTTTATAAACCTGAAGCATTAGTTTTGATTTAAAAACTATTCTCTTCTGTTTCAAATCTATCTAAACTTTATAAGAAACATATATAAAAATTAAACTCTGCCAAACTTATTTGCTATTAGATACGGTAACATTATTAGCTTAATTCTTAAGTTAGGGTTTTAGGTGTGGAATAGTTGAACGGCACGCACACTCGCCGGCGTCCACATATTAGAATGTAGGAAATGCATTAGTTTTATTGTGTTGACCTAATTTTTCTTTAGTCCTTGTTACCTTGTTTTATACTTGAGGGTTGGAAATTCTTTTTTTCAATATAATACTTTGTGAATTAATCCCCCAGTGAGTATCCAATATGTTTAAACAGTTGCTTGTCTGTCCATTTACAGGCATTTGGCATTAACAAGCCAACAAGTAGGGCTATATGTATTGAGGTAGGCCATGAGATGACCTCGTGCACTGGGTCAGAGGCAAGGCAAGGACTTTTATAAATAAATAAATAACATCTGGGTAAAGTCAAACAGGTTCTCCCGTTAACCGTGCACTATTCGCGATGCAGTGGGTGCTCTGCGCGTACTGTATGACATACTTCCGCTCTTCGTTTTCTTTGTTGTTGCAAACTTTAATGTTTAAGGTAAATGGATTAATGTTTTTTTTGAAATGGCGTTCGCTATCATTCTTTAAACCTTTGTATAAATTATTTAAATATAACAATTACAATTGTCTAATGTAATAATATATAATAATTCGTTCCTTACTTTTTAAAATGTCTTATTAGCTAATTACATTTTAATGATTGAAGTTCTGACTAAGAAGAATGGCAGAGGAACCCCAGCCCAACCTGACGCAACCGATTCCCTATTACGATAATTATTAATAGAAACAACTAGATTGGTCTTACTGCAATGCTTGGTTTGACTTTAGTTCGACCGCTTGGCTCCGTTCATTTGTCATTACAAAGAAACTTACCTCCTTTTTTATTCTTCTTAAAAAAACTAATTGCAATATTGTTTTATTTTATTATACTATTCTGTTGAGCGTTTATTTACAAAAAAATTCTTTTATAGAATTAAAAGTTAAAAATATTATTAACAAATACGCTATTTTTATTACATTTTTAGTAAAATATTTTACCATAACTTATACATTCTGGAAAGAGTTTTGAAAGAAAGATAAATTCACACCTATGCTTGTTCATAGATTGTTCCATCAGGCTCGTAACTAATTCGAATGAGTTCTATTCACACCTATCCTAATTCAGTTCTACTAATTGTCGTTTCTGTGATTGTTCTTATGAAGTATACTTATTTACTACAAAAAATGTAAATTAGTTACTGACATTCATTTTGGGTTAATAACGTGTTAAAATCCTTTCATTTAACAAATAAAGTAGCAGTAGTGGAATTGGCTGATGGAAGTAAAAACTCGTTTACAAAATTTATATAATATCTATGTAGATCCTCTGACCTAACAAATTGGTTTTATTATTTCAATAGAACTTGGATCTGAAAAAGTGTCAGACGGAACTAAGAAATTTTATTTTTAAATTTGTAAGACGTATAACATTTACTATCATTACATTAAAATATTTACTACAATATAAAAGGACATTTTCATTAAACTGGTAAATAACATTGAATAACAATATTTCGATTTAACAATATAGAACGTCCAAAATAGAACGTAATATAGCTAGAAGTAAAAATATAAACAGCTGTCTTGTTACCACTTAATTAATTCAAAAAATATTCGACACCTCTCAATATACAGAAAACTGTCCTATATTATTAATAAACCTAACCTATTAATATCATTTAAGTAAAACCAGAAGTATAAGTGTTCTATTTGATTTTCATAAACCTGTCGGAGATCCCGACTATCATCGGAAACCTGATGGAAGGTGCTAATCTGGCACAAACTGAGACCTTTTTAGCCATCTAAAAGTCTGTCAGAAACGTATAAACTGGCTTTAATTTGGAAAATATTGGTGTTATAAAGGTTAATAATTTATATTTTACTCTCCATTCCATTTTTATATTTCTGTGTGACTTCATTACCTTTACATTTTGAAAGATGAGAACAAAGGAAATTGAGTACATTTTCTTGACATCATTTCCTATCTTCCTCATCCCTCCATTTCCCGTTCTTAACTCTCAATTTCCCGTCCTCGCCTCTCCGTTTCCTGTCCTCACCTCTCCATTTCCCGTCCTAGCCCTTCCGTTTCCTGTCCTCACCTCTCCATTTCCCGTCCTCGCCTTTCCGTTTCCTGTCCTCACCTCTCCATTTCCCGTCCTCACCACTCCATTTCCCGTCCTCGCCTCTCCGTTTCCTGTCCTCACCTCTCCATTTTCCGTCATCACTTCTCCGTTTAATTTCCTAATAAAATGATTTTTATTGAAGATGTGCAGTGCAGCTAGTTGAAAATAAAACCGTTTTAAACGTTTTTTATAAAAGACTGAATATTATTGTTAGAATCAAAGAACATAATGAATTAAACAGATATTTTTAAGAAGTTTGAGTTTATACTACCAGAAGCCTTGTATTTACTACCAGAAAAGAAAAATCAATATAGATTGTACTTCATGAATCTAACATTATTAATTCATTTAAATTATCTAATGTTATCCAGAATTTCTTAACAAAGATAATATTTCTATCACTTTGTCATAATTGATATGATACTTTATATTTCATTTGAAAAAGTAATAATGGTTTTCACAAAAAATACAATGCAATAAATGGGTAAAATTCATAAATCAAGTCAGCAGTTTTATTTTTTAAATTTATTATTAAGTATTTAGTTATTTATAGCTTAGCTAGTGAGAACTATTCACATAGGTAAAAGTTAAAGTAGTGTACTCAAATCTCACAAAAATTAGTCTTTAATAAGAACACAAAACAAACTAGTTTCAGCGACGAAGTCGCCTTCCTCAGTGCTTGGGTACTACTAACATATTGTCAAGCTAGTGTACAAATCAACTACAATAAACAAGATAAAAATACAGTCAAGCAATAAAACTAATCTATTACAACCCCATTTACTCACTAGATATATATATATATATTATTTATTTATTTATTTCATTTAAAATTTTACATAATCGCTATTATTAAAAAATTTTTTGGTTCTACTCAACCCCCCTTATGTCACACTATCATGAATAGACAAATCCAAAATACAGCCTAAACAGTTAAAAAAACAATCATAACTTATATAAAAATACCAGCTAAACATAATACCCTAAAATCTAATTAATACATAATTGAAAACAAAGACAAGACAAATAAACAAAACATCAACACTACTACATAATTAAACAAAGTGACAGTAGCAAAACAATAAACGATTATTATAACACGTACATTAATTTTAAAAATAATAACAATAATAATACAATAACTGTTTAATCACATGCCTATTGGAACAACACAGAATTCGGAAATAGAAGCGAGGAACCCTGGAATGGGCCCAACTCATTATTAACTGAGACATCTTGAAATTTATTAATAAACCAAATCTCCCAAGCGTCCAAAGTATTGTGTCTCGTGACTTCCTTCAACAACCTAGGATGATCAGATGTAAAATAATGATGGTTATCAAGGCAATGCTTGGCCATAGCTGAGTATTCCGGCTTGTTGTTTTTAAAATGAGCAAAGTGCTCCATACATCTTATCTTAATACTCCTACGGATTTGACCAATATACACTGCATCGCACATCGCCTTCTCAGTTCACTTGACTTGCAATAGGAGCTACATCCAT
>JBAIZL010000001.1:352170282-352192782 GCA_036971475.1 Prosapia bicincta | reverse complement strand
GTCAGGAATGCCATGCCACCGCCACCGCCACCGCATCGCCGTTACCAGCTTCTAAAAACTACTTTCATGTCCTTATATGTGAAAAAAACTTATTCAGTTAGCGCCTGTTATGCCAAAAGAATTTCGTTTACGGAAATGTGTGCATTGTTTGCGTCAAAAGATTACAATGTTTTGCTGTTTATATGAAACCAGTGTATGTTAACGGGTTGACTTCATTTTCTACCCGTATAGTTTAAGTTTCACCTGAAGTTTTAGCTCTTATCAGCAATATATACTAGCTGAAATAACATATTTATATCGCAGGAAGATCATCTAATTATTTACTAGCCCGCTGATTTTAAATAACATAAGCAAAGAAAGTTACTAGAAGAGTTTATTAATGTATGGATACTTTCAGCCTATATTTCTCTATTGGCTTATAATAAACCCATGAATATACTAGATTTACAATTTTTCATTCTAATTTTAATTTTTTAATTCATTTAAAACAATAACACATTCGTTCAACTTTTCACTGTTAAAATTAATATGGAACTGTCTAAAATTACATAGTCGCTATTATTTTTTATTTTCATTATTACTTCATTTCAGTTTTGAATTGAATGTTCAGTTTGTTGCAAACAATATATTTTAAAGGTGACCAAACCAAGACAGACTCAAACTCTCACTAATCACTAGCTTACTATTTAGCCTAGTCCCGGCTACCAAATCACCATCATCGGAAATGAGCAAACACTAACTTATTTTTACCATTTTATCAGTTTCAATTCCATCTTGCCTCGTACAATGTAACAACCAACAAACACATATAAATTATCCAACAAATTTAAACAACAAAGTAGTCTTAATCTATATAAAAAGTAATAAAAAACAATTTGAGTTGAAAACAATTTTAATTTTATCACATCGCTAAATTATTTGATACAGAACAAGATAACACAAATAAGACAACTGTCCTGCGCATGGAGTTAATATTTGTTGTGTACATTAGGATTAGTATGTTGTTTGACTTTGTTGAATATTTTATCTCATTGTTTGATTGATACTTTGTAAGAAAAAAGTCTTATCTTTGATTTAAACTAATGTCAAGTTTTTAAAAAGTTAGTGTAAAACGTATGACTGATGATGATGATGATATAGTAGTTAAACGATTCTAATTAATGGTCCCACTGGCTAAGTCCTATTTATGAAAACGTATTTTAAGTTCAAAAATATGCCTTCATTCAAAACTATATCGTTGTATATTTTATGAACACATTAGCTTACATGTAATTTTAAAGTTACGTGCTAGTAACTTTAAAAGCTACTGTAGGAGAATTATGGAAAAATAAAATTAAATACAATATTTATTTATAGGTTATGGTATTTCCAGTGGTATTTTAATTTTCACATCCATGATTTATACCGTTCGTATACGTATTATTTTTATAGCTATTACTTTTACTATAGTGTTACAAAACATTCAGTTTTTGTAAATAACCGAAGACCAAGAATTAAAAATGTTTTCAACAAGGTAAAGTGTTGGTAATGACGAACATTTTTATAACCAAATATTAGAACTAAGTTATGCTGTATAGTTACAAACATTTTGTAAAATTCACGCTTATTTCTTATTTATTTTTGAACATGATCTACTAACAATATACACTTCCGTAGAAGTATTGCAACGTGACGTGTAACATAAATTGAAAAAGTGACATTTGCTAAAACAACCAAATAATAGCTACTTTTGAAAATTGTAAATTTTAAAAAATGGACAGTTAGTTTTTCAAATTTAAGATTGATAAATGAATGCAGGCTAATTATTTGTTAATTATTTATTTATTTTTTACGTTTTCCAATAGATATATCAAATTATGAAATTCGTTTAAATTTATTTAAAGTTAGTAAAAGTAATCAATTCATAAAACAGTTACAACATGTATTTTATTTTAAGTATATTAAAGCTTTAGTAACATCATCACATTTTACTGCATAAGTGCGCCTGAAGATTGAAGTATTAACTTGTATTTGCAGTCATCATGATATCGGATTTTTAAATGCCTAGGTTAAGAAACCTGCTTGTTTACACTGTTCGTACAACTAGATTAAGTTCAATCTGCAAATATTTAAATACAAAAATTTCAAGATTGATATGACTATAGTTTATTTTTTTGTACAAATTTTGTTTTCTATAGCTCTCCTACAGTATTCATATAGAATTCTTCTAAAAAGTGAACCGAATTGCATAAATACATTGTACAATTATGTACGCGGTTCGTTATGTAATTTAATTATTAGAGGTGACATAAGTCTTTTGGTTCATTATTTGGAAAGTAAATACGAAACGTGCCGAAGAAGATAAGTTCGTGGAATAATTTCCTCGCTATCTGGCGCTACCGTAATATTATATAAAGTACAGTAGTTTTGCAAACAGTGAAACACTTTGTATCTCTCAAAATTCGTTGTAAAATTGTATTCTTTTATTTATAAAACTTATGCAATATATGAAATACGTAATGAGTAAACGAATTAATTATTTTTATTGATTAGCTAATTTTAAAACAGGTTATTTCAATTACATTCGAATTAACGTTGGCGCAAATTGTAGAGAAGGCACGAGGTGATGCAAAATTGTATTAGAGAAATTTCATCAAATATCAACTTTCCCGAACTTAAAATAATAAAACCTTTATGGGGGGGAGAGAGTTTATATATATATATATATATATATATATATATATATATATATATATATATATATATATATATACTACTTTGAATTGAAGAAGTTTTGGAATTGGACAGTATTCTTACAAAATACAAAGTCTAAACACCTAGAAAAATCAATATTAAAATAATATTATGATGAAACTAGACATAAAATTTTCCGTAAAACCCGTGGTGTTTGAATTCTACGAGTATGTAGTTTTTATCTAACTGTAATTAAAAACCAAAACCAAGCACTTAATATTTTATTTAAAAAATAAAATATATATTCACAAAATATATGCAATTAAGAATTTAAATAATTTAGCACTCAGTTTTTCAATCAATTATTTTACTTATTTTATTTTTATTATTAATAAATTTTATTTCTTTTGAATCTTTGATAAAATCTCATGACTTTTAATTTAAGTACTCTACATTCGTCCTATAATTTTGGAAACGAAAGCTATCTATGCGTTAGTTTATATATTTATTAAGGTATTAAGAATATTAAGTATTATTAAGGTAATATGGTGTAATTAGAAATGTTTTACAATATTAATTTTACTTTTTTTATAAAAAGAATTGAAATTTATACAAAAACTAATCAGCGCTCAATAAATTTATTATTTTTTCCTCAATAGATTATTTCATTTAGATATTGTTAAAATTGGGGTTGGTTGTAATATGTTCTACTTGCTATTTAAAACCCTATTGAGAGATTTTAGGCCTAACTTAAACGCGTTACATTTTAGGTGTTTATCGGTAGTTTTCGATTCGAAATATTTGAGAAACTGACAAAAGAAGGGTTACAACTTGATTATACACAAAACATTTTGTCAAATATTTTTTAAGTAGCGTTTTAAAACAGGTCCGTCTAGAAATTAAAGGAGAATGCACCAACCCATACTTGAAGAGTGGTGTAAAAAGGAGAACCTTAGGGTAAATCCAAAAAAGACTGCTCTCATTAACTTCACCAGACAGCGAAAAGATCTGACGACCAGGATGCCCCGCTTGTTTGGTGAATACCTTGAGTTTGTGGGGGAGGTGAAGTACCTGGGAGTTACTCTGGACAGGAAACTCACCTGGAATCCACATCTTGAGAGGACAGTTAACAGGGCCAAAAGGGCACTGATGACTGTGAGAAGAATGGTGGGTAAGAAATGGGGACTGAAGCCATCAATGATGCACTGGATGTATCTGAGGGTGATAAGACCTATGATTACCTATGGAGCTCTGGTGTGGTGGACAAAGGCCAACCAGGCACAGACAAGAGCTAAACTGAGCTCTATCCAGAGATTGGCCTGTCTGTGCACACTGGGAGCGATGTCAACTACACCAGGTGCAGCAATGGAAGTAATGCTTAACCTCCCTCCCCTTGAGCTTGTCCTTAGGGGAGAGGCGAGGCTAGCGGCATGGAGATTGCGCAACTCGAGCAACTGGGCTAACCTCCCAGATGTCTCGGGACATATGAGTATCGAGTGCGTGGTCAAAGAACCCGTCTTGGAAATGGGCAGCGACCACATTACTCGAATGTTTGCACCTGACCAGGTCCACCAAACTGTGATGGAATGGTCAGGGACATTAACATCGGGAGCTCAGATCTGGTACACAGATGGCTCCAAGATGGACTTCGGCACTGGAGCGGGGGTGTATTGTAAAAACCCAAGGGTAGAACTAGTTTTTTCCTTGGGGAGGCATACCTCTGTCTTTCAGGCCGAAGTATATGCTATAAATGCCTGTCTGGGAGAGATAGCGAGAAGGGAAACACATGGGGCCCGGATTGCTATTTTCTCCGACAGTCAGGCAGCAATTAAGGCACTAAACGGACACGTGGTCACCTCGGCCATAGTCAGGGAGTGCCTAATTAACCTACAAGCTCTGGCAAGGCACAATCAAGTCAAGATTGGTTGGGTGCCAGGGCATAGGGGAATACTTGGAAATGAAGCCGCAGATGCGCTGGCTAGGGAGGGGTCCTCGACTCCCCTGATTGGACCGGAACCTGCGGTGGGTATTTCCAAATCCATGGTCAGGATGACAGTGCGAAGGTGGATGGCTGAAAGACACTGTGAGCACTGGATCAGGGCCGAAGGGATGAGGCACAGTAAGCTAACCCTTAGGAGACCTTCCTTGGGGCTGCAGAAGAGTCTCATCTATCTGTCTAGGCAGGAATTAAGGATAGCCACAGGACTACTCACGGGACACTGTGGACTAAGGAAACATTTGCATAAAATGGGTATCTACAAGGATGAACCAGTGTGCAGATTGTGCGGGCAGGAACAGGAGACTGCCACACACATCATTTACAGATGTGGAGTACTTGCTGAGAGGCGCTTCAACCTCTTTGGTGATGGAACGGCTTTGGTGGATGCTGAAGGTAAAACTCTAGTCAGGAAACTCCTAAACCTGGTAAGAGGGAAGGGGTTATTTGACTAGATCAGGGAGGTAAGTACAATATACCTTAAGGTAGCAGTGCTTCGGGCAATTCAAACCCGCTCCCAAGTTAAAAAAAAAAAAAAAAAAAAAAAAAACCCATACTTTCTAGAAATATATACAACTGTTCAGGTAGCGTGTTAATAACTCTCTTATCGCAGTTGAAAGCAAATCCAATTGAGGGAAGCAAACCTGTCATAATTTCTTCTAATCTCAGCCCCAAAGGATCATTATGTCCTTCTCTTACACCTAGTTAGTACTAGCTACACTTCCATATCCTTTTTCTTCAGAGAAGTGTAAAGTATAGATAACTCTTTATGACCTAGATATAGAGTACGTCTACTTCAGTTTAGTGGCGCACCGAAGGGTGGGGCCCCCTTGTCATCCCTATAAAGAAAACAATTAATACGTCATTCTTCATTATAAAAAGGTATAGTTTCCATGTGCCGTATATAAATTTAACTACCAAGATTGACCAATAAATAAGTGTTATTATTAATTTTTTCTAGTTTTATTTGTGCCTAAAATATTAGGAGCATTAGTTAATTAACAAATTAAAATGTTAATAATATTTAAATGCGACAATAGTATAACCTTCACGAATATCCCCTAAAAACACACAGTTGTTGAGTTGGTGCCATAAAGTAAAACAAAGTACGAATTGATGTAACACGACCAATTCAGGGACTATTACAAACTAGATGATATCTCCCTCCTGCTGTAGATACCTTTGGCCCCCCTTAAGAAATTTTTCTAGGTGCGCCGGTGCTTCAGGTACACGACCCTGTACAAGTGCTTAAATACCTACCCTATCTTTTACCATGATGTATTAGGTACTACTAATAATGCTACCTGTATTCACAATCCTACCCTTTCCCTTGCCAGGATGTATTAGGCCCTACTAATAATGCTACCTGTATTCACAATCCTCCCCTATCCTTTACATAGGATCTACTAATAATGCTACCTGTATTCACAATCCTCCCCTATACCTTACCAGGATGTATTAGGCCCTACTAATAATGCTACCTGTATTCACAATCCTCCCCTATCCTTAATAAGGATATATTAGGCCCTACTAATAATGCTACATGTATTCACAATCCTCCCCTATCCTTTACCATGATGTAATAGGCCCTACTAATAATTCACAATCCTCCCCTTTCCTTTACCAAGACATATTAGGACCTACTAATAATGCTACCTGTATTCACAATCCTCCCCTATCCTTTACCAGGATGTATTAGGCCCAACTAATAATGCTACCTGTATTCACAATCCTCCCCTATCCTTTACCAGGATGTATTAGGACCTACTAATAATGCTACCTGTATTCACAATCCTCCCCTATCCATTACCAGGATGTATTAACCCCTACTAATAATGCTACCTGTATTCACAATCTTCCCCTATCCTTTAACAGGATGTATTAGGCCCTACTAATAATGCTACCTGTATTCACAATAATCCCCTATCCTTTACCATGATGTATTAGGAGCTACTAATAATGCTACCTGTATTCACAATCCTCCCCTATCCTTTACCAGGATGTATAAGGCCCTACTAATAATGCTACCTATATTCACAATCCTCCCCTATCCTTTACCAGGATGTATTAGGCCCTACTAATAATGCTACCTGTATTCACAATCCTCCCCTATCCCTTGCCAGGATGTATTAGGCTCTACTAATAATGTTACCTGTATTCACAATCCTTCAATATCCTTTACCATGATGTATTAGGCCCTACTAATAATGCTACCTGTATTCACAATCCTCCCCTATCCTTCGCCAGGATGTATTAGGCCCTCTTAATAATGCTACCTGTATTCACAATCCTCCCCTATCCCTTACCAGGATGTATTAGGACCTACTAATAATGTTACCTATATTCCAAATCCTCCCCTATCCTTTACCAGGATGTATTAGGCCCTACTAATAATGCTACCTTTGTTCACAATCCTCCCCTATCCTTTACCATGATGTATTAGGCCCTACTAATAATGCTACCTGTATTCAAAATCCTCCCCTATCCTTTACCAGGATGTATTAGGCCCTACTAATAATGCTACATGTATTCACAATCCTCCCCTATCCGTTACCAGGATGTATTAGGCAATACTAATAATGCTACATGTATTCACAATCATCCCCTATCCCTTACCAGGATGTATTAGGCCCTACTAATAATGCTACATTTATTCACAATCCTCCCCTATCCCTTACCATGATGTATTAGATAATACTAATAATGCTACCTTTATTCACAATCCTCCCCTATCCCTTACCAGGATGTATTAGGCCCTACTAATAATACTACCTGTATTCACAATCCTCCCTTATCCTTTACCATGATGTATTAGGCCCTACTAATATTGCTACCTGTTTTCACAATCCTCCAATATCCTTTACCATGATGTATTAGGCCCTACTAATAATGCTACATGTATTCACAATCCTCCACTATCCCTTACCAGGATGTATTAGGCCCTACTAATAATGCTACCTGTATTCACAATCCTCCCCTATCCTTTACCAGGATGTATTAGGCCCTACTAATAATGCTAAATTTATTCACAATCCTCCCTTATCCTTTACCATGATGTATTAGGCCCTACTAATAATGCTACCTGTATTCACAATCCTCCCCTATCCCTTACCAGGATATATTAGGCCCTACTAATAATGCTACCTGTATTCACAATCCTTCCCTATCCTTTACCAGGATGTATTAGGCCCTACTAATAATGCTACCTGTATTCACAATCCTCCCCTATCCTTTACCAGGATGTATTAGGCCCTACTAATACTGCTAGATGTATTCACAATCCTCCCCTATCCCTTGCCAGGATGTATTAGGCCCTACTAATAATGTTACCTATATTCACAATCCTCCCTTATCCTTTACCAGGATGCATTAAGCCCTACTAATAATGCTACATGTATTCACAATCCTCCCCTATCCTTTACCAGGATGTATTAGGCCCTACTAATAATGCTACATGTATTCACAATACTCCCCTATCCTTTACCAGGATGTATTAGGCCCTACTAATAATGCTACCTGTATTCACAATCCCCCCTATCCTTTACCAGGATGTATTAGGCCCTACTAATAATGCTACATGTATTCACAATCCTCCCCTAACCTTTACCAGGATGTATTAGGCTTTACTAATAATGCTACATGCATTCACAATCCTCCCCTATCCTTTACCAGGATGTAATAGGCTTTACTAATAATGCTACATTTATTCACAATCCTCCCATACCCTTTACCAGGATGTATTAGGCCCTACTAATAATGCTACATTTATTCACAATCCTCCCCTATCCTTTACCGGGATGTATTAGGCCCTACTAATAATGCTACATGTATTCACAATACTCCCCTATCCCTTACCAGGATGTATTAGGCCCTACTAATAATGCTACCTTTATTCACAATCCTCCCCTATCCTTTACCGGGATGTATTAGCCCCAATAATAATGCTACATGTATTCACAATCCTCCCTTATCCCTTACCAGGATGTATTAGGCCCTACTAATAATGCTACCTTTGTTCACAATCCTCCCCTATCCTTTACCGGGATGTATTAGGCCCTACTAATAATGCTACATGTATTCACAATCCTCCCCTATCCCTTACCAGGATGTATTAGGTCCTACTAATAATGCTACCTTTATTCACAATCCTCCCCTATCCTTTACCGGGATGTATTAGGCCTTACTAATAATGCTACATGTATTCACAATCCTCCCTTATCAATTACCAGGATGTATTAGGCCCTACTAATAATGCTACCTGTATTCACAATCCTCCCCTATCCTTTACCAGGATGTATTAGGCCCTACTAATAATGCTACCTGTATTCACAATCCTCCCCTATCCTTTACCATGATGTATTAGGCCCTACTAATACTGCTAGATGTATTCACAATCCTCCCCTATCCCTTGCCAGGATGTATTAGGCCCTACTAATAATGTTACCTATATTCACAATCCTCCCTTATCCTTCACCAGGGTGCATTATGCCCTACTAATAATGCTACATGTATTCACAATCCTCCCCTAACCTTTACCAGGATGTATTAGGCCCTACTAATAATGCTTCATGTATTCACAATCCTCCCCTATCCTTTACCAGGATGTAATAGGCCCTACCAATAATGCTACCTTTATTCACAATCCTCCCCTATCCTTTAACGGGATGTATTAGGCCCTACTAATAATGCTACATGTATTCACAATCCTCCCCTATCCCTTACCAGGATGTATTAGGCCCTACTAATAATGCTACCTTTATTCACAATCCTCCCCTATCCTTTACCGGGATGTATTAGGCCCTACTAATAATGCTACATGTATTCACAATCCTCCCTTATCCCTTACCAGGATGTATTAGGCCCTACTAATAATGCTACCTTTGTTCACAATCCTCCCCTATCCTTTACCGGGATGTATTAGGCCCTACTAATAATGCTACATGTATTCACAATCCTCCCCTATCCCTTACCAGGATGTATTAGGCCCTACTAATAATGCTACATGTATTCACAATCCTCCCCTATCCCTTACCAGGATGTATTAGGCCCTACTAATAATGCTACCTTTATTCACAATCCTCCCCTATCCTTTACCGGGATGTATTAGGCCCTACTAATAATGCTACATGTATTCACAATCCTCCCTTATCCCTTACCAGGATGTATTAGGCCCTACTAATAATGCTACCTTTGTTCACAATCCTCCCCTATCCTTTACCGGGATGTATTAGGCCCTACTAATAATGCTACATGTATTCACAATCCTCCCCTATCCCTTACCAGGATGTATTAGGTCCTACTAATAATGCTACCATTATTCACAATCCTCCCCTATCCTTTACCGGGATGTATTAGGCCCTACTAATAATGCTACATGTATTCACAATCCTCCCTTATCCCTTACCAGGATGTATTAGGCCCTACTAATAATGCTACCTGTATTCACAATCCTCCCCTATCCTTTACCAGGATGTATTAGGCCCTACTAATAATGCTACCTGTATACACAATCCTCCCCTATCCTTTACCAGGATGTATTAGGCCCTACTAATAATGCTACATGTATTCACAATCCTCCCCTATCCCTTACCATGATGTATTAGATCCTACTAATAATGCTACCTTTATTCACAATCCTCCCCTATCCCTTACCAGGATGTATTACGCCCTACTAATAATACTACCTGTATTCAAAATCCTCCCTTATCCTTTACCATGATGTATTAGGCCCTACTAATATTGCTACCTGTTTTCACAATCCTCCAATATCCTTTACCATGATGTATTAGGCCCTACTAATAATGCTACATGTATTCACAATCCTCCCCTATCCCTTACCAGGATGTATTAGGCCCTACTAATAATGCTACCTGTATTCACAATCCTCCCCTATCCTTTACCAGGATGTATTAGGCCCTACTAATAATGCTAAATTTATTGACAATCCTCCCTTATCCTTTACCATGATGTATTAGGCCCTACTAATAATGCTACCTGTATTCACAATCCTCCCCTATCCCTTACCAGGATGTATTAGGCCCTACTAATAATGCTACCTGTATTCACAATCCCCCCCTATCCTTCACCAGGATGTATTAGGCCCTACTAATAATGCTACCTGTATTCACAATCCTCCCCTATCCTTTACCAGGATGTATTAGGCCCTACTAATAATGGTACATGTATTCACAATCCTCCCCTATCCTTTACCAGGATGTATTAGGCCCTATTAATAATGCTACATGTATTCACAATCCTCCCCTATCCTTTACCAGGATGTATTAGGCCCTACTAATAATGCTACATGTATTCACAATCCTCCCCTATCCCTTACCAGGATGTATTAGGCCCTACTAATAATGCTACATGTATTCACAATCCTCCCCTATCCTTTACCAGGATGTATTAGGCCCTACTAATAATGCTACATCTATTCACAATCCTCCACTATCCTTTACCAGGATGTATTAGGCTCTACTAATAATGCTACCTTTATTCACAATCCTCCCCTATCCTTTACCGTGATGTATTAGGCCCTACTAATAATGCTACATGTATTCACAATCCTCCCCTATCCCTTACCAGGATGTATTAGGCCCTACTAATAATGCTACCTTTGTTCACAATCCTCCCCTATCCTTTACCGGGATGTATTAGGCCCTACTAATAATGCTACATGTATTCACAATCCTCCCCTATCCCTTACCAGGATGTATTAGGTCCTACTAATAATGCTACCTTTATTCACATTCCTCCCCTATCCTTTACCGGGATGTATTAGGCCCTACTAATAATGCTACATGTATTCATAATCCTCCCTTATCCCTTACCATAATGTATTAGGCCCTACTAATAATGCTACCTGTATTCACAATCTTCCCCTATCCTTTACCAGGATGTATTAGGCCCTACTAATAATGCTACCTGTATTCACAATCCTCCCCTATCCTTTACCATGATCTATTAGGCCCTACTAATACTGCTAGATGTATTCACAATCCTCCCCTATCCCTTGCCAGGATGTATTAGGCCCTACTAATAATGTTACCTATATCACAATCCTCCCTTATCCTTTACCAGGGTGCATTATGCCCTACTAATAATGCTACATATATTCACAATCCTCCCCTATCCTTTACCAGGATGTATTAGGCCCTACTAATAATGCTCCATGTATTGACAATCCTCCTCTATCCTTTACCAGGATGTATTAGGCCCTACTAATAATGCTACCTGTATTCACAATCCTCCCCTATCCTTTAGCAGGATGTATTAGGTCCTACTAATAATACTACCTGTATTCACAATCCTCCCCTATCCTTTACCAGGATGTATTAGGCCCTACTAATGATGCTACATGTATTCACAATCCTCCCCTAACTTTTACCAGGATGTATTACGCTTTACTAATAATGCTACATGTATTCACAATCCTCCCCTATCCTTTACCAGGATGTATTAGGCCCTACTAATAATGCTACATGTATTCACAATCCTCCCATACCCTTTACCAGGATGTATTAGGCCCTACTAATAATGCTACCTTTATTCACAATCCTCCCCTATCCTTTACCGGGATGTATTAGGCCCTACTAATAATGCTACATGTATTCACAATCCTCCGTTATCCCTTACCAGGATGTATTAGACCCTACTAATAATGCTACCTTTGTTCACAATCCTCCCCTATCCTTTACCGGGATGTATTAGGCCCTACTAATAATGCTACATGTATTCACAATCCTCCCCTATCCCTTACCAGGATGTATTAGGCCCTACTAATAATGCTACCTTTATTCACAATCCTCCCCTATCCTTTAGCAGGATGTATTAGGTCCTACTAATAATACTACCTGTATTCACAATCCTCCCCTATCCTTTACCAGGATGTATTAGGCCCTACTAATGATGCTACATGTATTCACAATCCTCCCCTAACTTTTACCAGGATGTATTACGCTTTACTAATAATGCTACATGTATTCACAATCCTCCCCTATCCTTTACCAGGATGTATTAGGCCCTACTAATAATGCTACATGTATTCACAATCCTCCCATACCCTTTACCAGGATGTATTAGGCCCTACTAATAATGCTACCTTTATTCACAATCCTCCCCTATCCTTTACCGGGATGTATTAGGCCCTACTAATAATGCTACATGTATTCACAATCCTCCGTTATCCCTTACCGGGATGTATTAGACCCTACTAATAATGCTACCTTTGTTCACAATCCTCCCCTATCCTTTACCGGGATGTATTAGGCCCTACTAATAATGCTACATGTATTCACAATCCTCCCCTATCCCTTACCAGGATGTATTAGGCCCTACTAATAATGCTACCTTTATTCACAATCCTCCCCTATCCTTTACCGGGATGTATTAGGCCCTACTAATAATGCTACATGTATTCACAATCCTCCCTTATCCCTTACCAGGATGTATTAGGCCCTACTAATAATGCTACCTTTATTCACAATCCTCCCCTATCCTTCACCAGGATGTATTAGGTCCTACTAATAATGCTACATGTATTCACAATCCTCCCCTATCCTTTACCAGGATGTATTAGGCCCTACTAATAATGCTACATGTATTCACAATCCTCCCCTATCCCTTACCAGGATGTATTAGGCCCTACTAATAATGCTACCTTTATTCACAATCCTCCCCTATCCTTTACCAGGATGTATTAGGCCCTACTAATAATGCTACATGTATTCACCATCCTCCCCTATCCTTTACCAGGATGTATTAGGCCCTACTAATAATGCTACATGTATTCACAATCCTCCCCTATCCCTTACCAGGATGTATTAGGCCCTACTAATAATGCTACCCTTATTTACAATCCTCCCCTATCCTTTACCGGGATGTATTAGGCCCTACTAATAATGCTACATGTATTCACAATCCTCCCCTATCCCTTACCAGGATGTATTAGGCCCTACTAATAATGCTACCTTTATTCACAATCCTCCCCTATCCTTTACCAGGATGTATTAGGCCCTACTAATAATGCTACCTTTATTCACAATCCTCCCCTATCCTTTACCAGGATGTATTAGGCCCTACTAATAATGCTACATGTATTCACAATCCTCCCCTATCCTTTACCAGGATGTATTAGGTCCTACTAATAATGCTACATGTATTCATAATCCTCCCCTATCCCTTACCAGGATGTATTAGGCCCTACTAATAATGCTACCCTTATTCACAATCCTCCCCTATCCTTTACCGGGATGTATTAGGCCCTACTAATAATGCTACCTGTATTCACAATCCTCCCCTATCCCTTACCAGGATGTATTAGGCCCTACTAATAATGCTACCTTTATTCACAATCCTCCCCTATCCTTTACCAGGATGTATTAGGCCCTACTAATAATGCTACCTTTATTCACAATCCTCCCCTATCCTTTACCAGGATGTATTAGGCCCTACTAATAATGCTACATGTATTCACAATCCTCCCCTATCCTTTACCAGGATGTATTAAGCGATAATAATCATATTGACTGATTGTCTTAAATCTACAAAGAAATTAACAAATCATCTTGGTTTTATACATTTTTTATATCGATGGGGAAAAACAAATATAGTTTATGTTTAAAAAAATATTGTGCCATAAAGGTTCTTATCATACTTTCTCCTGCACTGAAATAGCTCCTGTTTGTCACCCAATTATGAATATAGAAAGTAAAACCTTTCAAACATTTCCTGGAATTTTGCTTTTTAAAATTTTCGTTGCCTTGTAGCATCTTTTGTCGTTTTGTTTCACTTCTACAGCAAACTAATCTTTCTGTTGCTATATAACTTTTAGATTCAAGTAGTTTGTACTTATTATTTGTAAATTGTGTTTATGTATTTCTGATACGCAAAAACAAATTTACATCAAAGATTGTGCGTAATGGAATAATATAAAGTGAACTAAGAGTGAGGTAATGTTTTCATAGAGCACAGGTGCATTTTATTTGCACAGCTTGCCATAAGTTGTACTCCTGAACTACCTTTAGTTTTTCAACCATGAAAGTATTTACGATTCTAGACCATACACCATCTCATCGCCTGATATGAATCCAGGAATAATCATGCTAATGAACAGGTTTCTGGAATCTTAAAGAATCGTTATAGGATAATAAAATAGAATTTTTACAGAAATAAAAGCAGTATTTATAATAATGATATGTAAAACGAAAGCCTAACTTTGTAAAAATGTAACTAATGCAATACCCAATTGCCGTGAATTATTATTTGTTAGTTGCATAATCTGCCTAAGATATTTGGACAGTGCGTTCTTAGGTTGACAGTGCAGCAATGCCTATAACTGAACGTGGAACTTTCTCCAACCATGTATAGCAAGGGACTTAACCAGTTCAATAACGGGACTTCACAACCTCTGGTAGTTCTTGCATAATAAAATCAGGTAATTGGCTAAGGATTGTTCTTAATTTACAAACATGTTGCGTTGTAGTCATCCTATTTGGAAGAGTATGTAGGAAAAAGCCCTTTGTATGAGTTTCTAAACATATATAGTTCGAGGTAATAATAATAATTTACATTATTTCCAGTTAATGAGGGTTATTAATTACTTTATGATTTTTTTACAATTTTACGCGTACAATTTTACCCTTATGAATTTTATTTAATATTTAAAACCATTTAACGAAAAACTGTTTAAAAAACTTCTTTCAAACATAATAATTCGTTTATAACTATAATTTCAACGATAGGCTCAACTTTTATCTCCTTTTATCAATAAAACTGATCTATGTTCTGTGTAGGGAAAAAATCACTACACCAAGCAGAAAATCGTTTATAGCTCTTCTTATGCAAATTTTATATTTATGTTGCAACAGTCAGTTTTTCTATATAAAATATGCATTAGACCATTTTAATTACAGTTCACTATTTTACATAGCGACAAACCCAATATTAACGATTAAATAGGTAGAAAAACAGTTTACTGTTTTATCACGTACCTTATTTTCCGTCACCAAAATTCAACAGTTGATACTTCAAATTACAGAGAATTTTTAACTATTCTTCTATTAATGGTATCTGTGCTTTACGTATCTGTGTAAAGAGAAAATCAATTTCTACAGCAAATTTATTTTATAAAAATAACTTTGACTTTAAGTATTATTTTACAAGTTTTATTATAGTATATTATAGTTTTATTATAGTATATTATAGTTTTATTATAGTATATTATAGTTTTTATTACAGTATATTATAGTTTTCATTATATTATAATATAGTATTTATTATAGCTTTATTATTACCAGCCATTACACTATTATCGTTTGCAAAGGAGTGTCAATAAATGAAGAATTAAGCTAAAGTTGTAAAATCTCCTGGCAGAAGATATAAGTGAAAGCAAATAAATAATTAGAGTAGAGCATTGAATATTCAGTTACCATGTTAACTTTCCCAACATGATGGTGCAATAAAAGCATATTTGGTTAAACGAGTCAAAGATGTGTTATATCTGGTAGAGTGAGGCGCCGCATGTATCATGTGCCTTTGAAAGGTTAGGTCAGCAGGTCAGGAATGCAGTAGGAAATGATGAATGATAATGCTCGTGTTATTTTGCGGAAATATACTACTTCTACAAATAATGCTATATATTGCTATGAAGGAAGTACAACAAAGGAGTAGAGCACACACATTACTATACTGATTTTACTTGTACTCAATGTTTTTACGTTTATTATACTATTTTATCAATCGATAATTATTGGTAAAAATACTGGAATGCCAAAACATAAAAAAATTCAGGTCATTTGAAAAATTAACAAAATATGTTAAGGTGTCATAAATGTATTTTTCCGCTTTTAAAATATTCCGTCTTCTTTCTTTACTATTGAAAAGTTCTATTTTAAAAGTAAAACACTTTAAAATAACAGTTAGATCCAATCAAATTAAAAATATAGTAATAACATTTTATTAAAATGTTATTCATTATCACCACTATAATTGGTAAATGGGACAAGTTATTGAATTTCATTAACTCTTCGCCGGTTGGCTTATAAAATTCCAAACTCGTAATTGCGAATGTAAAAGTTCAAGGCTTTTCCTAAACTCATTTAGTTTGCTTATTTTACTTTCAGTAATTTTGATCCGTTTTAAAATAAGACGTGAAAAAGGGTCACTTTTATTAAAACATTTATTCATCATGACTTTCTTTTAATGTTAAGCAGGAAATGTTTATTGTTATTTAAAAATATTTATTTTTTTTCGTCAAGTCTATCATTACTCAACAAAATAATCTGAATTTATTATATTCTCCATTATTAGTTGGCATTTTATAAACTAACCAAATATGTATTATGAATAAAATATACATCAATATTTATTACCAGTTATACACGGTAATATCACCAATTATATCAATTACCAGATTTAGTGATGATAATGAATAATAGACGGTAATTTTATTTATTCGCCGAATAAATAACGTTTACCGTAATATATATACCCTATGTATATATAGATTTGAATCATAAATAGATTAATAAATAATTCTCGTATTGTATTTGAATATCCTCAGCTGTTTTGATAATTATACATGAAAACATTATATATATATATATATATATATATATATATATATATATATATATATATATATATATGAAGTTGATATAGCCTATTACTATTGTAAATACTTGTATCCACCACTAAGTGCAATAATTTTACCTTGTTGTGATGAGGCTCCTTTCGGTCACTTGACCATATTCATATGGCTATTTGTTGTTTGTAGTACATATGATTTAATTTTTGTAAAAATATTTTGTTAGATAATTATTTTTCTGAAGATGCTGAAACTGTTTTATCGGCGAAAAGCTTTGAATAAATATATGCATTAAAAGTATTCTTGTTTTTGAAACATTTTCAATTTATTAATTATATATATATATATATATATATATATATATATACATATATATATATATTCTTGATATTTTACGTTATCCATTGTTTTTCCGTTGCACTGACTTTATGAAGTTAATATATTACTATTGTAAGTAATTTTATCCACCATTAAGTGCAATGATTTTACCTTGAGTGATGAGGCGCCTTTCGGTCACTTGACCATTGTCGAATCACTTCTGAGTGATATATTAACTCATATGTAATATATTAACAATAGTAATATATTAACTTCATATATATATATATATATATATATATATATATATATATATATATATATATATATAATAAATTTAAAATATTTCTAAAGCAAGAATACTTTTAATGCATAAAGATGAAATATTGAATTTCAAATATTTTTAATTTATTAACTATATTACAAGAAAACATATCACCATATTTATTATATATATATATATATATATATATATATATATATATATATATATATATATATATACTTTAAAACACTATAATTCATGTCTCATGAATAAAAATGTTTATTATTTCGGTGGTGTATTGCCATTATCAGAGATAGATTTACACTAGTATAAGTTTTTAATGTTACGACATTTAAATGCATTTTAAATCAGATCACCTTAAATTAACGATTGCATTCGACTCGAGCAAAATATCAACGAATAATTTAGATAACATCTTCAACGAACTCAACAATAAGTAATTCCTACCTAATCTAACTTTACAGTATTTAATTAATTCAATAGACGCCTAATCCAACACAGTAAGCCAAAACTCAAAGCTCACATGTATTTATAAATTATTGTAAAGTAATAAAAGTCGTCCTATATTCAAAATTAAAATATGAAACAGTAATTTAATATAGCGTTATAACATCACATCCAGAGCCCAAGGAGTTTCTTTTACCCAAACCAAGAAACTACCTTAAAAACTACAATTATCTTTCTCTTGACTATAATCACTAACAGAAACCAAAAATGCTCTCCGGAACGACACTGAATACGAAAAAAGGACAAAGGCATCTTGAATAGGGCAAGATTCATCGATAACTCTATCATATATTACGTAATTTTATGGCGCTGCCTCAAATTGTTTTCGGATTTACCTATGTTACTCGAAAATACATTTTAAACAAAGAAATACTATAAATGTCGCGAATCAGAAATAATGGGTAAAATTAGAAAAATACAAACTTTCGCAAAACTTTAAAAATCTAATGTTTTTTACAATTCTTTCTATTAGCTCACACTCTCCTCTCAATCTTGTATACATTTTCAATCGTTAATAAAAATACTCTTTTATTCATCCACTAAAGTTCAAATACATTTTTTTTAACCCATAGTGGATGACAATTGATGTTAATACAGTTTTTTCAAATATGTATTCATTAATTAAATTTTAAAAATTTGGAATCTAGGTCAGATTTTAACCTAATGACTTCATGTTTAAAATCCAGCACTTTGTCACTGATCCAACTTTCTCATAGCTATAAATGTATTTCTCACAGTTGTAAATAAATTGTTTTTGCTCCTTACTGTTTGTAGTCGAAACCTCCATTTTACAACCATAAATAATTGCAATGGTTACCACGCAATATTCTAAATAATGCCCTAGGATTACAAATGAATGAAAACAATAATATAAACTAACAAATTGGATTAACGATACCGAAACTTGCTTCACCAACGGACAATCCAAAGAGAAACTACAACACAATGCAAGCGACGAAAAAACGAATAAGAAGCTACTAACAAAAATAATAGTGCAATACCATATATAGAAAGAAATATGGATAGGTGCAAGGGAATTCGCTTTCTATTTTGCCAATTATTATTGCTATTCTGTCATATGTTTATACATATTTATATTAATTGTAATTATTTAATAAAAAGAAGCTAAAATAAATTTTTTTCTAGTTGACCTCAGTAGGAACTGATTTTTTTAAAATATTTTTATATTACTTGTTTTTACATAAAACAGAGCACGGACTACATCATACATTAAATTACTGGGCCTACATGGCTATTTTTAAATTTAGGAAGAAAGTTGCAGTTGTGGTAGGTTTAATAATAATGGTTTTTTCTAATGTAATATAGGCCTACTTACTTACGTTGTGCATGGGCAGGAATAATGAAGGCAACCGGTTAGCCAAAGTTAAAAGCCTTACTCCTTCTAACTAAAAATATCATAACCGGATACTTCGTAACTAATTCTAATAAGCTAAATCATAAAAATTCATTTTGTCACTACCCGATGCAAGTTGTCATCGTTAATTTAGGTTATATGTGGTGTTTTTCAATCCCTTCTATTAGCTTACACTCTCCTTTTATATATATATATATATATATATATATATATATATATATATATATATATATATATATATACATGATGAATTGTTACTATCTGGAGTACATCCGTTCATTCTCCAGTCCATAAATTCGCAGTTCCGACGTTTCGCTAGAATCTCATCCAGCATTGACGAGGTGAACCCAACAACAGTAGAAGAGCGAGTTCTACTGTTGTTGGGTTCACCTCGTCAATGCTCTAGCGAAACGTCGGAACTGCGAATTTATGGACTGCAGAATGAACGGATGTACTCCAGATAGTAACAATTCATCATATTTTTCCATCTGTGAAGGAATACTTATCAGCATATATATATATATATATATATATATATATATATATATATATATATATATATTTATCTTGTACAAATTTTCAATCGTTATAAAATGCATTTTTATTCATCCAATTAAGTTCAAACACATTTTGTTTAACCTGTAGTAGATGTCAATTCAGTTGTTTCAAATATTTACTAATTAATAAAATTTTAAAAAGTTGGTGTTTGAGTCTCAGTCTAACTGGATGACTACATTTTTGAAATCCAGCACTTTGGCACTGAGCCAACTGTCTCTTAGGTAGAATTCCTTTACTTCAAGATGTATATGAAATTATAAGAGAATGGTTCCTTGCAATAATGAAGCATTACAAGTGATGGGTAGAATGAGAAATTATAGACAGTAATCAACTTCATAAATTAGAAACGAAAAAAAAGAAAGCGAATAAATAGTAAAAAACAAAAATAGTAGAAAAAACACTATACTCTATAGATGGGGAAATGGAGAATTTCAAAGAAAACCCATTTCTATTTTGCCATTTAATTTTGTGGTTCTGTCATATGTATATATATATATATATATTAATTGTAATTATTTAATAAAAAAACTAAAATAAAATATTTCTTGGTTGACCTCAGTAGGAATTGACTTAAATTTTTTTTCTATATTACTTATTCAAATTTAATCACTATTTCTAGCTTTCGACTTTTGCAATCGCTTTTCTTTGTTTAGATTATATTTTTAAATAAAAGAGACGCAAAATTTTCAAAATATTGAAAGTGGCGTCATGATTTGTTTACACTTACCTTTTTTGCATTCACATACCCTATTACATCAACCTTATAAGATTAAATATGTTGGTTGTCTAGGCCAGTGGTTCCTAAAGTGTGCGCCTGGCCTACCTGTGGAGTTACGGATAATTGACAGGATTATATGTTTAAATTAAAAATATCTTTAAATGAATCACAATTTTTGATAATACACAATATTGTAGTTAGCAGAAAATTTGTTAAACTAGTTTTTTAAGAATAAAAAGCGGCCACGCATATAATGCGGTTGTATGTTTATTTTTCCCCCAGTGAATAATTTTGTAAACAATCAGGGTAAAACGTTAATATGAGTCATGTACACTGCCTAGACAAAGACTGAACCAACCCTATAGGCTATTTTTACAGTTCTGAAAAAAATATGTCCTGTATTGTATTAGGTTCAGAAATAAAAAGATTGATGAAAAATAACTTAAACATTTAATACATAGAATAGGCCAATAATAACCAATTTTATGTAGGGGCGCCACCATAAAATATTTTTACCTCAAGGGAGCCATAATTTTGGGAACCACTGGTCCTGATAACGTGTAGCAATCGAAGAGTTTTCATGTTTATTATTTTTAAAATGACAAAATGATCGTTGCTTCTTGTTCAAACACTTCTCCAGGTCTCTCCTATCATGCGCTATCACACAACTTACATTCTATAAGCCTAAGTTTTATCACAACTTGTGAATACTTAGAGAATCTTATTATCCATTCTGAAGCTAATCCATATCTCGTAAGGCGTTTTAACAGTGTTTATATAACTATAGGTTATCCTTAATTAATTTCTAACAAGGTTGATCGAGAGATTTGGTTTTTCTGAACTCAACTTTCCTAATGATCTGATCTGGCTTCCAGAAGTCATTAAATTCCACTACATCATAGATTATATAGTTCTTTCAGCCAATTACTTTGGAATAACGCCAAAAGAATCGTTGGGCTATATTATTGTGCTCCTTCGGGTGTACCTAAAGCTTTGGATTGGCTAAGCATAAATGTCGAAAGTCTGTCATTTTCCTTGTCCCCAACACGTCCAGGAAAGCAAGGCGTATCTTTTCCGCATCAGTGGTTAACTTAATACAAGTAAAAAATTCAGTTCCTGACCAAACTCGACTAGTTTCTTTGAACGAATTAGATTTAGTGTTCCTAAAAGAAAAACATATGGTGCCATTGGGATAATGAATTACTATTACTATATTTGTATTACAAGTATACACAATAGTTTAATTTGTTTTTATAAAACAGTAGGCTTCACAAATATAGACTTCCGTCCTCTTTATATTTTTCCATCTTTTCTATTGTTAATATAAATGAGGTTTACACAAATGTATTTTAAAAATTAATTTGCAAAACCATACGTTTTTTTTTAATAAACTAAATCAAACATGCAATCAATAAACAACTTAACGGTAAAAATGATTAGGTTTCATACAATTTTAAAAAAGTATAGTAATAAAAGACAACCA
>JBAIZL010000001.1:351960282-352165282 GCA_036971475.1 Prosapia bicincta | reverse complement strand
CTTGCATTTTATGTACTGTTTATGTCAATGATAGAATCAAAAGTAGATAGTTTCATATGCGTAAAATGCAAGAAACTGGATGCTTATCGGAATTATTTTTGAATTCCATTTCTTCTTAAATCTATTTCGATTAAAATTATATCTTTTTACATAGATATTCTCTACGAAAATGCGGCCATATAAAGAGTGTAATAGTTTTTTTTATTTCTTGCTTGAGAAAGCTTCTTATAACGTGCATCATCGGATTCTAATATACGAACCTTCCTTACGAAAGCGGCTTTTTCCGATGGCTTACACATATTCATTTATAACTTGGTATAGCTCGCATGAGTTAAGCCTAAATAAATACGCTGATAATACGATTTAGTTCATTTACCATAAACGATTTATTGAATAATCCTCTGGCGAAACTTTCATTACTTCACTAAATATCAACAGATAAATTCATTAAATATAACCTTATATAAGAATTCCTTTCCGTTCTGAAATCATAATAATTTATTACAAGCTATAACTTATATAAAACTCTTACATATTACCTAACATTAAGATAACAATTACGTTAAATACAAGAAATGATAAAAGCAACATTAGACGCTCTTATTTCTTCTTTTTTTCAATTTACAAGGCCTTAGGCTACCAATATTGGATCGTAATATTGCTGCCTGTAACAAATATTTTAAGATCGTTATCTAACCAAGTGTTTTGTTAGTGTCGTTAGAAATAATTGAGTTAATAGTTTTTTTAGATGTCTAGTTGTAACCACAAGTTGATCTTGTGTTGTAATTTAAATATATTTTGGTATTTTTACATCTAAAATGTTATAACACTTATTATGACCATCAACATGAATGAAAATAATGAATCTCAATCTTAAACTACATCCAGCTCCTTCAATTTAAAACTTGCTCTGCTAAGCAACTCGCCACACACCTCACTTGGTAAAGACTTGTCCAACCATGGAACTAATCGTATAAGAAAAACACATAAAAACCTACATTTCCAATCATTGAAGAGTAAAGAATAATTTTCTTTGTTTCAAATAACTGAAATAAGTTCTTTTTATGTAAGTATAAAGTAATAGATGAAGAGATTAATGCAACAGTATGGCTAATGTGAAATACCCAAAACGCCTTGACTGCTTATATCGTATCGTAGCGGGCTGCTTAGCAGAATAAGCTCTAAGTTGCAGGGGCACTGTATATAGATTACCGTTTTGGTTTCATTGTTTACATGTTGATACTCGTAATAAAAGAGCATTATAATATTTTATGTAAAAATACCAACACATATTAAAAACAATACAATATCAACTTGTGGTTCCAACTAAACATCTAAAAAACAAATAAATCAATTGTCTCTAACGACGTTAACAAACACTTGGTTTAGCTAAAGATCTTGAAATATTTGTTACAGCTGGCAATGCTACGATCCAAATTTGCTTGCCTAAGGCCTGTAAATTGAATGAGTGGTGATATTACATGCATTATATGACAGTATTTTTGTAGACCTCAAATATTTAAAAAAGATATACTTTTAGTCGAAATAGATTTCAGAAGAAATGGAATTCACAAAATATGCCCGATAAGCATCCAGTTTTTACAGCTATGGAACTATCTACTTTTGGTTCTATTATGAGAACCAACCGTATATAAAATGCAAGGAAGTGCCATAGAATGAGCGGTTATCTATTTAGGTTAATAACTATTTGCTGAAGAACTAGCATCCGTATCTCTTCTAGTTACTGTTAGTTTGAATGTGTTGTCAGTAGCGTTATGGGTTATTGTGAAAGGTATCAAACCCTTCTTTGTCTGTGCTACAACTCTTAATTTTGGGTGCGAGATTTGTAAAAGGTTTTACTCTTTACTTCTTTATTGGCTCTTTGGAAAAGAATTTACAGTATTCTCAGATCACAAGTCATTACAAGATTTAAACACTAGAGCAAGAACAGACGAGGAACTATGAGATATGGCAAATCATCTTTCACAATATAATTTAAAAATTCTACACAATCTCGGGAAACATAATTCGGAGGCTGGACTGCCTGAGCAGAAACCCAGCTCTTGAATCCCATGAAAATACTGAACAACAATTAAAAATTGTAAATTTCATCAAATTGGATGGTATAAAAAAATCAAAAACTTAATAAGAACAAAGAATAACTAACATACATTCCAATATAAAAATGAAATATACTACAAAAAATAATACATACTATAAACAGAAAATAATACCATCAGAAAAACTTTAAAAATCTTAATCAAGGCTACACATATTAGATTTTGCCATTTACGAAGGAAAACAATAACATAATAAAATTGCACCATATTATATTTCAAAGAACATGGGCTCAAAACATAAAGATTATTTGTGAAACCTGTGAATTGTGCATAAAGAAAAATAAAAGACAAATTTCGACCAGCAACATACCCATCGTAATTGTTTCTAACGGCACCATTGGGGGTTTTTGTGGTTTTAGATCTACAAAAAGGTATCTTCACCTCCTAGTAGACCGTTTCACTAGATGTGTTTCACTAGACATTCATACATTCCAAACTCAAATGATTTCATAAGATTAACAGAAAAAGTCAACCGTGATTATAATATATTAACAGAGCAATGCCCTGGATTGAATTCTAAGGATTGTAAGCAATATTTGGATAGCATGAAAATAAAACTAGTTATAAACGGTTCGAATGAACGACTGAACCAAACGTTAGTCAACAAGATGAGATACATAATTAATGAAAATAGGAACAAAATAACATGAGCAGCTATAGCACAACAATGTGTAGAAAAATACAGTGAAACAGATCACTCAATTACTCAATTCACGCCTAAAAATTTATTAGAAGGGAAAACAATAATATACTACCGAAAGAATGAAAACAAATCTTTGACACTAAAGATTAAAAAAAGACCGAAAATTGCCATTTGAAAGAACAATGAAATCACAGTTACAATAAAAAAAAAATATTTGACAGTAAACGAAATGGATGGGAATTCAAAGCAGGAGACTTTTAATTCGTAGAAAATGGAAACTGGGTAAATAAAAGTATATTAGACGAATTACTAATTGGTCCATATATTATATTAAAAACAAATTTCCGATTCTATTTATAAAGTTGATACAGGACATAGGAAGATAGAGCCAAACCTATTTCATGTTTAGAAACTGACTCCGGTGGTTCCCTGTCTAAGGGAAACAGATGTAAAGAATCATTTCTCGTAATTTTTAAAATTTGTATTTCTCGAGTATGTAATTATACAACCTGTGGAAGGTGGCATCCGTAAATACAGCTGACAGTACAAAATTATTTATTAATCTTGTGATAATAAAGTACAATTATATAAAATAAATTATAATTAAAAAACTGGAAATAAGAGCATCTAATGTTTTTAAAATTTTCTAATATTTAATGTAATTGTTATCGTAATGTTAGGTAATATGTAAGTTGCATATAAGTCATAGCTTGTAATAGATTATTATCATTTCAGCCCGAAAGGGAATTCTTATATAAAGTAATATTTAATGAATTTATCTGTTGATATTTAGTGAAGTAATGAAGTTTTAACTTGAATATTATTGAATATCTCGTTAATGGTAAATGACCTAAATCGTATATTATGTGTATTTATTTCGGCTTATCTCATTCGAGTCATACCAAGTTATGTATAAATATGGGTAGACAATGGAAAAAAGCCGCTTTCATGACGAAAATTTGTTTGCTGAAATACGAGGTTACTCGTTCTAAGAGGGTTTCTCAAGGAAAAAATTAAAAAATCAATTTCTTTCATACTTATTATTTTTATACATGGTAGAATACTACAAAAAAATAATTGCGGTGGTTATTTTCCTTATTAGTTATATTATAGTACATAATCCTTATTGAAAAAAAATTTACTCAAGGTTAAAATAGCGTATTGTTGTCTCCTAATCAGACGGATTGGGATGTAACTATAGTGCGACCACCGGGAGGGTTTCCCTTTCATTTGGAAGTTCAGAATTCCTACCTTTTGGAAATCGGTTAAAAAAAGGGAAAATTAAACAAAAAAAAACAATTTGACCAATAAAATGAAAAATTTTCAGCAAATAAATCCCTCATAGAAATAATCATGAGACTGGAAAATATGGATTTATGCATCGCGTAACTTGTTTCAGCCAACAAAAGAAGATTATGTTTTGTCGGTCACCCTCAAGGCCGTTGACTCCACCTGACGTGTGCTCCACGAGTACGATCAATTCACATGAGATATCCGTGCGTGTGACCAATCACACACTACGTACATAATATGTAGATTTTTGTAATCCGGTTTAATTTTCAATGTATTCACATTCCGCTCAAAATAACGGTTCACAAAAATTTATTGTTGTCCGGCTATTAAACTCTCTTTGTCGTGTTTATTTAAAACATATATTAATACCTCGCAATGATTGTGCAAATTTAGCATGTACGTGAATTCCCACCAAGAAGAGCTGTAAAAAGAAAAAGAATCTGTTCAGTCGGCTTAAAATAAAGGAAGCTGTTACTGGTAGAATAGCATCGAAGTGTCCCGGAATTAAATGAACTGACATTTTGAAACAAAAAGCCCTCTATACGACATTAAATTTTGACAACAGTGTAACAATCGTGAACTGGCCGATAGAAGTGAACATTGGTATGAAATTGCAGTTAATAATTCTGATAGATAATTAAAAATGTTGCTGATTAAAAAAATTCATTTAATCTTTAAAATGTCAAACGTAGCAAAAAAGTGAATTTTTTAATAAAGTTCATTTTGAGTTCAAAAGTTGCAATAAAAATATTTCTTTCTTCACCTTTATTTTGAATTCATTACAGTACGGTTTATTGAAATATAAATGAATATTTTTATTTAGTTACGGTCTGAGTTAACAATGGTCTGAGTCCTCAACAATTTTCAAAGTAAGTGCTACTATAGGCAAGTATGACATATTTACAAGTAGTAGCCAAGCAATGATGAAGGCGACATCGTCATCGAAACTAGTCTGTTTTAATAAACTAGTGCGTTTGTTTTAATAAACGAATGTGTAGTGAGATTTAGAGTTAACTGTTTTAATTTTTACCGTTGTGAATTATTCTCACTAAGCTCTAACTTAATATTTATAAAGTGTTTTCAGTTAAATATTTTTCAATAAAAATATTGCAAACAGCCGCAATACCACAAAAATAACTGGTAATACAAGTTACCTACGAATAAACCCTTTTGTACATCCGATGACCTTGTCATTATCATCAAAGAGTCCTATTACAAAATTACAATCTATAAAACAATAAGTTACAAACTAGACTGACCCATCAGTTATTTCTTATTGTTTGTGTGCTGTTAGGGTTGTTTACAAAATTGTTATTGTAATACATTGCACTACTATGCTCTTAATATTGCGTATTAAATATTTTTATCAACTCTACATAATATTGAATAACACTTTAACGAAATAATATAGGAAGTCAAGAGCACACTTCCACGGATTTTGTGTATTTCTAGTATGTATATAAGTCGTTATTAACATAAAATGTTGCAAATATAATTAGAGATTCTTGCTTATGTAATGAAACGTCTAGGCATTACAAAAATTACCTACAGCACATAAAAAATTATTTTATGAACCAAAGTCGGCTGTATACACGAACGACGTATATGAGGCACGTTATGAACTTCACAAAGCACGTTTACACGGCGTATGCAAATTAGAATTAAGTCTAAAATAAAGACAATTCATTTAGATAGGAGATACATGATATGTAATAAAACACACAATTAACTTTCAACTTAGAAAAAATTGCTCTTTTAACAAACAATAGTATTAAATCTGAAAAAAAACACAAAAATGAGTGAAAACAAAACTTAAAATATAAACTAATTATTACAGACAATAACCATTTATTAATAAGCATATTACATTTCATCATTGCTATTACAATTTAAACATGCAAAAAAAATAATAATGTCATACGGTCGTCATGAGCCCACCTTTTCCACTGTGTACACACACCCACTTCTCTCTATGGACGGACTTGTTTTATGGCCCCAACAATATATACAGACACAATTTTCACCATCTTCTTGTAATTCATGATTATAGCTATATATTTTATTGGTTCCTCTGTTGATTCGAAGTACAGTAAACTGCTTATTTTTGCTGCTTTTCTTTGCTTTTAGACACTGACTGGTGATGAATTCTTTTTTTCACTAACGACTCTTTGACTGGAGTGTAAATCAATATGGCTGACTTTTGTTTTTTTTCAGTCCCAATTTTTTGAAAGGTCATATAAGTTTTGATAATGGACACGCTATTGCCTTACTGATAATCATGCCTTCATGCAGTGTAATCAAATGTTTCAGTATTCTGAATCGATGTCTGAACAGGGCTATCTGAAAGAGCCAATCCTCATTAGTGGAGATGTTCAAATGAAACATCTTGCCTTGGAACCGCAACGTGTTCTGGGAGGACATTATGCCCATGTGTGTCTCCTGACGTTTAGAAACAACCTGTATAACGCTGCCCATATTTATGGAGGAAAATCGTCACTTTTTTGCAAAATGGCTAAGGTTTTAGAGGTCAAACCAAAAGCCTTTGCAGATTCTCTGAGAGAGTTGTGTCAATTTCGTACTTAGCCTACAAGCATCCACATGCAATTTCGTACTGCATCCTCTCATGGTTTGCTTTCTTTTGCAAGACAGTATCTTTGTCCTTGTAATTCCTTCACATAGAATTTTTAAAAATTGACACTTTTTTAAATAAAACATTTTTATACAAACCATGTTTTTTTAATATCATTAAATACTTTTCATTAACATTTTTTAAACTAAGACTAAATCAATAAGCCAACAACGATTAAACAAACTATTATAAATTTATATAGGCTACATAAATAGGCAAGGCTGGATATGAAACTATTAACTAGACAATTATATTAAATAAATAAATCAATCAAATTATCCTCGGTAGTTTTATTATATTACTCGAAAATATTATTACTCATAAAAATTATACCTATTAGAATCAATATTATTGAATAATAATATTAATAATAATTATTATTGAATAATAATAATAAATATATATTTATGAATTTACTCAACGTAAATAAAAATAAGAAATTGGCAATTAATGATTAATTATATTAATTTTTTACATTTATAACACCCTAGAAATTTGAAAATTTTGTGGTAAATAGTGAATGAAAACGTTTATAGATATTCATGATTATCATGGGCATGTTTATTCAATGTGTGAAGCTGCCACGTCGCCATGTTTGTTTTAAAACGCATATTTACATGAGATTTAGCAGGAATGTTTTAATTAGTAACAATATACAAAAACATACAGAATTTATTACTTTTTATAGATACTGTAAAATAAACACTTACACTTTTAAAAATGTTTAAAACTTGCCTATAGTAGCACTTACTTTGCTTGTTGAGGATGGCCGTTTCGGGAGATGTGTCCCTTTGTCAACTCAGACCGTAACTGGAGTTACGATCTGAGTTGCCAAAGGGACACATCTCCCGAAACTGCCGTCCTCAACAAGCAAAGTAAGTGCTGCTATAGGCAAGTTTAAAACATTTTAAAAGTGTAAGTGATTACTAGTAGCTCACGCGAAGATGGAATCAACAAATGTAAAATAAAATCTAAATAAATTCTCTAGAAACTGCAAAGTTTACAGGAAGATACTTACTTCGCTGAAAATTGAAAACCTCTTGCCCCATTATAGAAGGTACTTATGGTCATAGAAATCTCGGTAGGATTCAGTATTTAAAAAATCTAACACAGTGTGTTCTACTGTACATATTTTTAGTTAAGGCCAGTGTGTGGACGTGTCCCTGTAATATAACTGACGTAGCCTACGAGTAATCAAAACAACTGTTGTATGGAAGCATACATTATTACTTAATAAATATACAATTATATTCAATCAAATATATAATGTTTTGTGAGAAAATATAGGGGAGATTTCATTTTAAAATGGTTAAGAGGCACACTTAAAAATAACCCCTAAATGCAGATAAAAACAGTAGTTGTTGGTAAATGAATCCTTTATAAGACCCTTACTTTGACATTCCGAAATTTTCAAGATACTGTAATTTCTTCTTCTACAGAAATCTTGATTTTAGGATGCACAATGAATGTTTTTTTACAGTTCAAAAACTTTTAGCCACGCTTAAGAAGTTTTCACTTTCAATAATTATTTAACCATCAAAATGAGCAAATATTTCGGTACACGTTTCGCAAGAATGGTACTAATACAAAAAAAAAACTCTAGTTATCTAAACTTCGACTATCCGAATCGCTTTCACATTTTCAGGGGAAAAGACTGTGATTTCGAAAACAATGATTCTGTCTACATGTCCTATTAGCCTTTTCTCTGGGAAAGCTAGTGTAGCCGCAGCGCAAAAATTATTTGGATGTTGAGTTACCGTCTCAGTGCAGTTCTGTGTACAGTAAAAGGTCTTTTATACAGCATTCTATCATCCGGAGCGCTCTATTAACCGGCACATTTTCAAAATAAATCAATACAGTTTCCTTCTTGGTTGTTACAAGATGTGACTTATCGGAAATACATTGCAAAACAGATGTCAATTAACCAACCTAACCAAGAAATAGTCTAGGAAATGTAAACGTTTCATGGAGTAATGCTATAGTCGCTTTTACAACACAACGTTTGTTGAAGGTGGGAAATGCTAGTTGGCTCTGAGTTTTGCAGCTCCATGTGCTTCATTCAAATTTTGTTAAAAACGAAGGCAGTTAGACATCCATGAGTTTTTTTTAAATCATTAAAACATTATAAAATCATTAGTCTTTGTATAGTTAAGTATTTATTTTATTTTAACAATGTATTGACGGAAAAGGTTTTTTTAGCAATAAATTACTTTTCTTTCTCCAATTTTTTTCTTACAATTTTGTGTGCGCTAGCGTGTACTTTTATTAATTAGTACTTCAATATAGTAATTGGATACAAACTAATATGGAAGGTAGGATTTATACAGCACATTAAATTTTCCTTGATAGGTAGCATTACGTCCGGTAGACCTACTTACTATATAATACACAACTGGTGTGTGTGTGTATATATAACTATTATATACTATATAGGTAAAGTTCTATTATCCAGTCATTTTCGATAATCGACTACATGCCGACTACGAAATTGCAGGATATTAAAGTTTTTACTGTATTTGGCTGTCGTCTGTCGCCAGATGGCCGGCCCGGTCCGACTGTCACTATTGGTTTTGATTAGGCAGTCGGTATATCTTTGATTGTCCGTTGCTTTGTTTTTGGGGTGCGTTTCGTTGATAAGACAAAACGAGTTGTCTTATCGTTAGCGGATAAACTAAAAATTATAGATCAATCAGATAAAGGAGTTGGCCAAGATGTACGCATGTACAGTGCGGATTCAGGCATTAAAAGGGATCTATCTTCACATCACACACATACCATATAAGATCTAAAACACACAAATACCACCTATCTCCACACTAGCATCATTCGACATAACCAACCTATATACTGATATACCGATCAACGAAACAATAAACAAACTCAAACGAATGTTAATAGAAAACAACACACGAGACAACATAACCAAAGAAATAAATAACGCTAAAAGATACAATCACTTCTCAGAATTACTTCACATACAACAACAAAAACTACACACAAAACAAATGCCTACCCATGGGATCCCCCATTTCAAGCATATTATCAGAAATATTCATACACAATCTAGAACAAAAATATATCATAAACAACAACAAATACGCCCACAAAATTATTTATTGGTACAGATACATAGATGACATCCTAATCCTATCCAAGGGCAACTTACAACAGATAAACACCTTCCACAAATACATAAACAAATTACAAAATAACATAAAATTCACATTGGAAACAGAACTGATCGAAATCAACTTCCTAGATCTCACGATAACAAAACAAAACAACAAACACACATTCAAAATATACAATGTGCCCACCCCCTGACCGAGTTATACACAACATTTCCAATCACCCCACACAATACAAATATGCTGCCTTCCACTTCATGATACACAGACTAATCAACATACACGTGAAGGAAGACAAAATAAACGTACTCAACACAATAAAATACATACATTATAAAAACAGATACAAACAAACACACCTTGATGGACAACATAATGCACAAAGAACAACACACACATAACGTAACAATAATACACAAAAGTACTTAAGGTTAAAGTATCATGACAACACATCACAAAGCTTCCCCATTCTGCAAACTTAAATAAAAAGTAGTATTTAAAACATCCAACACAACTCAAAATTCAACTACACAATACAAAAACACACCAGAACAAACAGGACATGGCAGGAGTATACAAGATTACGGTACGTTCAATGACTGCCTCAGCCTTTACATAGGTCAAACAGGGAAAACCTTTACACATGATACAAAGGACACATAAAAAAAACAAATAAGTCAAACTTCACCATACACATACAAAACACACTACACACATATACCAATATACACTAATCTAAAAATCCTACACTACATAAGAAAGCAACAAACTAAACACAACAAAAAAACTACGAGATATACAAATACCACAATTACTATCCACAACACATTCTAAACGACAAAACACAACCGCACTCGAATATCATATTTGAACACATAATTGGGTGACAATAATAGCCATATACTATTTTTCAATAGAAAGAGCTCGTATCAGCAATTGCTGGTCCTCATTAACCGTATTACAATAAAATGAAATGAAATACTCACAGTTAAATACTTTTTAATAGTTTAAATATTATAATACATTATTTATTATTTTAATATTTATGTGATTTAAATACCAATACATTTTTCGCTGGAATCACAATTGTATTCTTAGTAAACAATGTTTTTTGTGTAGCTATTTTTATCAGTTATTTTCCCTTGTGTGCTTCAGTTTTTTATTTGAATCTTAATGTCTCAAGGCGCTTTTGTTCTACTGAAAAAGCTACATATAATTGTCCACAACTGAATACTGGGTTTCCAAAATAGATACCATTCTGGCTTTTCTATTGTCATTCAAAAGATTAGTCTTATTGGAAACTCCAAAGGTTAGTCGTTGGAGTCCTAACGAATGAAAAAGGAATATTTATATATGTTGTTTTATTCTTGGAAGGAATACGACTTGGCCTTTGTTAGTAACTCACTTGGAAAATAAAGTGGATTACAATGCTGGCTGCTCTGGTCAAGCCTGCAAATACTATTCTGAATCATATAATTTTCATTATTTAGAGGGTGCTTAAAATTATAGATGTGTTCATTACTCCCTTCTCATGCAAAGGTAAATAAATGCTCCTTAAAATTTCTCTGCACAACATTCCTATATACCCGAACTAGCAAGCTTTCTTCATTACGATTCATTTCAACATTTTCACTTAAACAGAACACTAAAATCCACAAACATAATCAATAAATCATGCAATGCTCTTGTAAATTATCCTTAACTATTATTTCAACTGCACACCATTCCCAAATAATTGTACAGAAACTCATATCCTTTCTCTATTAGATACATTTCAATTAAACAGAACAATAAAAATAAAATGAATAAACAATCAAATTTACATCTTTGTTTTCATCAGCTGATGTCATTATCTGGTGTGTGTGTGTGTGTGTGTGGTATATATATATATATATATATATATATATATATATATATATATATATATATATATATATATATATATATATATATATATTAAATATTAATTGTAAGCAATTATTCCACCACCAAGTCCAATTAATTTTTACCTTGTGATGAGGCATCTTACGGTCACTTGACCATTGTAGAATCAAGTGATTCACTAGATATGTCTGTCAGACTCCTATCTAGTCCAAAAATTCCTAAGCTCTAAGTTCTACTGGAAATAACCTAAATATATATATATATATATATATATATATATATATATATATATATATATATATATATAATAAAGAACATAAGTCAAAATACAAATACAAGAATTATAATTGAATTTACAATTATAATTGAAAATTGTAAATTCAATTATAATTCTTGTATTTTTATTTTGACTTATGTTCTTTATTAATACACAAGAATACATATTGCGATATTTATATATATTTATCACCATCTCAAATATGGGGATTACTTATTAATAAACTCACTTTAGTGATATTTCTATAGAAAATCATTGGATCTATCAATGCCATTGCGGCAAGGCCCATGTAATTTTTGACATGTTTGATAGTTTTCTCACTGTCTTTAGCACTCAAGCTTTAAAATGAATCTAATTAAGCTATCTTAACTTAATCCTTGCTCGAGAAACTTCATGGAGACTGATTCGCTTCCGGAATTAAATATATAGATGTTCTACAAATACAGTTACTGTAGTTTGAAGGTTAACTTGTTTTATTTGAAGATCCATATCAACTCAATTAAGGTTAATAATTTGCTAGTAGTTATTGGTAATAAATTTCTAATAGTTTGCATAATTTCGAGGGTAAACAAGGAGATAATTCATTTCAATGCAAATATGTTAGTTTATCTAATTAACATTTGCTGCAATTACAAATGTTTATTACGGATGTTTATTAAGTAAACATTAAGCCACCAACTCATCAGTCATCTATGACTGAAAGATGAAATTTCATTTAAACAAACATATTATTTTTCATGCACTTAGTAATTTATGAGTAGATTAAAATTGTTAAGCATGGAGAATGGCAATCTCCCTATTTCTAAGGAGTTCTACTATGGAGTTATTACACAGTATTGCCATTTCCGTCTTTCCTTTTATGAATTTTGATGTACTGGCCTGCAATATCTATTGATGCTCTGCAGAAATTACCAATAAAACTTGACCACACTATTTGACAATATACCATTTTTTCCCACTTGATATATACCTCCATCAAGAAAACATATGAAATTACTTGAACGTACAAAATCAATAAATTAACACTATGCCAAACTTATAACTTCAATTTATAAATGACTGAAACATACATTTTTTGATTCTACTAGTCTAATTTGGTGCTAAGAACCATTGTCGATAGGTAGCAACAGTTGTAACCCATTAATGCCCAGAGGATCATTTACGACCTACTTAAAACAAAAAATTGCATACAGTGCAATGTTGGCGTTTTTAGCTCATTCAGCAGAGTAAAAGTGCATTTCAACTTGGTCATTGCAGTCCTCCCTCTGCTAAATAGGAGCTGTATATCAGCTGGTTGTTCCTAGATCACCATGGTTTATCATTCTCATCATTATTTGTAAAAACCTGTATAGCAGTTAAAAGTGGTAATAAAAATGAATTTTTAGATGTGTTGACATTTTATATACTAGTTGTTGAAATATATACTGAATAACATAGCATGGGTCACAAACTATCTGCAAGCCACAAAGTATACAACATTAGTACTTGTATGTATTATTGTCTTCTGATGAGAAAAACTTGTTTTTGGAAAATTAAAAAAAAAAGTTTATTTATGGCAATATCAAACAACTGTACTTTATTTTATCCATTTAATCCTCAAACACAGCTAACCATATGGAGAGCTGCTTAGTAAGATGGTTATGAATACAAAAGAAAAGGGGATATTTTTAAAAGCCATAGATGAAAAAGACAATGTTGTAGCTGTCGTGTGGAAATACAACAAATTAGTAAACATCCTCTTAAACAAACATGGTGTCCAACCTGTTGAAGAAGCTGGACGTTACTCCTTCACTCAAAGAAAGTAACAAAATTTCATTTTTTAAGTATAAAAAGAAATTAGGAGTAGATCAAATGGGCAATAAAATATCAATGTAAGCAAAAAATTGTAGATGCCAGTTTTACCTTATTCTAATGTTTTGACAAGTAATGCTTATATTTTATTACACTACAGTGGTATCAGAATAGGGTAAAATTGGGATATACCATTTCTTCGTCCTTAAGTTAATATTTTATTGCATATTTGATCTACTCCCCTTTTTAAAGTTTGATGTTTTAGCATTCCGGCAATTATTTGGAATGATTGTTGAAAATGTTTGGAACTCCTACTTGTAGTGTTAAGATTCGTGCACTGGAAAGTGGAGCCACTATGCAGCAAACCCATAGTGGTCATTTTTTAAAAATAAGGTTGAGTATGTGAGAAATGTAAAATTGCCTTGCACTTGGGTTGTTTTACAGAGTTCTACAAGTGAATACACAGAGAAAAAAGTCATCCACTGAATACATTTTAATACCAAACTCTTGACCATGATTAAGTAGTTCCTTTTCACTTTTTTGTGACAAGCAGGCGCGTATCCAAGGGGGGGGCGATGGGGCGATCCCCCCCCCCCAACCCTCAAGAACTTTGGGGTAAAAATCGACAATATATTATTAAATTAGACTTTTACTTAAGATAATTCGTCTTTTATTGTAAATAAAAAATAAAATTTTAATTTGAAAATGTGACTCGTTCCCTCGGCATACCCTCGTAAACGTCTAAACGTTTTAACAACAGATAGCGCTAGTGAAACTTAGTCTCGAACATATGATTTTCAATACGTAATTTTGCAAGCGTAATGTTCGCAGTTGACTCCGGAATTGTTCGTGTTGGAAGAATAGCTATTTATATTAATTATTAAACTATTTTTATAATAATAGCTTATTATGAAATTAATAATATTCTCTAGCCATAAGTGTTATGGAATAATATGTACTGGAATAATTATTTATTGAAAAGTCTAATTTGCTACGAATCTTTATCACGTTACCGATTTCTAACGCAAGCGTAGACAGAACTTTTTTTGCTCTATGTTTTTACATACACGCACGCGCGCGTGCACACACACACACACAAACATATTATATATATATATATATATAATGCATCGATCGCCCCCCCCCAAAGCAAGTCGCTGGATACGCGCCTGACAAGTAACTTGTTTTGATTACAGTTTGTTCATTCCAAATTAGAAAACTCTCTCACACTAAAAAATAATCTCTTAAATGTTGATAATGATACCTGGTTAAATGTTACCATTTGACACAACATAAATCTTTTTTACGAAATAAATATAACCCTCTTTTTAAAATGATCTAAACTATACACTACTAAAGGCTTTTACAAGACAAATGTTTTTGAAGTAAAATCTAGGAAACATTGCTTGTAATCAATTTTTAAAAATAAGAATCAGGAAACATTAATAAAAAAACAATTTCTTTTAAACCAAAACCTGCAGTCATATTGCAAAAGAAAGGGGAAAACAACTAATTAACAGCTATATATTAATATTCAAAAGTGATTAAAATTATATGTAAATAAATTAAATGACAATTTTAATAAATGTCAAAGAAATAATTCTTGGTCTATCAGTTTCTACCTCATATGTAGTAATTTGGTCAAGTTATGCATTCATATACATAGTTACATTCATATACACAGTCAAAGACAACAAACAAAACAAATGAAATTAACACAATAAAATTCACTGAATATAAAAATGAATAACACAAACTCTTAAAGAAAACTTACTATGCAAACACATATAAAATCACATCACAAACAGCAAAAAATAACTATAATAATAAAATGAAAGATAAATAAATAATTGTAACATGACAACATATTACAAAAAATAGTTTAATTCTTTTACAAACTACTCAAATAAAGTGGTCTTCAATACATACAGAACGAAAACAACATAAAGACCACAAAAATAGAACACAACAAATACAAAATGTAAAAACCCCCATGTAACAATTATACCAGTATCTATATAAGACAAACAAACAGAAACTTAATTATCAGAACACTGAACACAAGACTTTAAAAACTTCAAAAATCAAATTTCATGATACAATTATACTACCAATCCACACAAAATTAAAAATTTTACTTTACAAGGGACTAATGAAAACATTCGAATTAATTTTTAATTCCATTAACTATATGAATAATACCTTTTCAATAAAAAAAAGTTTTTTTGTGACTTTGATGTTCGTTTCAGCCTTTTCAGGTCACTGGTCTACATTATTTTAAGAGACCACAGACACACATTAAACACTCTAATCTGAATAAGATTAGCAAGATAACCCTAGCAAGAAAATTACATAAATACAATACAAAATTAACGTTTATCATTGTCAAAATATTATGTAATGTACGATTGTCTTGCAGAACTAATTCTATTAACATTAGCAAAATCCTCAAGTACATTTAGGGAGTAGAAAACACCATCAATAACATTGGTTTGTCACATCTTCATTTGAAAGAGCCACACTCCTGTAGCAACAAACTGGTGATTGATAACTGTCAGTGGCTTACTTGACTCTACTCACACACCAAACACGTTACCTCGAACCAAACACAGAAAATTCTTGAAAGGCAACCTCTAGTGCCCTGAAATTTAAGCTCAAGTCCAAACAAATAGCTTTAAATTAAAGAAGTTGAACTTCGGATTATTCAAATTGTTTTACATCAACAGGATATAAAGTTCAAGAGACCAACCCAAAACTTCGAATTGTCGGCAATATCGAATTAAAGACGCTTGAATTATCCATGTTCTACTGTATTATATAACACCAGATAGTAAAAACATAATTAAATCTTGCTTGACGCTTCCACATGTAATGTTAATTTGTTACAGCACTTTTATGAATTGCATTCAAGCTCTGGGTATCAATCACAAATTAGTGATTTTCATCAAGGAATTGTAGTTGTTGGAAAACAACTGGACAACAGATATGCTATCACTTTCTAGGGAACTACAAAAAGTCAGCATTTTTCTATCCTCTCAGTTAGAGTCCTGCATAAAGAAACATCCTATTTTTTTAAAATTTGGTCCATTGGACTCATTTTTAGTGAAATGAAACAGTATCGTAAGTGACACGCTAAAATCAGGATGACAATACCTGCCAAGAAAGAAACGCTACCAGGAAAAACTACATGATAGATCATACAGAGCCCTGGGGGACACCAGTCTATTATTTTTATATGGATAATAATATAGGCTACTTACCCTAATGTGTTCATTTTATTCTACATCTGTAATCAATTGACAAGTCACTCGGTTTCAGTCTTGTTTACTGAGCAATTGTGAGAATTTTCAGTGTCTGTTTTGTTCAGGTTAACTAAATGTCTAAATATTGTAAAAAATGTTGCAACATTAAAACTAAGAAAGACCTTCTGATTAGATGTGAAATTACAAATTCTAAGGTGGTTAGAAGCAGGTTTTTTTTAAATATTTAAACCCAATTACAAAAAAAAAGCTAATGAAAACACACAAGAAATATACTACAGTACTAGGGAATGCATGTTACCACTCAACATGAGGACATAATGGTTTGAACTCATGCAGCGCTGTTTTGTTTAACATTCAATGGCCATTGAACGTTACTATAGTGCTAAATTGGGTATTACTGTATAGTGTAAAAAATATGAGGAAATGGTATTAAAACTTACATAAAATATTGTGGCACTATTATATAATTTTTCAGTTCTTTTAATACAAAATATTTATATTTTTGTTAAACAATAAAATACACATTACAAAATAGTTATATTAGTTTTTATAGCTTTAAAATATATTTCATATTTATCAAAAGACATTATTTATCATTGTAGTATGAATAATCTTTGATTTCTAAACATAAATGAAAAAAAAACATTTTAAATGTGTTTATTTGTATTGGGATGTCTAGAAGTAGTTGTATTAGGTGTTTTTAGAGATATATTTGGAGGTGTTAGGTCTGAGTCACTAGTCATTTTAATTCGTTGTTTTATCGTTTTCTTCTTCTTCTTTTTACTATACACCCCTACTTCACCACCAATGCTATCAATACTTCTAGTTAATAAATGAGGGGGTGGTGACTGTGAATTTATTGGAGAACTGTGTCTTGATTTGTGTCCTAATCTTACAGAACGATCAGGATGTTTTGCAACATTTGCTCCTTGTCTCCTTGATTTAGAAGGAGAAAAAGAAATATTTTTTTCTGAACTTGAACCAGCACTGAGTTCGGCAGCTTCCCTTGTTTTTCGCAATGTTGTACCAGCCCATCCCAAACCCATTTTTAAAAATTCAGACTCTATTTCTTCAGGAGAAGACACGTTAAACGGATGTTGTAGATTTTCTTCACCAAAATTTGGCTGTGGTGTAATATCCAACTTTTGTTGGCTAATAATCGTCTCTAATTTTTCAGTATGTACTTCAAAATGAGGTGACCTTAAAGGACTAGTCCCACGAGGAGAATGAGATACATTCTTCGATGAAGTACTGAATTCATATTCTGACAGCCCTTGAAAAACATCAAACGATTCTGACTCAGCATTGGAATCATTAGAATCAGGTGGTGGTAAAAACTGAGGTCGAATAAAACTGAACATTTCTTGTATATTTGGGATAACTGGTATCGAATCCATTTCCATCCTGAAATAATAAAATTAATTGAATTTAAAAACTCAAATATAATGAAAAATAATTTGTACATTTTAAAAATATGCTTCCATATGGTTACAAACAATTTTAAAAATTACCATAGTTTTTTGCAGCCTTTATAAAAAACGATATAGTAAATTCATACATATTATTTGCAGCCTTTTATAAAAAATTATAATAAATTTATACATACAACAAAGGTTTTTTTTACTTGATCTAACCATTAATTGCCTAGATTAAATTGGTCATAAAATTGACATATATTAGCAGTTCAAATAAAAAATTCAGGAAAATATTTATATTACAATATGTATTTTCTAGATTAAATAAATGTATTGAAATGTTTCCCAATTTTTGTACCACCTTCTCTCCTTAGAGTTTAAAATACTTTTAAACAAAATTGCTTACCATTTTATGATAGTAAATATTGTTTGTTACAAAGAAGGGTGTACATTTTCACTTTAATAGACATATTAAAGTAATTAATTTTATTTTTTGTTTATAAATGAGCAAAATCTAAATATTTTATTGTAAAAATCTCAATTTTTCATTTGGTGCTATTAATATTTTTGTAAAAACTAAAATTCTAAACTATTATTTTATTTATATGACCAATATTTTTGTTTAGACTTGAAAGTTCATTTCTTCTTTTTAAAAAATTAATAAATTGGGAAAACTACTCACCCATGTGGTATTTGAATGATGCCTAATGAGTCATTAGATGGCTCTGGCAGCAAACTATTTATATTATTTAATGGCATTTCTTGTGCAACTAAGACATCTGCTAACTCCTGGAATGTTTGATCTGCTTTGGGATATTTTTTGAAGCCCGTAGCAACATTTGCTTGATGAATAGGAAAACCTTTGTTTCTTAAATCAGGAGGCAACGTAAGGTATGAAGATTCAGCTGAGACAATTGATTGATTGAAGTCCATAAAATCTAAAAAAGGATCTTTCTGAGTATGCATTCTGTTATACTGGCTGATTGGACTTACGGCTTCAATATGATGATCATTAGCTTCGAGTAACTCTTTAAATGTATCTGACATTTTGAAAAGTTTTTTTATATACTTTTCCGTCAAGCTATCGTACATTGATGTTAAGTGTTCTGTTTCTGGTATATTTAGTACCTCCGGGATGTGATGAATATTCTCTGATATACCTACTACAGGCGAAACTTCATTCGACTGAATCATTTCAACAACTGAAGACGTTTTTACAGTTGTTCCACTTAATTCATTCACACTCTCCCTACTCATAGTCAACAATCTATTAATGTATGGCTTCACGTAAACATGATCAGATGTTTTCGTACTCAGTTCATTGACTAAACTCTCTACAAGAACTTTTTTTGATGGTGTCATTTTATCAGGGGGACTAGTATAGGATGTACTACTACTTTCATATCCTGTTCTCGCTTTAGGTCTATTTAGTTTCCTTTGTGTTGATTTTGAAGAATTTCTCTTTACTCTAACAGTGACTGTTATACCATCAAATTCTTCAGATCTGGGGCTTTTATTTTTTTCTTCAAGGGCCATATCTGCATCTTCAATTTCAACATCAACTTGAGGCTTCATATTTCGAGGGGATTTTACATGAACATCAACAAAATCAGGAATAATTTTCAGCAAGTCTTGTTTCTTAGGTGTAGTAGGATGAACTGTTTTAGACGTAGCTGGTAAATAAGTCTCTTTTGAAACAAGTGTTTCTTTGATAATGTTAGGTGGAGCATTTAATGGGTCTTCTAACGGTTCTTCTAAGGAATCCTCTAATTCTTTTAACAAAAGTTTACGTCTTTCTTGAATTCTACCCAATACTTGTGAAAGGTCAGCTTGAAATGGTGTTGTTGTTGACTGGGAAGCTGGTGGTTGCCTGGAGTGTTGTTGTGTTACATTTAGAACATTAGATGTGTCGGTTTCAAATGTTACAACAGATTCTGTTTTCCCAGAAATTACGGTGTTGCCTAAAACAATATTTATCAATTTTTAAATTAATAAATGATTATGACTTTCAGCAACATTAAATAATTACAATACACAAAACCTAGTTATTTTAGGTTACCACTGTTAATATTTCTTAGTTCTGTAACTACACTAAAATTATCACAAGTTTTATTCTGTAATTTAATTTAGGATTAAGTGGCAAATATTGATAAAGATTTAATAAACTCTATTACAACACCTGAAATTATTAATGTAGTTACAAAACCAAACATCAAAAAATGTAAAATTGATGATTTTTAAAAGAAACGTAAAATATGTTTTAAATATTCAACTGAGAATATACATCAACAAAAATAAGCAAGCTTAACTTTTATAAGCTCAAAACTATAAACCCCTGGTAAATATTGCAGGACTTCTGATTATCTGAGTGGCTTACTGAATTATTGTCAAAAAAGTAGAAAAACGATCCATCTGTTATTGAAGTGCTACAAAAATTTTATAAATTAAAACAAAAACAATAATGTTCTAAGCCACAGTTTATTGTACGAAAAGTGATGTTACATGTTGTGAAACCAGAAGAGTCTATAAGCAAAACTTTTTATTTTTTATTACACTTTTGCTATTACTTACGACCAGACTTTTTGTTAACTAAAGGTTGTTAACTTACACTTGGAGGAAACGTTTTCGTCTTACAACTTCTTCAGCCTCCTCTTTGGTCCTATTTAACTTAACCTTCTTTACTACTTTAGTTTTTATATAACAAAGGTAGTCTCAGTCCTAATTATCTCGAATAACCCCAAGTATACTATAGATTTTTAAAATACAAATATAGTTAGGTCGAAAAAATGTGCTTTGTTTGTTTGATCACTTCATTATAAAGTTATGATCATAAAAATTACCTATTGTACAAAAAACAAATACTTTTATAAAAAGTAATCATAATATGGTAGTCTTTTCACCAGGAAAATGAAACAAAAATATGGTAGTCAAAAAAGTTTGAGTTGAATATAATGATGCAGATGTTATATACTCAATTTATATTTAAACAAAATTAGTTGAAATTGACATCTAACAAAATTATAATTAATTTATAAACTGTTTTCTAGAAATAACTTATACGAATATCAGTAAACATCCAATAATTCAGGGCCTTGTCAAGCAAAAAGACATTTAACTGAGGTAATTTAAAATGTGCCTGAAAAAAAAATGGAAAGATTGAAAGCATAAACCTAAAAATGGTTTTGCACAGAATTATAACATCTGATTTTTTTTATTCACAAAATAATGACTGGTACAATATAAGTAATATATTACATAAATAAACTATATCAAAGGATATGGATTACACAGATGTGAGTGTGTAAATCGCAAATAATATTTTCTTGGTTTATATTTCATAACAAGGATATTTAAAAATGCAACAGATTGTACACAATATCAAGAGCACAGTGGTACAATATATTACAATAAAAATATTGAAAAGAACCCCAATATTGTAGCTTATCATGAATTTATTAGTACTGGAAATTTATCAATAGCACTCATGAACAGTTTAAACTAGACTGCAAAATATGTCGAACTGAGTCATACAGTGGTGCGGAACGGAATTCTTAGTGATGTCAGACTCAGTTCGCCTATGGAGTGCAAAAGATTGAAAGTGTGTACCATTAATAAATTTTAGTTTTATCCATAGCAGATTCGCCAAGATCCAATAGCAACATAAATATAGCAATAAACTTTAATAATATAAAATTCATAAAAAATTTTACACAAATTCTTTGATCCATTTTTTTAAAGTAACAATTCCCCAAATGTATCCTTGGATCACGAAGATATGTCTTTCTTTAAACTATCAAAAATAAATTATATATTTAAAATAGCTGAAAATATTAACATGCTTATCAACAATCGCATTTGTAATTTTGAATCAGATTTATAAAGTTTTGGAATTCCAAAATTCTTTTACTTTTATTATCAAGCCTCGTATATATGTAGTAGAAGCCTACAATTTAATTATTTTTTATTTAAGCTGACAAACAATTTTTCTTCAAAGAGATTATAAAATGTAATATTTACAAATAAATAAATAGTCGACTGTAAGTGCTTGTAATACATGATAAAGAAGGAAGCTCTGTTTTACATTAAAATGAGTTATTCCACCATTGGAATTAACATGTTTTAGTCTAAAGTTATGTTATGTCAGCTAGTTCTCTTGAAAAATTTACCAAGTGGTTTATTTCAAGAAGCAGCAAGCATCACTCTATTCAAAATCTATATGTAGTATCACTAAACACTTATCACTGGACCAGCATGCTCACATACCTTACGTGGACACTTGTCTTGAAGGTTTTACCCACCATAGAAAATGTTTTAAACAGAGTATTACCTAGTATACAATAATGGTATGTCAAACAATTAAAAGAAAACGGCTTGACGTACCTTCTCTTTAAATAACACATCACCCACTTTCCCCTAACTTACAATACATAATTAATTTTTGACAGTAAAGGTTTGAGAGAATCATGTGGACAATGTGGTAAAACAAGCAGTGGTGCAGTTTAACACTAAACAAGAGGCTAACTGGAAATCAATGGGGAATTACAAGGTCTTTAAACATAAGTTACAAAAAAAAAACATTCAAACAACCAACTATTGAATACTATTTCAATCCCCTAATCGCTGTAGCTAAAATTAGCTTTAACTATTAAACAATAGATTTAACACCTAATGGAGTCCTAACAGCACCTTGAGCAAACATTTCATAAATCTTTATGAGAATTAGTTATATTCCTGGCTAGAGTAAAGACAACAAACACTAAAAAACAATGTATTCATGAAGAAAGTACAGTAGAGACAGATAACTGAATGTTAGAAACTCACAGAAAGTAACTGGGAAAAGATGTCATATATCATGGGAAACCAGCTTAGTTTTTGAATTCTGAGAGAGACAAAAAACTATCCTATAAAAGAATGAGATGGTATTACAAATCTGGAAACATTTTAATACAAAATAAAATACCTGAAATAGGATTGATTTGAATAACAGAACAAATGATAAGAGCAATGGACAGATCCCCTCAATGATCCTGCCTGACCTAGAGTAAAAGTACGAGAGTTGTATTAAAGTAAAGCAAGGTTTTTTAATGTCAAGTTAATACATACTTAGACAACACCATCAACCCATCACTAACCTTGTTACTATATTGGTTCAGTTATCTGGTACCCGTGATTTGCTATGCTTGATTTTTCCTTAGCTGTGTTTTTAAGATGTAATATAATTATGAACTTAATGTGAGCTTCACAGTGTTATCAATTTATTAAATATATCTATTTAAAATTTCCACCCATTGACATTTACAGACAGATAACACAGATGACTTGTAATCTGATGAATGATGCAGTCGTCAATAATGTGTCAGTTGAAAATTGGTGCATAACTTCAAAGGCAAATGTTCATGGTGAAGTATACTCAGCCCAAACCAAGAATTGAAACGTTATATGAAAAGTCACAGTAGTGAATTACATCCACATTTCCTAATATTTCAAAAACTGTGGTGTATGACACTGTTATTGACAAGCTGGACCTGGACTATAAAAAGTTGTGCAAGGTGAGTTACCTCTTTTGTTCTAAACAAAAAACCAAATGTATGGCAGCTCCATTGACGCTTCTCATTTCACTCTGAAATGAAGCGCCAGTCAATTAAATATAATCCACAATCTCCAATGAAATTTAAAAAGCAAAACAAATTCTTAGCTCCAAAGTAGTTAAGGCTATGATGTTCTGAAATTGTAAGGGGGTCCTACTCCCAGATAAAATAAGTTTAACTGATTAAATCAAATAATAATGTCAGTAAAAAAACCAACTTTTTAAATGGCCCTCATAACTAAAGCCCATCTCAATAACCATCTGGATTGAATTTTTTTTAACATTTATTTGTAGGGTTATATTGTGTAATGTATGATTAGAGAGATATCAAGATAAGATATGTATATTCCTTACTGGAATAACAGGTAAGTAATTAATAGGAAGGAATAGATTAATAGTAATAAAGCATGACTCAAAGCTAAACGACTGAAACAAAAAGTGCGTTGAAAAAAATAGTAATTCAGTATTAGACTTAATAACTAACAAGTATGGACAAGTAATAACGAAACATTAAAATTGTTTTAAATTTTGTATTTATAATTCCTTTAGTATTAATTTTCCAGTTGTGATTCTTGTTCCAAGTAATCTAACAGTCTGTTCAAATATTAAAATGCTACTTCCCAATTTGGTAGTCAGTTTTTTTGTTTATAAGGTTTTCAAACTCAGAGTCATTAAAATCGATTTTAGCGATTTTCTTTTTAGGAACTTACCTTGTTACTGGCCATTTAAGTGGCAAAAAGGTTTATTTCTTTTTCCTTTGTTTGACAAGTCAAATTATTATTATGAATCTCAGCCACAATTTCTTTCAACACAGTTCTTTGAAATTTCAGGAAATGATTGAAACCCACTAATTGTGAAGCGCCTAACTTCATTAATTCCAGTTTCAATAATGCCATAGAGTATGAGAGTAACAACTGAAAGCCTGGCCGAGAGTTTTCATCTTGAACATCTGCCTTTAAATATGATGAAACATTTTTGAACTGACTCTTTGATGGGGCTGAATTGGTTTTTATTGTAATAGCATACCTATAGGTTTCATAAAGATCTGCATTAAGTAGTTAGAAGAGCTATTATTATAAAGGACAAAGGTAATATATATATATATATATATATATATATAAAGATAACTCTTATAGCAGTGCATTTATGTAATCTACATTTTGCAAATTAAAATTAGAATCTATAGCATGATAAATCCTATTATTAAAAAACAAAACTTTAACAAACTAAATTAAAACATACATAAACACAAATAAAACGTTTACAAGTTAGTGTTATACAATTACAAAGAAAACTATCGTAGTAAAATTATATAATTCTAACTAATATCTTTAATAAAACTTTTTATTAAAACTTTATTTAAAGTTTATTAAAACTTACCAGGATTTACAGTTTCTGCAAAGGTTTTTTGTCCTAAATCTACTTGTGGACGATTAACTCTTCGTAAAGTATTTGGCTGTAAAATAGAGAAAATTACAATACAGTTAAAAAATTTGTTTGAACAAAATTATAATAGGTTCTGAACTTGAATGACAAATATGAATGTAAGTATGAATAGTTTATTCCGACCCACAACCTGATAAAATGTGTATTATAACACAACACACTAAGTCAATATTTGCATGGTTAATATCACAACACGGTCAATGATACATGTGCAGAGATTATCTATATAGCATGATTTGTTGACCTTAGGGGTGTCCTTAAAAGTTAATGGAGAGTACTTCTTATATCAACAGTTTACAGATATTTTTAAATTTTATGCAAATGCATACAATATGGGCTGCCAGGTCCGAGAAATTTGAAGATATGGGATTTTTCTGGCCTGAGGCTCTCCTGAATTTGCCTTTGTCAAGACTGCAGAAAACGTGAAAAAGGTACAACCTCCAAAGCATAACCCATCCACTAAAAAACATATTACATGAATCATTTTTATAGATGTGGGAGACAATCATTGTTAATCCCATCTGGATCTGGAAATTTCAACTTTTTATCCAATAAAAAAGTGAGATCCTTTCTATCGAGATCATAAAATAAGATATGGTGGAGTTAACAGTACCCTCGGTCACAAACATTAAAAAGTAGTATGAATATAGAGTTTATAAATATCCTGGCCTCTGCTCTAGTATACGGATGAATAGCTATAAATTTTTTTTATGCCCCTTTAATGTGGTTGAAGTGGTTTCTAGAGACCTGATTGCTAAATCACTATATCATATTTTTTGTTTAATTATTCTTGCTTTTTGAAGAGCAATAAAGGCACCTGTAGAGTAGTACAGAATTTAGCTCCAACGAATCAAGCAAACGAAGGAACATTTGTGGCCCCATAAAGATAATTTACCCTCCATGTTCGGTCTGTGTCTGAGGAGTTAATGCATTGCTTGAATCATTCAATTGGAAGTAAGTATTCGAGAATAGAAAGTGGTAACTACATTTTTTGCAAAAGAAACACCAGCCCCCAATTAGAATAGCCTTCCTAGCATTGTAATTGAGTGTGAGACTCTCAGAGTATACCTAGGGGATTCTTCTACTTATTTCTGAATAGGGGTTCTTACAAATTATTCCATCATATGTATTTTCTATTCTGTAAGCAGCTGTTATTAAAATTCAACTAGATTTTTTTCCTGGCGAAAAACCAACTGTGGTTATCATTGCCTATCAAAATATAAAACAAAACACAATAAAATTCAACTAAGAGTTTGTATATATTCAAAAGAGGTAGAAAATTTTTTTTTGAAATTAATATCGGTCCATCCTTTACTTAATATAAGAAAATAGGAAAAACATTTCAAAAAACTAAATATTAGATAACAATTTCAAATACTTGAAGGACAAAAACAGAATCAACAGAATGGTCAAACTAGTAAGTCTTGAATAGTTTAATTAAGTAAAACCATGTTTTTTTATGACCATCTATCCTTGAGGGGATCAGTTATATATCCTCCATTTACTCTGCTCTTACGATTGTATATGTATATCTTCTACACTGGAGCCTCCATTTACACATGCATTCATTAGCCTAATTATTTTAATGTGATAGCAATATTTCTCTTTGCACTAACAAGAGCACAATGAACAGGATTTTTCTAATCCATTTATATTAAAGACTGATGGAGTTGTCAAGAAATTAGAGGAAGATTTTAATTGTTTATATTAGGTAAATTATATAACAAGTTAGCTCCATTATATACTTTTACATTAATGTATTGCCCTTTGTTTCATAAGACATAGAGTAGAAACTTGATACATAATCAAGCCTTTTTCATTTCTTAAAAAACGTAGTACAACAATGTTGATGGTCTGGTAATATGAAAACTTGTTTTTTCAATATGAAGCAATCAATTATGAAGTGTAAGACTATTACATAAAAACCAAAAAAGGCCAAATCTTAAAAAGATGCTGAAAACCTCAACAACTTCTACAAGATGCTGTATATGCCTTAGGACAATATTAACTCTAACAATTCTATAATCAAAATTTACCAAGTCAAAGTCATTCAGAATTCACATTTCAAGTTTGGTAAGAGTTTTTATAAATCTAGGGGAAATGGCATGTTAATTAATTATTTTTTGGTAAAGAAATTAATTATTTTTTGCTGAAAAAATTAATTATTCAACACTAGCTTCCGGCCACAATATCAACATTTTCCAGGTCAATAGCTAAACAAATATTTTAAGCTTATTTTTAAATTAAGTGTACTTTTTTTCTCCCCTATCATATTAAATACAAAAACACATGATACCTAAATAAGCTCAGTTCAGTCAATTTCCCGACATTGTTTTTGAGGTAATTATATTTTCTTATCTGTGCAACACTGTCATAATATTTTTTGTTTTGTGTGTAAACAATAAACAACAAAACAGCGTTCCAATTAACCACATGTTAAGCTGAATGGCAAAAAAGTGTTTTGATGCTTATCAAGACATGTAAACGTGTCACATTTAACTGATTTCTGATTTTATAAATATTTTGTATATATAACGGAAGTGTAAACATATTCTCTCTCTGATAAGTAATGCTTCAGATCCAATAAATACTATATAAGATTCATAACACGTAAAAGTTTTAAAACTTAATAATTTGTTTTTAAGGCATTTACGTTATAATTTACTTCCTAGTAAAGATGAGTTTATCTTACTGTACCAATGTTTGTACTTAACTTCAACCAAGTTTGTTTTTTAAAGAATTGTTTTATAACTAAATATTTAGTCAATATTTCTGACTTATGTTTTAGGTTTTGTGAAATTTTGAAAGCAATAGTAAAAAATCAATGTAATACTTCATTAAAAATATTAATTTTATTATTTACCCTGACCGCCAACCTCTACGTCTCCCAGACGTATAGCCAAACCTTTTGGTCTCTCTCCATTCCCATGTAAATTCCAGAATACCCATATTTTAAGTATTATTCTAATGGCTAGTCCATTGTCTGATCAGTGTACATTTGGATGCTCCACGTGTTTCATGTATAAGTTACAAAAAGTGACTATGTCTGTGGAACGTATAGATGGGTTATCAAGTTACTTTTATGTACGTCTCCGGGACATAGAAGAGGGGTTAAGCAGTATATTTTACAATTTCTCAATTAAAACAGGCAAGTATAATTTCTCGCAAATCTAATTTGATGTGTACATCATAACTATCAGTGGTATATAATTAATTTTTCTATTATTTGATTTGTAAAACTTCATTTTTTTTTTTTTTTTTTTTTTTCCAGGCGAAAAACCTATCAAGGTTATCATCGCCTTTGTAAAACTTCAATGGAGATTTATAAAACGATAAACAAATATTAGAGACGTTGGAATTATTAGACATCAATATAGACGCTTGGGATAAATTGGTATAAGATGTTGAAGAAGAGAGTGACCCAAATAATGAGCCTGAAAAAGAATTACAATTTGGTTTAGACGACTCGGGTGAAGATCCAGATTATGAGGCGGCTGATGATACTGTGGATGACAGTGATTTAACACTAGATAAGATCATTCTAGAAATTTAGCCCAGCAATGAATATATTTGTATAATATGCTGAACATTGCGTGCATCAATTATTTTGTAGTATATCTACACAACAATTACAAAAAACCAAATACAAGGCCAAGTAAGGGGGAAAACTGTTCAACCATTTCTATTTCTTGGTAAATTTGAAAGAGCAGCTGATGGTAAAATGGATGAAGAATTGTTTGGGATCTGAAAAGATCCTAAAGGATCTGAAACAATGCATTGAAAGGTGTTTCTTCGGCACATAAAAATTTACTACTGCTAAAAGTACTGTTGCAACCACTGATTTAAATTCTACGGGTGATCAAGAGAACAAAAAAGAAAATACTACAGCTGTTGTAACTATAAAAAATGAAAATATTGAAAATGAGATGTGACTATTCCAATACCATATATGTGGTGAGCATTAAAAAGACATTATGTTCGGAATGTTATAACAATTATTGTAAAAAATATATGTAGTATATATATTTCTCTCTAGTAATTATGTTTTTGTAAATTACCTACTCATTTATTTTGTACACGTAGAACAGCTACATAAGTTTGTAACATTGTTTTGACATAATAACATAAGTAAACATTTGTTATTAGTGTTTTAAAGCATAATTTGTTATTTATTTTCACGTGTACATCTCTGAGATGTAGGCAGGCTAATGCGTCTAAATACGGAGGGTGGGGCATCAGGGTTAAAGTATATAATGATAAACTTCTTTTAATGAACCAATATTTTTGATTAGAGCAATCAACTCAACTTCACTAAAATTGTTAACAAATTAGTGTGTCCGCCCGTAATTCCCGATAAAAAGTTCATAGAATAGCATCATGTTTATAATACCATCGGCATTTATTTATAAAATAAAATCTATTGTAATTGTATCTGTAAGTAGTGTGAAGCTTGTTGTTTAATACATTCATTTTTCCAAAAGTAGCAACACTAGTTGTGTAGTAATAATAAACATAAAGCATTACTAGATAACTATGTCGGGCCTAGTGGCTCGACGGTATTTGGATCAGCATACTAGGCCGTTGGGGCGATTGGCCAACATGGCAGCTAAAGTGTTAATAGTAAAATACTTGAAAACCTATACATAAAACCTACGAAGAGAAAGAATATCTAGCAAGCCAAGTTTTGTCTCACACCCAAATAACTCATATTGTCTAAAAGATGTTGTTACTTCAACTTCACTTTAACATGTTTCTTAAGGTATTCAAATTATGGTCTACTTACTCGTGCTCTTGATGTAAGGGATTTTTCTTCACGAAGCAATGTTTCTAGTTCCTTTCGGAGACTTTCAAAATCTCTGTTAATCCTATCCTTATATATTGCTAATCTACTCCGACGCCTACTTTTATCTGCCATTTCCTTTAAACTCCTAGTTTTACTCTGGTATAACTCTGTTTCTGATTGTACTTCATGCAAGCTTTTTACCTGTAACAAAGTGAAACTTATGTTTATAAATGTCACTTTTCTCAAAAATTATGTAAATTTTGAGGTTCTTTTCAAATTAACAATCACATTGATTTATATCTTTATGAGAGATAATACTCATTACTTATATCAACAGAGGTATTAATTTTTGTAAAAAAAGAACTCTTAAACATTTGTCTCTTCTTATAAATACTCTTCCTATTATGGCTCATTTCAAATCAGTGACAAGGATTGTTTGGTATTTGGAAAGAGTAAGTTTATTTTTTGGGTTAATGTAGTAATCCATTCTCTAGAAATCCATGTAGTATTGTCTTCATTATTCTTAATGCCTTTAAAGTTAAGAAATTAGACTTGAACCATTTTGTATCCTTGCCTAAGTCTATCTGTAATAATTATGCTTACGTGAATTGAAAATAATTTTTAAGTTATGTTATTAGCTTTTAAGTGGTGTAATTTTAAATGTAGTACTTTTACACTTGTACAGAAAAACCAAAAATAAATAAGAAAAGAAAAACAAAGTCACTCAACCAGTTATGACAGGTTGACTTTAAATGAATACAGTTCTATAGCATAACACCACCTTCTATCCATGTCAACCACATAAACTGCCTTAAAAAATGGAAAACCCCCTACTTTTTATAAGCCATACACCAACAGCCCTGATCGCCTGTCTCACCTGTAATAATTGTAAATAATGGTACAAAAACCAAACAAGTCACACCCCTTCCTTGTCTTAGTATCGGAAAACACCTGTAGTTTATACCTGAATAGTAATATTATCACCAGGATCTTATAACACCTATTACACTGTACCACTAAAAAACACTCCAATTACAATGTAGCTCTTATCATTTTGCTTGCTTTTGAAATGTTAACTTTATTTTTTCATATGATCAAGTTTCAATTTCGTCAAGTTATCGTTTAACATATCCTTTTTTTAATATAAATATAGAATAAAATATTTACATTAAAAATATGAAAGAAATATGTTGTTTTCAACATTATTTAAATTTTAAGTTCTCCATATTATAAATTTGTCTTTTATCATCATTAATCATTATTGCATTAATATGCAATGAAAACCAACAATTATAACCAATACAGAATAATATGTTGTATACAATGTCAAAATACTAAATTTATTACAAAAATAAACCTTTACTGGATTCAAATTAAACAATTTTCACTTATTCACCCTAATTAAAATGTTATGTTAATTTCAGACAAATTTAGTGAATAAAACTTTATTGAAACAATTAACGAAAAGTTGTACTATAAATTAAAAAAATAATTCTAAACAAAAATATAAATCTAAACAAAAATATTTGCTTGTAAGAATTCTTACATCTGGTTTTCGTTGACTGTGCTTAGTTATACAAATAGGCTTTTTATAATTTTTTCTGAAGTTATTTGTATAATCATAACACTTAATATTACTAGTTGCTTGTCTCGAGTAATCAGATTGGTGAGAACGAGGAGGCCATGTTGAGTCTGAATCATATTCACTTTCAGAGCCTGAAGCTAGTCTGCTATCAGAAAAACATCTCCTAAGAAAATTCCTAGATGGAAAAAAATCAATTATTAAATTTTAATTATTATTGTAACACAAGAAAAATGTAACATGAAAATAATTTTTTATTCGTATTCACTTCTTTCTCAACTTGAGAGTGCTTATATTCATGGTTTTGGAGTGCTACAAGTAAATAAAAAAACCTTTTTGATATTTTTAAGTAAAATAAAAACAAACTAAAAGTCAAGAAAACTAAGGTATAAATTAAAGTTCAGCTTTCTTGTTGTGTTGTAATTTCTAAATTATCTTTTAGTAGCAGATTTCTGCACTACAAATGACTGCATTAGTATATGCAATATATTACTTATATTATCGTTCTTAAAATATAAAAATATTCACCAAGTTAATTTTCTCATGTGCTTTTTGTTCTTGTATGTTCACTGAATTTATCCTATTCCCAAAAATTAAATATTTTTAGAGCCTATTTGTTATTACCACTGTTATTCCCTCTTCTGTGCTTTACTATTTTTTCATAAAAATATTTGTCATAATGTTGAACAGAAGTAAAAATACTTGTTTTGTCTGCATTCAAAATGTCGAGTTAATTATACTTAATCAAATATTTAGGTAAAATAATTTGGTTTCAAGATGCATATTTGATTTTTTAAGAATAATGCTTACCTCAAATTACTTTTCGCAATTATTGTGTTATGATTCGATATCGGGGCTTATGAATGCACAAATACAATCAGTGCTTATGTTTTGTACTGTAGGTAAACTTTCAAAAAATCTCGAACCTGTAGAGCAAGTCACAGGTAAATGTTTTCGCAAGCTACAGTCAGGAAATAAGGGTGTATAACTCAAGGACCGTTGCTGAGGGCAGTGGGTATGCCGCCTCAGGAGGGGCGCAAGAGGATTATGGCACATATAGACAGGTTGTGCAGGGAAGAATGGAATGCAACCTTGGAGTGTAACAAACCCAAGGTACTGTGGGGTTACTCAGGAGATTTGTGGGGCAAAGAACTACTCTCCTTAAGTAGACATCAATTCAGAGCTACTGTAGAGCTGGTCACAGGCCATGGGAATCTGAGGGGGTTCCAATACAAAATTGGAAAATCTAGGTCCCCTGTGTGCAAGAGATGCGACGAGGACCAAGAGGAAAGCCCAATCCACGTACTCTGTGAGTGCCCTGCTTTGGGAGCTGCAAGGAGAAAGAGCTGGCAGGTATGTACACCAGAGGATATCAGAAGATTTAGCATCAGGTGGGTACTTTGATTTCTGCAAAGAGGTAGGTATCCACTAAGCTAGTCCTGTGGTAGGGATGGGAAGAGAATACAAAGGCTGCAGCTAAGTGCTCTACACCGATAAGGTCCCTCCAAGTTTTAGTATTAAAAAAAAAATATATAGAATCAGGAATTTTTCAAACAGCTTGTTTACTAGTGGAGAAGTTATATGCTTTTGTTCTGAATTATACCTTTTTTTTTTAACCCCTTACTGGTTTGTGACGACTATACGCGACACGAACTGAATGCTGAAAAATGGCCGCTGTCGCGTACACACGTCACGTCAATGGCCTGATCGTATTTATTTCGTTTATGCCGCATTTGCTCGACAAAGTTCATCCGAATGCCGCTAGATCGTGTGCATATATTTTCAAGCAAATATTTTGTAATATGGTACTATTTTTACCAATGTTTTTTTCGATTCAAGACGTTTGAATTGTCAGTTGCTAACGGTCAACCTGCTGTGCATTTGTGCTTGTCTATACGTTTGCCATATTGTTTCATAGTGTTATTTATGCAATTTAATTATTATATGTATAGTGTAGTTAGTGTTTGAAGTTATTATTAGAGTAATATTGATATTTCTGTTTACTTTTTCAAGAGAGATATTTCTTGAACTTTGGCTTTAGGTTATTTATAGGTTATAAAGGTATTCATACATTCTATAAAATGGATGAATTTTTGAGTGACAGACAATTGCATGAATTGTTGTTAGAAAGTGCTTCTGATAGTGATTCAGAAGATGAAATAGATGATTTAGGGGAGGAAATTGAGATAGAAGACAATGCTCCTCTAGTATTAGGCCCTCAGGTGCACAATCCAAACCCAGTATATGCAGCTGCTGTCCTTCCAAATCTAAATAGCCTTGTTTGGGAAAACTACCACTCTGCTGGAAAAAATTTAACTGAAAAAGTTTTTACTGGAGATCCAGGAATAAAGGTAAAGATACAAAATCATAATGATCCATATGAACTATTCAAGCTATTTATCACAGATGAGTTGGTTGATATTATTGTGCAACAAACTAATAAATATGCGGAACAGTTTTTAGCCAATCGTCCTCTTCTACGCTTTTCTAGATTTCATGCTTGGAAAGAAACAAACACCGACGAAATATTTATTTTATTGGCTGTATATGTGCTGCTAGGTCTTATTTGGAAACCTGAAGTAGGAAAATATTATACAAACAAAAAATTGTTTTCCACCCCTGGTTTTACAAACCTCATACCCCATAATAGATTAAAACTTTTGAACCGTTTTCTACACTTTGTGGACAACACTACCCCAGTCATGGAAAATAAAAAAATGTCGAAAATAAAGCCAGTTTTTGATTACATTACAAAAAAGTTTAGCGAAGTTTATGTTCCTAGTCGCAATGTCTCAGTAGATGAAAGCCTACTCTTGTGGAAAGGGCGGTTGAGTTTCTTACAGTACATAAAAATCAAAAGAGCACGATTTGGAATCAAATCGTATATACTATCTGAGGCTAAAACAGGTTATATTTGGAAGGTAATAGTTTACACCGGAAAGGAAACTGAAATAGCCCAAAATACGCAACACCCTCATACAGTCAATGTAGTTCTGAAAGTAATGGAAGGTTTACTTGATCAAGGTTACTGTGTGTATACAGACAATTTTTATACCAGTCCAGAACTAGCACTTGTTCTAACTAGTAAAAACACCGATGTTGTTGGAACTGTCCGAAGCAATAGAAAAGGTTTGCCAAAAGATGCTGTAAAACAAAAATTATCAAAAAATGAGTCACTTGCTGTTGTTGAAAAAGAAGGGAGGATGATCTATGTCAAGTGGGCTGACAAAAGGGACGTTCACCTTTTATCAACTAGACATGAAATTAGTTATGTTCCAGTTATAAGAAGAGGAAAAGAAGTTGTAATACCTGAAATAGTTCATGACTATAACAAAAATATGGGCGGCGTCGACAGGGTCGACCAGATGTTGTCTGCCTATCCTATGGAACGTAAACGGCAGAAAATATGGTACAAAAAGGAGTTTCGGCATTTGGTAAATATGTGCATTTTCAATGCACATGTATTACACCAAGAATCCGGAGGTTCAATGACTTCTCTCCAATTTAGAGAAAATCTTGTAGAGCAAATTGTCTCAAAGCATCTGGACGAATCAAATAAACCAAAGAAAGGAAGACCCCTCAACTGAAGATGATCCACTACGTTTACTGCAAAGGCATTTTCCTGATTTTGTACCTTCCACAGAAAAAAGAAAAAATGCCATGAGGAGGTGTGCTGTGTGTTCCAAGCATAACATACGGCGTGAGTCACGTTATCAGTGTAATGAGTGCGACGTGGCACTTTGCGTTTCACCATGCTTTAAAATATTCCACACACAGAAAAACTTCTAAAATGTGTACAATTGTAGACTTGTGATGTACAGTTTTAGCCTAGTGTTTTTTTCTCTTTTTTTTCTAGTATTAGTGAATATATGGATATGTAGAACTGAAATTCTGTAAAAAACGTCAAAATGTAAGTAAATTTCACTTTCTTCCATAAAAATAATTTTTTTAAATTTTGATTTTATGTTTAATAGTTGTGTAATATTATAACAAATAAAAATAAGTAATAAAAAAAATAAGCACTTTTGGGTTGTTAAAGTGAAATTTAAATCGACCGTTAAGGGGTTAATGCCAAAAATCTGGGAGATAACTCTCTTTACCAAAGTTGAGGATAGGTCTACTTTAGGTAACCAACCCTGCCTACGATGCCACAATTTCCCTTAACTTTTACTAACTAAAGGATCAATGTTTTTTTTCTTTTTTTAAGTTTAAAATGTAGATTTCTATAAATTTATTATTTTTTTCTATACCTTCATCTTATTAAATGTTATCTATCTTAATCAATTGGGTTCTAATTATATGTAATAAATTAGAATATTTTTCAATTCATTCTATTAGCTCACACTCTCATTAAAATTTCATATCTTGTTCAAATTTTCAATTGTTGATAAAATACTTTTTATTCATCCTCTCAAATACATTTTTTTCAAAACTTGTAGTGGATGGCAATTAATGTTAATACAGTTTTTTTCAAATATTAATTGATTAATTAAACTTAATTAATTAATTTCATTTTTGTACGGGAGGAAAACTTTTCAAAAAAGAGGCAAGCTATGTAATACAGTCATTATATCCAATTTGCTTAAAGTAAGTGATAACATATGATTTCATAAAATATCTGATTTTTGATTACAGGTTATGTGGTAGAACAGCTGTTTTAACACATTGGTTATGTTACTTTATTTATATTAATTGTAATTATTAAAATAAAATATGTCCTGGTTTAACTAAGGAGGAATTGACTAAAACATTGTTGTTAATTTTACTCGTTTTATTTTATGATTTTACTCTAATCAACTAATTTGGTTAGCAAGTATATATTATATTACTTTAAACAGTTTACTTCAGGTAAGCAATCCTGTCCATTTGATGTCACAACTGTCCCCTATAATACCAGGGTATCATTACATAATTGTTCCTTAGTCCTCCCTAATTTTCCCTACTCTTCACTATACTTCTAGGAATGTAATGGGTAGATACCTCTTTATAAATAGAGAGTGGATTTACTTCCATTACATGACCAGTATACATAATCTCATAAATACTGTTGACTATGGGGCTTATCCCCCTACCTACATAATTCATTTTTAAACAAAACAATTCTGTAAAATTCATGTTTTCTTTAATTCTTTATTTCTAAACTTTTAAAACTAGACTTTGAAAATGTATTAAAATTATTAAGTAGGTGGGCGCAAGAAGCAAGAGTAGGTGTGCATAAACAGGAAATGAGATCTGGAAGTGGTAGGGGTGTGGCTAACGCCCCTATATAAAGACGAGCTCAAAAGTTTGGTGACCAGTACTATTAAAGTTTTGAAAATGGAGTTAATCCAAAACGCGTCAACAAAAGAGAATACTGAAAAGTTAGGAATGGCAGAAAAATGTACTCAAACATATAGAAATATTCCTAACAGAAATTAAGATGAGTATATTAATAATTTAAATTTTGAAAACTTAAACTAAACTCTGAAAATACATTTTTCATGTAAATGACATTTCAAAAAAATATTTTAGACTTCAATTTTTAAATCATTTTTGCAATTGAACATTAATGAATAAAAATAAACATATACCTGTTAGTAGAATGGCAACAGCAAGAATAGCCACAATCTGTACATGTTGAAGTTTTGGTGTTTTTGTAATTTTCAGTTTTGCCCTCTTCGATATGTCTTTTTTTAGTATAATTTTTAGCTTCAATGGTTTCCAGTGGAATGTTGCTAGGAATTTCTTGTAAGACTCTTACTTTTGGTTTTTGTTTGACTTTGGGTTCTTGTTTATTTTTATATAACCTGGAAGTAAAAATTTGTTGATGAAATTTTATTTACTATACAAACTATACATAGTATATATTTTATAGTATTATATACACACTATATTTAAAACCATATTTCAGGTATTTTTATTATATTTTATTATGGCATGTGTGATTTAAAAAATATTCCTCATGTCATAACTTTTGTTAATAAATAATGAGAATTTATATTTGTCAAATGTTTATTTATGAATTTAGGGCTAAATATTTTCCCATTATAATGGTAATTATTTGATTATTCAAATAAAATCTCTTTTAACATATAGCTCCAACTTTTTCTACTCCCTAATTTGGATCCAGTTTCCTATGTTAATTTAATTTTGAACAAAAAAGACTTATTTGTTTAATTTATTTTATTTACATTTACTTCATTTCTAAAAAGCTGGTATTTTATCTATTCGTATACTACTGACTAAGACTGGTGTTAAATGAAAGAAAAAGAATTATGTTCAAGTAAATCAATGTATAATTATTTATTACAGAAACAAACTTTTTTCAGTTATATTTTGAACTGAATTACCTTTTTATCCTGAAACCAAAATGTAGGACCTGCCTGCAAAGACAGTGCCCATGGCAAGCTATTAGTTCTGGAAGTCTAGCTCTGGGGATGAACTTCTGTATGCCGGAGGTGGAGGAGTCTAGTGCTGAGAGCCAAAGGTGAAGGGATAATGAAGGAGTGAATCAAGACCTGAGATTCAATATTTAAGGTGGTGGTGGTGAAATCGGGAAATCGGAAAGCTACAAATTTTAAATGGAGTGATATTCCACTAGCCAAGAAGGGAGAAGTTTCTCCGTCATCCATTAAAACTATGTGAACCACACTCGATAGCAGAGCCAGTTCAGAAGAATGCTGAGGGATGACCAATCTTACACAAATTTACTTAATTACTGTTTAACTTAATATTGATATTTCATTTTTTTAAATATATTCCTAAAGCTAACAGAGTAGCTATTATGGAAATGGACATTAAAAACTTATTTTTATAATACAAGCCAATACTCAATAGCTTATCTTTAGAGAAATATTTAACTACAGTAAAATCCGCTTAATACACCATCATTTAAGATGATTTCCAGCTTATTACGATTTTTTTCTCAAACCCTAAGACTTAGCATAAAAATATACTAATTTATCACGAATATTACGTTTTGAATCCTGCTTAATATGCTTAATTTTACACTACAGTTTTCTCAACTACTATAGGAAATTTAACGATGTAGCAACAAATTACAATTAAAAATTCACTATGTTAGTTCTATGCAGTTCAGCAGTTATGGTACAGTATAACACATCAATGGATATAAAAAAAACGTTTATCATGGAGTGGAGTCCAATTGGAAAAAGAATAGAACTTTCACTAAACACTTGTAGATATTTACAAACTTGCCTATGGTAGTACTTACTTATATGGGACACATCTCCCGAAACAGCAGTCCTCAACAAATATAAGTAAGTGCTACTATAGACAAGTTTGTAAATATCTACAACTATTTAGTGAAAACTAGTAGCTCACGTGAAGATGGAATCAGCAAATAGAACTTTGATAAAGACTATCTAAAATGATTCTCAACAGGACGTTTACTTCAACGATATAAAACCTAGAGATTATACGGCACAGGATGATGTCATTGCATTTCTGTTTGCTTAAAAGAAAATCCCTTGATTTCTTTACTATATGTGTACAAATACAGTATACATACTACCATAAAAGCATTTTCTCCTTCCTCCTTTTCACCCTTTTTCATTTTTCCTACATCCTCTAAACACAGATCTCATACAAAATGTTAAGTCAGTAGATTCTAGTCAGTCGCATTGGAGATTTTGTACAGTCAGTATGTAACTGTATGTTTCTTTGGATAATTTATTATCATACTGTGTAGTTGTTATCAAGTATAGAGTGGTGTGTCTTTTAGTCTTATGGGATGAGCAGGATAAAAAGAAATTCTCTATCAGTTAATAATAAATTGAAAATTTTGAAATGTTACGATGACGATGCACATTTAGTGATGTGATGAGATATCAAAAGCAAATCGTGGCCAATCTGAACATTTTGAGTTCCACATTAAGAACAATTTTAAAAAAGAGAAATGAGTTAAAAGGATAATCAACGCAAGGTAGAAACAAAAGAAAGAAAGAATGACTGGGAACTCTGAAGAATTGGAAAAAGTTTTGTTACAATGGTTTCATCAATGTCATAGCTTACATCTGCCTAAGAATGGGAAATTTCTAACCAAAGAAGCATGAGATATCACAAAAGATCCTATAATTAATAATTTTACTGGGTCCAGTGGATGGGTTGACTGATTCAAAACAAGATATAACATTGTATATCATCAGATCAGAAGGGAAGCAAAGCCAAAAGAGGAAGATGTTCCTTCGAGCAAATAAATCATGTTACCACAATTGCTGGAGGATTTTCCCCTTGTGATGTTTTTAATGCTCACAAGTTTGGACCTTTTTTAAAACTTATGCCAGATAAGTCAATGTTTATAAGGGAAAATGCCACAATGGAAAAGTAAGTAAAGAGAGGCTTTCAGTACTAGTGTGCGCAAATGCAGATGATTCAGAAAAACTTTAGAAAAAATTATTGGTCCAAGGAAAGTCGAAGTCGCGTCGATGTTTCAAGACGGTTCGCTAGTTTCTTTCACAGCATCGTGCATGGATGACAGAATAACAATTCGTTTTATAGGTAAAACAGCTCAAATTTTTCAAAGAAAGAATTGAAGAATTTTTCTACTTATTGATAACTGTCTAGTACATCCAAAAAATATTGAATTAAGTAACATTAAATTTGTTTTTTAACCCCTCGAACGGCACAAGCAAGCTTCAACCCACTGACCAGGGGATGATAAAAGTTGTAAAGCAGAATTACCTTAAGGGTCAAAGATACTTATGTATCACGGAACTAGATAATCAGCAACATCCTGTAAACATTTTGGGTGGTATTAATTATGTGGTTTCGGGATGTAATGAAGTTCGTTCTGAGGTCATTAAAATCAGTGTCCTAAGAGCGGGTGTCAAATGCTTTCAGTGTGAAATGGCATTGGAATGTATTGACAACAAAGTTAAGGAAAACATGTTTGATGACTTTCTCAACTACGATTCTTTCAACGACAATACACGACTTGTGAGGTACAAACAGTACAGAAAATTGTGAAAGACGTTGCTTCAATAGTTTCCCCTACAAATAAAAGTGAGAATGATGATGATAATAAAGAGGAATACGAGCCTCTGGTGCCAGAAATGCTTGCTGGAGCATAAAAAACCATTACGGAAGTTTTATCCAGTTCAGCAGTTACAGTATTGTATACTTAAACAATGGATATGAAAAATACATTTATTACAGAACATTTATTATTTGCCCAAATGGAAGCAGAAATTGTGCCAGTAATTATCTGTCACTGATGATAGCATCTCTATTGTTACATGAAAAGTATTAAACATGTTAAAACATTTTGAGAAAATTGAGTTATACAGATTACCATCCAGGCCTACAGAAGCTGAACAAAGTATTTAAGGATTGATTAAAAATTCTTCAAGCTTTCATCCACATCATAGATATTTTCTCAAATCCACCACATATTTAGTTCAGACTACCTTTTAATTTGAAAAATATTTTAGTACATCAAAAACTACCAGATTGAAGTACTGAAAAACCGCCTAAACCTCCTCATGGCTCCTTTCCGTGTAACAGACTAGATGTAAGACATGTCCAATACACAGCCCAACAAATAGTTTCCATAGCCTACCAACCAATGTGGACTTCAAGATTCAGGGTTATCATACTTGTACATCCAAAATGTAATATACCAGCTGCAAAGTAAATTTGCACGGCACAGTACATAGGCCTTACCACAGATGGTCTGAACATCCGCTTCATCTGGCTACAGACATGACGTTGGAACCATGAAGATAGACAGGCCAACTGCTCAACACGCTGCTAGTCACAACATCATATCTTTCAATGATTGTTATATCATCAAAATAATTAAGGCCCTCCCCTCTGATTGCAACCTTCCAGAATTGAGAAGATGGGAGTTGTCATACCAGTGATACACCAAATCTAGAGAACCTCCTAACCTCAACATCAGATAAAACTCCTTTTACCTTCCCCCTAACTTCTACCATTTTTAACAACTTCATTTACCTTCCTTCTGACAGACCATTAATATCTGGTTTCAATTAATCAATATTTAAACAAATAACATATAGTACTATATCATAAACTATAAATCTGTGCATCTGTGACATTTGGATATTTATACACATCTGTAGTTCCCTTCAGTCTTTTCTTTTTGATTGTTAATGATCATTGTATAATCAAAATATTTCAATAGTGTGATTCTTTTTCCTGTTGGATTCCATTCTGTATTGAACGTATTTTTCATATCCGTTGATTTAGAAACAATGCCAAAACTGCTGAACTGCATAAAACTACCGTAATAGTTTTTGATTTGTAAATTATTGCTATGTGGTAAAACTTCTCACAATATAATTGTAAAATTTACATTAATTGAAATAATTGTAATATTCAAAACAAAAATGTATGATCAAACAATAAAGGAACTGTTTGCATAACAGCTTATATCTTTTACAGTGCATTGTAATTGTTGGTGTTTATTCCTGCATTCATTATTTATTTCAGTGTCTCAAGTTATTAGATATGAATTTTACAATTATTTAAATTAACATTTTGTTAATTATTTTATAATTACAGTAAACTCACTAATCCGGCAGATATTGGGCTGTGATAGTAATTGAGAAAATGGTTAGGTCAAAAAAACATATTAAATGGGATTCAAAGTGTACTATTCATGAAAATTAGTATGTTTTTTATGTTATTTTAAAAGATCATTATAAGTTGTAAATTGTTTTAAACTGAAGCATATTAAGCGGATTTTACTGTGTGTGTGTGTGTGTGTGTGTGTGTGTGTGTGTGTGTGTGTGTGTGTGTGTGTGTGTGTGTATGTGTGTGTGTGTGTGTGTGTATAAAGCTTAATATGCTCGGGTTTAAAACAATTTACAGCTAATAATGTTCTTTTACCTTAGCATCAAAAACATTTATTTTCACGGATAGTACACTTTGAATCCCATTTAATACGCTTTTTTTTACCTAACGATTTTCTCGACTACTATCAGAAGTTTTCCGCGTAGCAATAATTTACAAATCAAAAACTATTACGGTAGTTTTATGCGATTCAGCAATTACGGTATTGTTACTAAATCAACGGATATGAAAAATACGTTCAATACAGAATGCAATCCAAAAGGAAAAAATTGAACTTTGATGAAGACTGTCTACATTGATTCTGCAAGATGTTTACATCAATGATATATAGAGCTCAGAGTTTATATGGCATAGGATGACATAAGCACATTTCTGTATGCTTAGAATAAAATGCCTAGAATTGTTTACTAAATGTACAAGTACAGTACACATTCTACCATGAACACTTTTCCTCCTCTTTTTTTCACCCTTCTCCACTTTTTCTACATCCTCTAAACACGGATTTCATACACGATGTTAAATCAGTAGATTCTAGTCAGTCACATTGGAGAATTTAGTAAGAGGCTAGGTGCAGCATCGAACAAGCAAGAAGAAAACAAGGTTTTCACTGCTCAATCACGGAAAAAGCAGTGCGTGCAACAAGGACGGTTGAAAATTTGGTTGGATAATTTTACTCTTGGTGTTATACGACAAACAATTTATGATTTTTATTTGAGGAAAATGTATCCAACTTTAGATGCATTATTAAATGAGCTGAACTAGAACATATCAGATTTCCCATCAATGTCCAAGATGACTTTACACCAAATAGTAGAAACTTAGTTTCCAATTTTAAAAATTTACAAAAAAGGCTGTCTTAATGGAGTCAAAAATAAACAAAAACATAGTTTACATCAGAGGTTTTTCTTGCTTCTGAGTTGGCGTTGGCAGCTGGCTGCACGAAGATGACAACATCGCGGCAGAGCGCAGCTCACAGTGTTCAGAGGCAATAGTGTCCATGCCTGTGCTATCAAATAAAATTAACACCTACCTAATTTAATAATAACATATGTAATGGTATAAGAAAAATTAAACAATTTTAACGGTATATTGGTTGATGCCGTCTGATGAATGGTTTTCGAAAGTTGTTAAACAAAAAGGGCTATAAAAAAAGTTTCTAATAAAATAAAACTTCTGAAATTAATAAATTATGTTTAGAAGCCCTTCTTGCATTAATAACATATTAATATTTTAGACAATTCTGATTACAGATTTATTAATTTTTTCAATTTTTAAAGTGGAATTTTTTTTTTAACTTCAAAACCCATGCCTTTTTTGGCTATGCTGTGATATAAAAATTAAAATTAAACCGAAAATATTTTTTTTAATATAGCCAATCAATGCAGAAGAGAATAATGAATTTTTTAGTTTTTATTTGGTAAAAATTGATAGCATAGTTTAGATTTTATGAGCCGCCAAACTCTAGTCTCCAAACTTTGGTTACAGACAGTAATTCTAGGTTTTTTGAGAAATATTTTATATCAATAAACAGAAAACATTTATTTTTCTACCTTTTTAAATCTTTTGTATTACTTATAGTTACCTAATTTTATCTCTACACTTATGTACTCACCTTGAAGTAAGAGCAATATCTTTATTATGTTATACTTTCACTTTAACCTAAATACAAAACAATAAATATTCCTTAGATTTCATTTTTTAATATTTTTTTATAATATCGAAAGAATGAAACATTATATTTTGCACATTAGAACAACTACTTAATAATTTTACTTGGATAACTTCATTTATTTTATATTTGTCACTTGTAAATTTATAAACAATTTTAAAAATTAGAAAGGTGTATTTAAGATGTATTTGTTTTTCAGATATCAGCTGTTTAATCAATATCATCTGGTAAACTTAATTGGCATAACTCTTCCTTTTTAATAAATTTACTTTTATTACCAGCTTTTTATGTGATGGTAACTGTGAAGTTGTATAAATCTACTAAACTTTTATTTTATGGAGCATATTTAAGTATTATCTGTGTTCAGACAAAAGCATTGTGTTATAAATAAAGATTTTAAAAACAAAATTGTTAGAAATTACATGTAATTATGATAACAATTTTTTGTATTGATTTATCATTGTTATTATTATTAGTAGTAATAATAATATAATTAATAAAAAGTGATATTTTAAAAGTAAATATAATTAAATTTAAACTAAATATAAAAAAAAATAAATTTATTTCTTATATTCTATAAAAAATTATCTTCAGAAAGTTATTTCTTCAACCCATGATTTTAATTTTGTCTTCAATAGATTTCAAATTGTCTCCCTAACTTAGTTAATTCTGTGCAGGACATTATTAGGAATTTTATTATACAAAGGTGTATTAAGAGTGCTTTGACAAAACACACTAAATTTGTATTTATCAATGGATTTTCATGATTCTTGTTTACTTTTCTAAGACTCTACTATAACATAGAATTATAATAAACATGCAAAAAAAAAATTTTTGAGAAAAAAGTTACTCACTAAAAACATTTTTCCAAAATTTTGTTTTCATTTTAAATATAAAATTAAAAATCAGTTTCTAAATAAAAGCATCTTGTCATTGTACACATAAAAATGAGGTTTTTCTAAATTTTTACTTAGTTATATTCACAAACAACGGAGATACAGGTTTATAACTAAAAAGTGCACATTTAGTTCCACAGCACAACATTGCGAAAAACACATAATTATGTATAAATATAAAAGTAATTAATTAAGTCATTTGTAAAATTACAAAATAAACATGAATAATTCAATTTTAGCTTTAATCAAATGTTTATGTTGTCTTTATGTCAGAAAAAAAAGGTTTTTTATGTTATATACACTAACAAAAACTATTACAAACAATAATAAACTTATTGTAAACACTAAACTTCCAAACAAGAAAATTGTGAGTAACAAACAAAAATGATAGCTGACATGGATACTTGGCGCTGAGCAGCTACAGTTATCAAGTTTGAAATAAAACAGAGTTGCTAGAAGAGCTAGAAGAGCCTTTATGTACTATAACTTTTTAAACAAGTTCATTATGAATGCTTTAATGTATGCAAGAATTCTTTTATCAATTATATTACATTTTTTAAAAATATTTTGTGAAAGTCTGAAAATTCGGACGTTGGGATCAAACGCGACTTTTCAACAAGTGCGAAAAACCAGACGTTGGGATCAAAAGGTTGAGTTACTATTAAAACACTTGGAAGTTGTAAGACATTGGTTTATACTCTAGCCATGTACATGCAATATACATACATATATATACTAACTTCATATCTGGACCGGCAGTTGATCCGGATATTCCTCTGTTATTCACCACATTCTCAGTCTCCCTACTTGCATCGCCACTTGAGTATTTATCCTGTTTACAACATTCATTGCGGCAGCTATGTGGTATGACATTTCCCCAGGAGCTGAAATACAAAAATATTTTTAACTGCTTATAAATGTTGTTTTATCCCATGTAAGCATACAAGAACTTGTTTGAGGTTGATATGAAGCATCATAAAATCTTGGTTCTTAATAATCCAATCAGCTCCCAATGCACACACTGCACTAATTACATGACACTGAAATCGCTGTTTGTTCATTACTGTCTCTATAAGTATATATATTTTGATCCCATTTTGTAAAAAAACTACTACTTACTGATGTCTTTCAGCAGACACAATTTGCATTAGATCAGTGCATGTTCAGTGCTGTGAGTCACGAACAAGTCTGTTGCTCAGGTGTGTTCTATGATTGAGAGTCTGTGGAGTTATGGTGGTCTGTGATGTGTGTTCAAATATAGTGTTTGATTGTGAGAATGTTTTATCAATTAGAATGTGGTGTGGTTTTTGTAATCTTTGTACAAGTTTTCTGTTATGTTTTCTTTATTGCTTTTCTTGATGAAATGTAGAATTTTTAGATTTGAGTTAATGTTTGTGTGTGTTTACAGCATGTTCTGCATATGTTTAGCAAAATTCGATTTTGACTATGTACTTTTTATGTGTTTCTTGTATCATATGGTGAAGTTTCTCCCTGTTTTACCTATGTAGAAGCTAGGGTACTTGTTACCTGTGATTCTGTATACTCCTGCTCGATCATGTTTCTTCTGGGGTGTTTTATTTGTGTTGAGTAGGTTTTTTGGTAGATTTGGATGTTTTAAAGGTGACTTTCAATTAAAGTTTTCTAAATAATGAAACTATTTTTGTGATGGGTTTTCATGATATGTTAAGGTTACATAATTTTGATTTTATGTATTATTGTTGTTTTTTGTGGTGTGTGGTGTGTTATGTATGTGTTGTTTTTTGTGCATCATGTTACCTCTTACGGTGTGTTTTTATCCATTTCTATGGGAAATATATTTTATTGTGTTCAATGTCCCTGCCTTCATTGTTCAAGAGTATGCTAATTACTTTGTGTATCACGCAATGGAAGAAGGCATGTGTTGTATGGGATGGTTGGAAGTGTTGTTTACGACTCTGTCTGGTGGTAGGTTTTCTGTATATTTTAAATGTTTAATTGTTCTTTTGTTTTGTAATTGTAAGATCTAGGAGGTTGATTATGTTCTGTTTTCACCATGAACTTTATATTGTCGTGTATCTTGTTTATGTACTTGTAGAAGACATGGATCAGTCTTTTGTTATCTTTGAATAGAATTAATATGTCATCTATGTATATATATGTGCCAGTATATTATTTTATGGACGTATTTGTTGTTATTTATGATGTGTTTTTGTTCAAAGTTGTGTATAAATATTTTGGACATGATGCTTGATATAGGGGATCCCTTAGTTAGGCCTTCGTTTTGACTGTAGTATTTATTGTTATATGTGATGTAGTTTAATTATTTTATTAAATGAATAACACCAAAACACCTTATCAAAATAATAAGAAATGGCATCACATTTAAAAACGACACCAATCTCATAAGCCACATAGAATCTAAACACCAACATACCAATTAAAGAACAATAAACATACTACAACAAATGTTAACAGTGAATAAAAGACCAATCAACTTAATCCAAGAAATAATAACACTACCAGTAATAATTACATCTCAAAACTACTCTACATATAATAATACCACACTCAAATCCAAAGCCTATCAACAGAAACAAAACAATCAACTTCCTTCACCTCACAATTTCAAAACAAAACAAAAGTACAGAAAACCCCATTGCCACAGACAGTTATACATAACATTTCTAACCACTCCATACAACACAATCATGCTGCAGAAACAGATACAACAAACACGCTGATAGACAACACGATGTGCAAAAAAACACTCATGTAAAAAAACAACTATAATGCACAAAAACAAAATTAAATAACATTAACATGCCATGACAACAAATCACAGAAAACAGCTTAATCATTCCAAAAATTCCAATAAAAAGTCAGCTTTTAAACATCCAACACAACCAAAAAACACCTATACAACACAAAAACACTCCAGAACATACATGATAGAGTAGGAGTATGCAAGATCACATAAAGACTGTCCTAGCTTCTAAATAGGACAAACAGGGAGAAATATCATCACACCTGAACAACAGTCTTGTTCGTGACTTACAACATTGAACAATGCACTAATCTAGTGCAAAACGTGTCTGCTGAAAACATCAGTAAGTCATGGTTTGTTACCAAATGGATCAATAAGTACACATTAATAAAATCCTCAAGATGTAAAATCCCAAAACTGCATTGTTTATATTTTTAGTTATAATTTTTTATGATTACTTTACAATATACACGTCACAGTATAATCTAACAAGTTCGATAATTACACAACCAGGAAAACAACTAGGGAAGGTGTTCAACAAAAGGCAAGAGTGGGTTACATAAATATTTTTGACGTAGTTATAATGAACGACGTTTAACATATTAGGATAGCTATACAAAATTAATCCAATTTATCACCAGAACATAATATTTACCATTAACGTTAGTAAATTGGTGAATAAATTTAGTTCGAGTAGCCACAATTTCTGAGAATTGATGTAGACAAAGATTAGAGTGTGTTTCCTTACCACTACTAATAACTGGTCAACAGATGGAGCCTAGACAAGTAAACACAATATGGATTACTTAATAACACAAGTGAAAGTCGGCATAACAGAGTTAAAAATACACTGTTGTACTTTAGGTTCAACTGTCTCAACTGCATTTGCGCTCATTTCTGTTGGATTTGACGCCTTCATAGCCAATGTGTTAATCACAGTTGCTGAGAACCAAATATAATAACAGATCACCAAATGTCTAGAATGTAGTTTTTTTTTAATGCTTATTTAAAACTGTGCTGTACGTCTAAATTAAGAAAGCGTAGTTTATGGGTATGCAATAACACAGCTTTAGTCGTCTTCCAAAAAATTCTGTTTTTATTATGCATTTAACTAATGCTAAGCTGAATTTAAACAGCCGTAAGTCAGTACTGATAGCATGGCTATTTACCATGTTCAGAAAGTATGTTAAATGTTGAATTGTACAAACTAGTAAAACTGAACAATTCAAGATATGAGAATTTTTATTTCGATCACATATTTGAGCATGAAGGCCAAACGATATTAGGACTGCCTCCTTACCATCTAGAGTTGAATCCAATGGGACTAATTTGGGCAAAAATTAAAAACAAAATTGCAACAGAAAAGGTTACAAATGACATCAATCATTTCAAAATGATGGTTGAACAAAAGTTCAATGAATTAGGAACTGAATTTTGGAAAAAGTGTTGCGATCACGTTTTAAAAATAGAAGATAAATATTACGATCCAGATAGGGTTATGAATATGCACACAAAAACTTTAATAATTGAAAATAATTATAGTAGTAGTGATGAAGAGTCACTGAGTGAAAGTGAGGAGTCAGATAAAATAGATGATACTATTCAGCCAATAAAATGAGTCAACTATAATTGATATTCCCTATTCGATGGTTTCTCCGTATCATAGGTTTATGTGGTCTATACTTATGGGAGCCTCTTTCTAAAAGAGTGACACGCGTCAAGTTGGAAAGGTTAGTGTTTCCTCGGAGGCTTTTTACTAATGTCCACCGCCCACAAAAAATTAAAGAAAACAGAAATCATACAAAACCCGATATGATACATTTTCTTATTAATAATCAAGAAGAATCAAATTTATAGTGTGTAGGGTTTTTAGTTTAAAAGTTATTCAACGTATAGTTACACAGTAGTTTGACGGGTACTGTAAGAGTAGACAAGTGAACAAACGTTTTAACAAATGCATCAGGTATAAGCATAACGTTGCCGATCTGCACAGCAAGGCTGAGGAAATGACTGTGTACCCATGCACACACTTGTATGTGCATCTCACATCCATCTCTCCTTAAATGGCAAGATTCCACCCACTCACACTCTAACCTGTCCAAAAACTATGCTTTCTTAACTTGGACGAACAGTACACTTTTATAAATAAAAATAGTAATAATAATTTAATGTACTTGAGAAAGTCCATTCAACATATAATTTCGTTTTAATGATTCAAGTAAAATTTAAAGTGAAAAATGACAGATCAGGCTTCATTTGTAAATATGATCTTTGAAATGGCTTACCAAATGGTATTGTTTGAATTTTTTTAATTAATTAATTGAAAGGGTAAAATATGTTACATGATTATTTTTTTAAATACAACATATGATACACATATAGCATATATGTAAATGAAATAATTTTTATCATTTAAATGCCTATAGAGTAAACATCAGTCAGATTTTAAAAGTACTTGTTTATACTTTTAATACAAAACATCATTTTAGATTAAAGTGAAACAAAAGAACAGAATTTTAATAGAAGTTTGATAGGTAAGATATTTAGATTTTTTAATCTTAATCCCTACCCTGCTACAGACCCATTCCTATTCTACTTTAAATCAAAGAATAGGGATAAAGTGATGTTACAATAGTCAGATCTAGAATACAGACTGATAAACATATAATGTTTTAGTTTTAAAATATGTTTCTAAAATAAAGTAAACAACAAATCGTTATGAACTAGGATGTCAGACAAAACTTGTTTTTAAACTGTATGTATAAGAAAAAATAATTTTAATTTAGTTAAAGTAAAATATTTTAAAAAACAATTAAAGATGCCTCAGTTTTAATACATTAAGTGTTAATAGAAATTATGAGTGTCCTCACTGTAACTTCAAATTAACACGTTCAGCACAGCTTGCGTTCCGGCACGCTCTGGGTTCCCTTACGAGGCACAGAGAGCGGTTGGTGCGCCCCCAGCTTATTTTCTTAGAGACGGCGAGTTCACTGAAACGCTCACTCCCAGGCTAATTGAAACTTCTCTAGTGTCGATAGATGTTTGTATAAAGGTTTGATTTTTACGTCAGTGCTTCAGAATAGTTTGGAGAACATTGTGCCTGAGTCGTTTTTAAATCCGACCATCCTAAGTTAACTTTTGATGCTTCAACTGAAACAATGCTTCAGGGAGTTTTATGAACAGATTTAATTTGGTTTAACTTTTATATTTTAATGTTTTTTTTTAGTCTGAACCATTTAACGCGGCAAAATATATGGTAAAAACAACGATCACAAAAATTAACTAAGCTTTCTGAATTAACGCAAAAATAAACGATAACTGCCCTATTAGAGTGAATGAACCAACTCAAGGTGGGAACAAACTGTTGTAAATATGAGTCATTGACAAAATGCTTGGTCGCCTGAAAACCTAATGTGTCAACATAAGATTTTAGTAGACAAATGTCAGCTAATCTTGGCTATAAATAGTCTTGGACGTGACTTATGTATTATCTATGTCTCCGTTTACATTATCAATCTCTATCTTTGTGAACACATGGCACAAACAGAAACAAACATTCCGAGTTAAACGTTGAGTGCTTATTTTAGTATGTAGTATATTTTAGTAGTAGGGTCTTTAGTTTTGTATGTAAATTATCTTTTTTTCTCTGTCTTTTTTAATGTGCTTTATTATTTGTCATACAGTAATTTATCATTTGTATTTCTTTTTTTTAATTGTGACCCGATAAACAAAACAATATTTTAGTGTCTAATACACTGTTCTGATGTCCCCAATAAACATGTATATGTTAAAAATAAAATTGAGATGAAAACAACGGGCTCGATAATTAGATGCTACGACAAGCTATGCAATCCGCATGGCGTTCCATTGCAGTCAGAGGTGGAAGTTAACGAAAAACAGACAGTAGTTTGATGAGATCACCAATATCGCTGCCGTGCTGAAAGTGTTCATCTTAATAATCATAAGTATGATAGTAATAACTATGGAAAGTGTTTTAGTGGATGTACTACTACTATTTAAATGTATCCTCATCAATATATATTTTTTAATTGTTAAATATTTCTCATGCAATAGTACTTACTGATATAACTAGATGTTAACGCAATGTCTAAGATATAAAAATACTTTTTTTGTTTATATTTATGCTAGTTAGGATAAAGGCTGAGTCAATTGAAATGATTTGTTTAAACTATATGATAGTGATAATTTGATATATTTTAACAGCCCATTGGTTAAGTAGGTAGTACTCCTATATTCATTTTTGAGTTGAATTCCCTGATAAAAAATAATTAATGCTATGATTGCAAGCTTTTGGAAAATCTTTTATAGAAAAACATTTTATTTTAATAATTTAAAAAAATAAATGAGGAATTCTAAACTCTATATTAGTATCCTTATGCTAAAATTATATTGTTATTTATATTTTAATTTAATTTATGTTCTAAATTTCAACATAAAAAGTCATCTTGTAAATTTAATATTTAGTGAATATAGTCAACAATGTCGTTACAATTATGAACTTACTTGGAACCCAAAGTTGATGAAGCTGTTGGCAATGAAGACACAAATATAGATCGAATGTCTTCTTTAGTACGAACCAGCTGTTTTCTTATTAATGGAGCTTCATTTTGATGTCTATTTTCATCATCTAATATTTTTTTCTTTTGCCTTGCTTCTATCCCTCGATTAGCTGCTTTCTCTGCATTTCTTTTCTCTTGAGCAAGGTAAAGAGAAGCTATATCTGGCTTAAATAATAACATTTTATAAGAATAAAATATAATAAACCACAAAAAACTAACAATTGTTTAAAAACAATAATAGTAACAGAATTTATAAAATGAGATCCGTAGATTGTAATAAATCATACACTGGCAAGACAAAGCAAATGTAAAATTAAAACAGATATAAAGAGCTTCTAAACCATGCGTTACGCCAAACCATTATAACAAAAACATAGTCCCTTATACCATTAAAAATGAAATCACTGCACCCCTTTTCCAACTAGAAGGAATGAAAAAGAAGTTGATTTAACATAGAATAAGAACAACTGATTCAAGCCAATGCAAGAATACATCATTTTCTGGTGAAAGATTTGCTGATTCTAGCTACTCAGAGAGAGAGAGAGAATTTGTAACTTTTTCGTCCATATTTTAATATTTTAAATATATGACTAGTGTCTGGCTCTCTGGCATGCTCTTTCTACATGACATTGAGATACAGGTTCTAAACTGTGGTTCAGATCTACTTGTTTCAAATTTTATGTAGTTGTTATAACTACAGATAAATGTTGAAAATTAAAACGTAAGACACTATCTGTTTAAGTTCGGTCGCTCCAATACACATACAATCAGTGTGCCTTATTATAAATACTTACTAAACAAATATATATTCAATGGTCTTTATTTGGTAATTAATAATATGGCTAAAGATTTTAAGTACTTAATACATGTTTTGCAAAAAATTATTAGTATAATTATAATTTAAAAAATACTGGGCCTTCCACAAGCAATACCTACTGTTCCAAGCAATATCACATTCTCTGCAAGTGAAGCATTTTGGATATCCTTCATCTGTCTACAGATTGTCTATATATGATAGTTATCTATAGGCTCTTTTTCTACTCTACTCTCTTTGAACTAGTTTAGTCATGTCCTTATTATTTCTGCATATTTTTAATGTAATTATCTTTTGTTTGAACTTAATAAAATAGTAACTTGCCAAACTTAAAACTTAAAGAATTAAATTAACACTGTTAACTTCCTATGCTGACCCATTTCCCAGTGGCAGGGATCGCTAATGAAATGATGCTTTCAAAACACATCAGCATAGTAAGTTATTAGTTTTACTTAGTTCTTTACATAATTACCAGTGTTTTATTATTGTTTAAATAAATTTTCTCTCCAAAATCTAGGGTTATATGTGGGAAATCATTAAAAATCATCCATTTTTTTACATAAGACCAACACTTTTAATCACAAAAACGTCAAACCCATTGATTTTAGAAAAAATTCTTATAAAACGGTTTTTAATAGAATTTGCCAGTTTCAGGGGCTAATTTTCATTTAATAATTTCCATCTTGGAGAACGCCTAAAGTAAAATGTATCCACCCAGTAAACAGTAAAAAACACCATTCACCCTTAAAGTAAAAAACACACATGGGTAAAATACAACTTTTGATCCTTGAGCTACTTCACTTACTATTACATCTTCAAGTCAATCATTGTAGTCTGAAAGAATTGCGAGCAAAAATCATCAAATACTAGCAAATTATTTGCGAGTATTTGCAAATATCACAATTTATTTCAATAATATTTATTATTAAAAATGTTTTATTTAAAAGTTTTAGAATACCGTCATAATAATATAGCAGTTATGGAACCATATATGACATTCAAAAAAAGCAGTTAGATCTTGTAAATTTTGTACAACCAAATTTGTACAAAGTGATTTAGACATTTTGTATCTTGGAACTTTACAATTGACATAGTGTCTGATTGTATTTATTATTTAAGTATTATTATTTCAGAAAACATCAGTGTCGTGTTTCAAGTGTAAACAGCTCTAATTAACTAAATGATAATACTGTAATAGTTTGATGTAGACATGATCTTTAAATTTGTTGCTCTGCTTCTGCAAAGAAAGAAACGCGATTAGGAAAGAGATGATATATCATATATATATATATATATATTGTATAATGTTTTAGTTAGGCTAATAGTCAAATGCTAAAGCAGAACGAGACACACCATTAAACCTCACGCACTGTACACTAGCTAATACCAGCCTTATAATTCTGTGCATATTATAAAAGAATAACCATCATACCAATTGTAAAATTTTACTTTTTAAAAGCTAATTTTATCGGTCATTGACCCAGTATCTCACCACCTGCAGGCACTGGCCTGTAGTCCATGTGTAACTGCTAACCTAATTAAATTGACATGTGGTAAAATTATGTCGGCTATATTCCAAAGCCGATTTATTAGATTGATGCCACAAAATTTTTAATATATATAATTTTTTTTAATGTTTTTTTATTTCTCCAGCTCAGGATTAAAAAATTTCTACCTAATTCTCAAAGATTTATGCACCCTCTGAGAGAATTATTTTATCGAACATTCAATGAGGTCTAAGAATGTACACCAATTAATTCACCCAAATATTATTGACGTTACTAATAAAATTATTCTATTTGTTATAAGTTTGCTGACAAACTGTATGCCTTCAACTTCTAGAATATTTTGATAAATTTGTGTTGTTAGATGTGATAGATTATAATGAATTTAACTCTATGAATATAAAAACCTAAATTTAATGAGAATATTAGTAACAAAATAGGAAGAATAATCTGTAATGTTTGTTTTTTACATAGGGCTGTTTTTTATAACTTTAGTAACTTTGGTTAGATATTCAGTTATTAAGGATAAGAAAAAAAATTGGAAAATAGTTCTTTATTACATTTTGATATTACTTGCGACCAGACTTTTTAATAACTAAAGGTTGTTTTTTAGTTAACAAAAAGTCTGGTCACAAGTAATATCAAAGTGTAATAAGTAATTAACAACCAGCTCGTCATGAACAGCAAGAAGATTTCGATATGGAAAATAGTGTTATTTTAATAATTTGTATCATAGATTGTAAATTGAAATTCATAGGCTAGTCAGGTAGAACTGGCTAGAATTAGTATTATGTTTGGATGTGTGGTAAACTTAAATTTTCTTTCCGATTTGAAAAATATAATCTTTTTAACTCTGTTAAAATAATTTTTTTGAAAACTAAGTACAAAAAAGGAACTACAAACAGAACAGAAAATGTTAAAATTAACAGAATTTCTGTTATATATTATGTGTCATTCTATGTTAAAAACATATTACCTTCTAACAATATTTACCTGTTCTGCAGCTTTAACATGACTCTGACCAACATCTTTTAAGCAACTTTTGTATAATGCTTGAAGTTCTTTTAATTTATCTTCCTGCCAGAGCATTAATTCTTTCTGCCTTTCTCTTTTACAAAGATTTTGTTGATATGATTTCTCTAGGCGTACCTTCTCCCGTAAAGTATAAGCTAAATCTTTAGATTGTTGTCGAACCTAAAAATTGACAAACTCATGTAATTTACTAATTTATTATTTTACATCAAAATTTCTCTGTTAAAATGGTAAATTTTGAAACAGTCATTAAAATTACCCAGTTTTCCAACACTCAACTTTTAAAAAAATAATGTTTGGTAGTATTAATGTTACTATAAATTTAGTAAATGTTAGTCTGTATGTGTGTTTATTAGGTAAAGAAAGTTGACGATGTTGTTTGATTCAGTTTCAATGGTATATATTCACTTAGGGAGTATGAAGTTAAGATGTTTGAGAAATATACATTCATTTCCTTGGTATAATTGGATTATATGATCTTGGTATTTATACTTGTTGTTATAACATCTAGGTATATGATGTTTGTTATTTATTGTCTTGTAAAATGTGGTTTGTTTAACTCAGAGGGTGAATATTTCTGCATAGAAGGTAGCAATTAACAAACTTTTGTTATCAACTAGAAAAAAAGATTCTATTAGACCCAAAGATGCTAACAATCTACAGGCCATTTGTCTGTAGATATAAAACATTATGGGATATGAAATAATTGTTTGATATGATTAATTAAGACAAATGATGATTTCATTGATGAAAATTTGTTAAATTTTGCTGACTATATAATGACTGTATACAGGATATTGGTCGTTTATCGAATTGGATTATTGATGTGGAGGTTTGGAAATGGAAAAAGAATAACAAGGAAGAAAAATGTTTTTTGTTATAGTAGCTAAGGTATAACAGTGTGCTGTGATATGAAATTATAGATATGTTGAACAAGAATAATATATATAATAAACTTTTTTCCGCAGAAAATGCAAAAAGTTAATTTTTCTGCACATTTATAATGTTAGTCTGTAGTAGCGTGTATAGCGTGAACCGACCACGCAGTAGCTACAGCACACTGCAATACGTCAGTCAGTTTATTTCAATACTAAACATAAAATCTAAATATTTAACTTTTGGTTATAATTTTATACAACATGACTATATACCTACATTAAAATATACCTACGAAGTATCCAGTCAGGATAGATTTGGTTATAGTTTTATACAATACTACTACATACCTACATTAAAATATACCTATGAAGTATCTAGTCAGAATAAATTTGGTTATAATGTTACACAACATTACTATCTACCTATATTAAAATATACCTATGAAGTATCCAGTCAGGATAGATTTGGTCATAATTTTCTACATCGGCAATAAGTCTAAATACTTACCAAAATTACAACCAAATCTATCCTGAATGAATACTTCGTAGGTATATTTTAATATAGGTAGATAGCAATATTCAATAAAATTATAACACAAATATCAACTTTTTTCCTGCGGAAAATATGGAAAGTTACTTTTTTTCACATTTTAAATGTTAGTCTGTAATGGCATGTACGCCTATAGTGTAAACCGCAGTAGCTATAGAGCACTCCACTACGTCTAGATTTGATTGTAACTTTATACAACATTACTATATACCTATATTAAAATATACCTACAAAGTATCCAGTCAGGAGAGATTTGATTATAATTTTATTCAACACTAATATTTACCTATATTAAAGTATACCTACAAAGTAATCTTTAGATAGATTTGGTTATAACTTTGGTAAATATTTAGACTTATTGCTGACGCAGAAATTTACAACCAAATCTATCCTAACTGGATACTTCGTAGGTATATTTTAATATAGGTAGATAGTAATGTTGAATAAAATTATAACCAAATCTATACTGACTGGATACTTCATAGGTATATTTTAATGTAGGTGTATAGTAATGTTGTATACAATTATAACCAAAAGTTAATTATTTAGATTTTAAGTTTAGTATTAAAATAAATTTACTTTGGCGCAGTGCAGTGCGCTATAGCTACCGTGCAGCTAGTTCATGCTATACATGTTATTACAGAGTAACGTTAAAAATGTGTAAAAAATTAGACTTTTAGTATTTTCCGAGGAACAAAGTTAATATTCGTGTTCTACACATTAAAACGAGTAATTTCTATATGTAATGCAGTGCGCTGTAGCTACTGCGTGCCCGGTATACGCTATAGGTCTACATGCCACTACAGACTAACATTTAAAATGTGAAAAAAGTAACTTTCCGTATTTTCCGTGGAAAAGAAGTTGATATTCGTGTTCTACACATTAAAAGGACTAATTTTTTTTATTTTAAAAAACCAACGTCACTAACTATTTCACCGACTATATTTATAGCAATTTGTTTTATTTCTAAACACTTGTTTTGATGATTAGACAAATGATGTATTCTTAGTTACCTGCTGGAGTCTAAGTTTTTTTCTTCGATCAAATTCTTTCTTCATTTCCAAATCAACATCTCTTAAAAATATTTTACTTTTTGATATCTCTTGTTTAGCAGTATTTCCTGTCTGCATTATGTTTAGGTATAAAACAATAAATGCAAAATTTTGCTTTAAACCCAGTCAAATATAATTCATATTGGCTTTTGCTAAAATAAAAACCAGTCAAATATAATTCATATTGGCTACCTTATAATAATAAACAAGGGTAATCATAAAAAAGTCTACAGATTATTTCTAGCTATAAATTATTGCTTAAAAATAACGCTTCTAAACTTTGCATTGTATAATAATTATTAATAAATCACGAAAATAGTACTAATACTATCGCAACAACCTGTTTGTTTTAAACTTCTTTTCTTCCTATTCATTAACACTAACTCTAATAACAGGGTAATATTATGTAAATCTTTTAAAACAGCTGATAATCATACGTTATAAGTTTAAAAAAGATATATGGCGGCGGTTACACTCGAAACACAGATAAGAATGCACAGTACTCTAAAATTTATCTGGTTCTAAGTGAATCATCCCAATTATGCTTCAAAATAATAATTTTAAACCTTTTATATAATAATAAGTAATTTTAAATTCGATTCATTGTATGTGTAAATAGGCATTTTAAATAGCTTCACATCATACTGTATTATGAACTATTGATTTAAAAAATATCGAAATCTTGTTGCTGTTCATGACGAGCTGGTTGTACATTAGTTATTACACTTTTACTATTACTTGCTACCAGACTTTTTGTTAACTAAAAGTTGTTAAATTGTTAACTTACACTTGGAGGAAACGTTTTCTTTTTACGACTTCTTCAACCTCGTATTTTTGCCGCTAGGAATGCTGTAGTTGTGCTTCCTCCGTACCATTTTTTTGAAAGTTAGAAGTGATCTGATCGAAGAGTATGTGTGATCTGTACCGTGTCTGTTCATTTAAGATGTCATTGTTATGTGTGTTGCTATGTCTATATATTTCATACTGTTCTAGTGTGTTTAATTTATGGCCTTTGTTGCATATGTGGAGGATGCTCATGTTATTTTCCATACTTTTGCTTAAGTGTTTAGTGTCCATGAGGTGATTTGCGAAAGTGGATTCAATAGTAGTGCGCAGTGCGCTTTTGTTTTCTTTATATTTTTCGGCGAAGATCTCCCTGTTTGTCCAATATAGAACTTTTTGCAGTTGCTGCATTTTAGTTTGTATACGCCTAGGTTATTTTATGTGTTGGTATTGTTATTAATGATGTGTCTGAAAGCTGTTTGGCTTTTATTTGTTGTTCTGTAAGCTACATTGTGTCCTGCTTTTAAATTGGTGTGCGTTTTTATTTTATTTGTGAGTTTGTTTATGTATGTGGGGGGTGATGAATTTGTTTGTGTTCGTGTTTTTGTTACTGTTCTTGTTGAGTATTTTTTTGTGTAGTTTGTTTATTAAATAATTGTCATATCCATTTTTGTTAGCTAAATATTTGGTAGTGTTTAGTTCCTCTGTGTAGTTAGTTGTGGACATAGGTATTTTATTTAGGCTGTGTAGTAAATGTTTGAATGCTCCGGTGTTTATGTTGTATTGGTGGTTCGATGAGTTGTGTATCAGTGTGATTGCCATGGTTGGCTTGCAGTATATGTTAAATTCATGTTTGTTTTTATTTTTTGTTATGGTACATGAAAAATACGAGGTTGAAAAAGTCGTCAAACGAAAACGTTTCCTCCAAATGTAAGTTAACAATTTAACAACTTTTAGTTAATAAAATGTCTGGTCACAAGTAATAGCACAAGTGTAATAAGTGATATAAACAGAATTAAAATAAATTATTGATTATATTAAAATAGTGACTTCATTATTGCATCTGTTAATTCATGCGTAGCAATTTAAGCCAACAGTATTATGTTCCATAAAAATGGCAATAAAATATATATATCGAACAGGGTAATCACAAAAATCTTGCTCTCTGAATCTATGGTATAATGTACGAGTGCAGTATGTTGTCATCTTTAAAAATAATGTAGTTGCTTTTAAAAAATATATAATTGTATGAAAATGGACTCTCTAAAAGTGTTAAAAGTAAGATATCACAATAATAAATTATATCTAGTGTTTTAATCTTAGAGATTTATATAATTTATTTTGTAATAGGTATCAATTTTAAACGATTTAAAAGTATTATACTTCTCTACAATAAATTTAACAACTAGTACCGGTACTTCCTAATTTTGTGGATTGTATACTTGAAAATGTGATCTTATTGTTGCTATATACACCCTAATTATAATTCTGGTAATTATTAATATCAGCGACTTCTCTGATCAGCGAAATTTTTTAAATCCTGGTCAATTTGACCATGCTTAACATGGATCTGATGTTATTTTTAAGGGCAAACATAATTTAACATATAATAAACTACCGAGCTTCAGCATTTTTACCCTTAAGGTTGTCTATGATCTTCACTGTGTTATCACACTTATTAATGTGACAGTTCATCTTCGTCGGGAGCACTTTGTGCGAACTTAAAGCCTCAATAACTCGCTTTTCATGGAACAAGCTTTGAAAAATAATGTGTGGCAAGATCCGTCACATAAACACACACACTAAATACAAGCTTTTTCAGAAGGAAAGTCAGAGGGCATCTGTCGGCCAATTAGAAAGCCTCTTTCAGGTCCCATGACTTCTATTACCAAGATAGTTGGTTTTGGTTTCCTGCTAAAAATAACACAGATTTGTGCCTTTTCAGTTGTAAAGTCACTTGGCATCTGACAGTCAATCGGAAAGGATCTTGCGGGTCGTGTGACGAGTTTGCTGATAAAATTTTTGCCTTTTTGACAGAAATAGAAAATTTTTTGTGATCAGAGATTAACTTCAGATTTGTGTTCAGCATTGTCAGATTGACTAGGATTTAAAAAATGTTGCCCATCAGAGCAGTAGTCGTTGATCTCAAAATTTTTGTTATTGAAATTTACCTAATGGTGTAATTTCTTTTATAACGAAAAAATATTAGATAATTCATTATTTTCTTCTATTATGGTTTAGGGTTTATTGTCAATTATCTTAATTGCATTATTGCAACCATTATATATTATTGCTCATTTTAATAAAATTCAGTTTTGCTAATTGATTTAAAATAATACCAAAGATATAGTATCATAATACATATTGAATGGACATTATTATTCAGTGCTACTTAATAATTTACTGGTCAATAAAATTTTTTTTTATTTTTCATATATATTACACAAACGTACATTGAAACAAGGATGTATTATGTCTCCAACCAGATACTTTGTATCTATGTTTTAATGTAGACTATCAATATAGAAATGTTTTATAATCTATGACTGTGTTTTATTAAAAAACTTTAAATAAATAAGGCACAGTATATTATTATATTGTGTTTACCAATTTGGTATTTATTTCCTGTTTCCACATAATCTATTTTAGCAAAAAAAATTATACCGGGAAATGCAGAAAGTCATCAGGAGTACAAAAACCTCCGCTCAAGCCCCAACATTTTTGGAAAATAGGAATCCTCCTCCACAGCACATGTAAAACGTTACCACTGTAACGTGTTGGCTTTATTTTTTTTGATGAATTAACTTGCAAAATGCCTCAAAACATAGATAAATTTACTGTTGACTCCCAAACAAATTGAAAATAAAAATGAACTTTAATAAAGCACTATTAGCAGCACAGAACCACGTTTCACCTGGTCACAAACCTTATAGAATTATGAAACATACTCATCTTATTTTATTGCAATAATAAATTGCAAAAGGACGAAACAAACATTTGGACCCTCGAGAGGACCCTATACCACATACAAAATGGAAAATATAGCATTGAACACTTACACACCTTCTATCATGTAAAAGTTGATTTTTTCAAAATTTTTAATTTTTTGGTAGTCACCAGCAATTTTAATTACATTTCTAAACATTTTGCAAGTTACTACATCAAAAAAAGGCATAATATTGAATTTGTAGTGTTTTAGGTGTGCCATGGAGGGGAAGAGGAATTGTTATTTTCCACAATTTTTAATTTTTGGGGCATTAGCCAAAGTTTTAATGATTTTTTTCATGTTCCTAATGACTTTCTGCATCAACTGGTATAAATTTCTCTCCTAAAGTCGATAAAGCGGGAACGGAAAATAAATACCACCAAGCTTGTAAATTCAATGTTTTCTTCAGTAAACTTATATTTTTTGTAACCAAACCTATACTACCTGTACACTTTATATTCTGGGTGTTTGAAAATACCTATAACCTTCTGACACAATAAAAAAACATTGTGAATAAAAGCATACATAAACAAAAGCATACATATAAAATCATAAGCTGCTATGATCATCAGATAGTCAGTGAAAAGTTCACTAAATGGTTCAAAATTTAAATCAACATCAATCATAAATTCTATTTTATGACAATATCATAACAATATTTCTTCCCAGCTTCATTGCTTCTTCTATGCCTATCACTCTACTGACTTAAAATATTCTGAAGATTTATTACATAAAATACAAGTTTATAATCACTCCACGGTCACAAGATATCATATCTTGGTGAGAATATCTTGGTTTATCATCACCTCACGGTGAGAAGATGTGTTCATATCACCCAACACAGTTTATAACTTCATGAAACTGTATATACTTTTTCTAGTCCATAAATTAAGAAATTTTAAACAATTAAAGCGTTTTTAATAAGCTTTTGTTAAAACTAAATGTTTCTGCAACCAAAATTGGAACAAGAATTATGTTGATTATTAATCTATCTACTAGCCAATCCCTACTAATTTCTGCCATTTGGTGATTTCTTCTCTTTGCTAGCCAGGAGGAGCTTGATTTTTCCCCTTTTGTTTACAGTAATTTTGGGCTGAGTAAAGAGATGTAGGATGCTGCACCTCTAGGAGTGCAGTTCCATTTTTTTCAAAGCCACTTCCTTTTTCGTTTTCCCCAATATCCATGTAAGTGGGAATCCACTGCAATAAAAGGTGCTAGCACTGTCATGTCAAAGATTGCAATGTGTCACAGAAAGAAGAATCATATTTTTTAGAGCTTTTAGACTTCACTCAATTCCTCTAAGGAAGTTTTAAAATGCGCACACTACATTTATAAGTAATTTAAAGGGCAGGGAGTGCCTAGACAAGCGATTCAGTGTTAGTTAGGTACCTATTTATCTATGCTTTTTTATATCTCACGCAAGCAAAGATGGCCTGTTTTGCTCGAGCAGCTAAAGCTAAAGTATTCGCCACGAGAAATCTCACCACAGCTGCAGGTTCTAGTAAACAACTCATTCATAGACAGTAACAATAAGCGGAAATACCTTTTTATTTTTGTTATGAACAATAGAATCTTCCACACGCTTTGAGTCTAGATTAGAACCTTACTTATAGATATAAAAGGCACACTTGTCGGCGTGACATGAGTCAGTTGAGTCTAGTAATTGAAGCTATACGGTCGGAGAAGGATTCTAGTTTTACTGCAAAGTAGTGATTGTGAAGGTTTTGTGCATTTGTTTGTGTCGTGCATGTGCGAAATCCATAATTGTTGTGTCAAGTTCAATAATTGTTATGATTTTGGCATAATGTCACAAAAACATAAAGTTGATAGTGTAGAGTTTTTCAATCTAAATGGGAAATTGCATATTTTTTTTATAGAATGGAAAGGTAAACCACTGTGTTGATTTGCTATCAAACAGTTGCTGCTTGTAAGGAGTTTAACTTGAAGAGAGACTATGATACGAATCATAGATCAAAATTCGATTGTTAAACTGAAAAAAGAGAATGGACACATAATCATCTTTAAAATCTAAACTTCAAGGTCAACAATCGATGTTTACTATAGTTAATACTGACATTGAAGATGCCCTGAAATCAAAAGTCAATAATTCAAAATAATTCGCTGTCAAGAAACACTTCAAGAATAAATGATTTATCTCGAAATTTGGTTCTTCAACTAAAGGAAAAAATTAAGAGATTTACAAACTTTTCACTGGCTGTTGATGAGAGCACTGATACTGTTGATACAGCTCAACTTGCAGTTTTTATACGAGGTATTAACAGTAACTTTGAAATAACTGAAGAACTAATAAAGTGCATTCCATTGACAGGTACTACAACAGCAAATTATATTTATTCTGCAATTGAACATTTGATAGCAGAATATGAACTCGACTGGAATATACTTAGCAGCACAACGACGGATGGCACTCCTGCCATGGCTGGCAAACATTCGGGTGTTGTAACTAAATTAAAACATAATACATCAGGGAATTTTGTGGGATTTCACTGTGTATTTAATCAAGAATCATTGGCATCCTTACATTTAAAAATGGACCATGTCATGTAACCTATAATTAAAATAGTAAATTTTATAAGGAGCAGAGGACTAAATCACCAACAGTTCAGACACTTCTTACAAGATTTGAACGAAAAGTTTTCTGTTGTCCCTTATATCACCGAAGTTTGTTGGTTTTAGAGTTGCAGTTGAGTAGTAGTTTTAGAAATATTTTTTGCATTACCTGACCCTATTCATGTTAGAAAATGGCAACCCAATTGATTATGACAATGACTAATGGGTTGATTGTGCCTTTTTGGTAGAGATGAATAAACACTTAACTGATCTAAATGTAAAGTTACAGGGTAAAAATCTGACTGTCACTCAAATGTATTCATGTATTCAAGCCTTTGAAACAAGTTGAGGCTGTGGGAAAATCAGGTAAAAAATCAAAGTTTGGATCATTACCCTTCATTTAAAATCATTTGGCACAGTGAACCAAAAACAATTGGATCAATATTCTCAACTTCTACAAAATCTGATCACGGAATTCAACAATCATTTTGAAGGCTTCCACAAAATGAATGGAATGGAATTCCTAATTTTCAACAATCCATTCAATTTTGAAGCTTCACAGGCACAGTTGTAAATGGAGTTGATAGATCTTCAATCAGACAGTATTTTGAAAGAAATATTTAAAGAGGTTAACGCTCTTACATTTTATACACAACATTTCAAGAGTTTGGATAACTACCCGGAATTAAAAAAGGATGCAGCACGCATTCTCTACATGTTTGATAGTACCTATGTTTGTGAGCAGATGTTTTCCGTTATAAAAATAAATAAGAACAAAAAACTCACAAGATTTACGAATGAAAGTCTCTAATCAATTCTTAAAATAATTACAACGAATATGATACCTGTCATCAATGAACTTGTCAAAACCAAGAGGTCAGGTATCTGGATCCTCAAGCTCAAAATAATTACCCTCTTTTATAACTTTGATATGATTTTTAACAACTGTATATTATATACTACATAATTACATAAATAAAGTGTTATAATAATTCAGTATATTTTTTAAAATTTGAATCTGAATATTTACACATTCTAAATTTAATATATGGCCCTCTGCAAAATTGAGTTTGACATCTCTATGCTAGCCACTTGTTATTAACTTGCTTATTCTCACTTTGTAGTCATAGACCGTGTGTAGTTTCCAGTCTGTGTGTGAGTTTGTCATGACAGCTGATGTTTATTGCTGCCAGAGAATCAACTAGCAACATTTCCAATGACAGTTTGCAATTGCCTCAACTCAAGACCCCCCTCACAAGTGCCTTCCACCTCTGTCAGAGCTACCTGACCGTCTCAATTGCAAGAGATCCCTGTAGAGAAACTCTTCTTTCCCCAGAGTTTGAAATTGATAAACATTCTATATAGTTGTGAATTTACTCTTGTTTGGGGTACCAAATGTAAATGGTTTGCAGCACAGCTCTACACTGTTTCATGTCAATATGGTCATTCTTCGAAGGCTCTTTTATTGATTATTAATGTCCTGCTTAAAAATAAATGCAAAATTTCAACTTACCATTCCAAGCTCTGTTTACAATGAAATGACTATGCTGTTTGATTTTTCACAACCTGTCATATGAGAATGAATTTTATCACATTCCAAACTAAATTACAATATGTAGTACTTCAATAATAAATGAATTAACTAGTTTAGTCAATAATGTTACCTAATTTATATCATCTTACTCAATCTGGAGATTTATTGTTCAGCTACTGATGTATAATATAACAATTTACAGTATTGACAAATGACAAGCAATTTACTTTTCGATGTAATGTGAAGTCAACTGAAGAAAATTTAGTGGGATGGGTACGCAGAGTAATAATGTGGGTACCCCATAAAACTAATTCTCAGCATTGATCCTAGTGATGATTCAACATTTATAGATCATGAAACTAAATGAATTAATACTGAACAAAATACAAGTGAAATTGAAACATAAGGAATGATGGTAACCCTAAGTAAAAATTGTAATAGTGCTATGTTCCAATATATGTTAACAGTTTCTATTACTACATTATTAACATAGAACAAAAAACTATTACCAAAGATCTTTGTACACAGAAAATATCCTATGTGTAAGTTATTGTACAGGACAGTAAGTTGCTAATGTTTTCACTTAGTTTTTTAGAAACAACTACTTAATCAGTGTACTCTAGATGATTACAATAACCAATTTGAATTGCTACCCATGTTCATTATCATTCATTTTGTAATCAACATCTGCCAACAGACAAAACTCAATTGTATACAAAACTTCAATACATATTGTCTTCAACTCACACGTGGAACAAAACTAAACACAAAAATACGTTAAAATAACATTAAAAATTAAAACGCCAGCTGCACTAAAAACAACAATACAAGCACAGAAAATATTTCTATTTGTTTGTAAAAATAAATTTGTATAGGTGATTCGTTTGACAATTTTTTACCAACTTTTTTATAATTTCAGTTTTTACCTTCAACGGATCTACAAATAAACCAATAACAATTATTTCAATTATTTTTTTGTACTTTGGTTACATGATGGGGTTGACAGTTTTCGCATTTTTGTTTATGAAAATCAAATAATTTTATTGTAACAACATTGTTATTAAAAGTTTTCATTTATTTTTTATTTTTAATTAAGTCAAAAACCTTTTATTATAATGGAACATCTCCTTTTTTAGTTTAAATAGGGAATGTAGCTCATCATTTTATGCAGAGATATAATGTATTTGGTAAAATATAACAAGAATACTGCATAAACAACAATAACTGACATATATGTTTACCCTTATTATATTGGTATTATTTATGCAAAAAACTTACTTTTTGACATTGAACACCAACTAAGTACTGATTTATTTAATAAGTATTCTATATTTATACGATTTATAATTTATATCAGTATATAGCCCTGATTATACTCTTTTGTGATAAATTTAACATTGCAAAATAAGGTAAATTTGTTTTTTAAAAATAATCTTGTATTTTATTTCAGATTGTATGCTGTAATAGACATACCTATCACAAAACCACATTTACAATGAATGTATACATTAATGATAGAATTTAATGTTTCCTAGTTTTCCATTGGAAGGACTAATGCCATTTATGAAACAAAACATTTATGTTAAATAATAATACTTGTATTTGCTTTTTTCCTTAAAACACACACATTATCAAACTGGGACCCTTAATTAATCTCATTATTAATACATTTATATACTTACAAATTATATTTATTTTAGGCACCTCCAACTCTATACTATTTTCCTAATTTTTTAACAGAAGATGAAGAGACACATATTATAGACAAGGTCAACTCTGCTCCAATTCCTAAATGGACTCAACTGTCAAATCGTCGTTTGCAAAATTGGGGAGGTATCCCACATCACAAAGGAATGATTGCAGAAGAAATTCCATTGGTATTATAATTAATTATTAATTTATTAGTTCTTTAAATAATTTGTGTGCTGGTTATTATTTTTGAAATGTATTTTTCACTGGCTTAATGTTTTCATTTTTGTAGTCATTGTTAACATTAGTGATTTTTTAAATAGTTATAGGTTTTTATGTTTGATTGTAGTCTGTAACATTTATCTTTCATATTGATGTTTTTCTTATCAAATACTTTTCTCTTATAAAACTGTAATGTTTCATTAAAGCAATTTATTGTAATTTATGGGTATCTGGATAAAATTAATAATTGTATTTATAAAAAAATAATTGCACATATTTTTATATTCAATACAAAATTAGAATTTCTTCTTTAAAATTCATCATTTCAGTTTATTGGTTAATCGAGATATTATTGGGTAATCAATATAGGTTGATGTGTCGCAGCGGCAGCAGTAAATCCAATAGTTATGCTAGTTGTCATGCATGAGCAAAATGGTCACATAGGGATTTATAGGGAAACAAATTTTTATTACTTTTATTTTATGAAAAACATTAATTTTGATTATTTTTATTCCTATTAGTTTTGCTTATTATAATTAAACTAATTAATGACTTACGCTACTGAAATATAATGATAAATGATTTATGGTCATAAATAATAAAATCCAAAGATAATACTTTTCGCAACTTTAGTTTAATAATAGAACATACAAATTTGAAAATTAACGAAGAGTCAATTTCTTTTTTATATGAAAACAGGATTGTTTATTGTGGTGTATTCCCCAAGAGTATAATGTCTTACAGTTTTCTACAAATTTTGAATGTGTCTCAGTTGTGTGAGGTTGTCAATAACAATTCCTTCAGTTTTTATTCTAAGATAGTAGGGACGAATGTTAGTATAAGAAAGTAAAAACATGGTAACGTCTTTATGGCTCTAAAACATTTAGGAGCTATTCCATCATCTTCCCAAAGCTCTTTCTTTGGTGTTCAAGCGATGAATTTTCTTTGTATCTAAAAAATAAACAAAAGTACAATCGAGGTACACAGCTCATTATAATCTGTTTTTCTACAGTCCCCCTATTTTTAAAACAGTAGTTTGGCCATATTTGTATAAATATTAGTAAAGTCGACAACATCATGATTAAATCTTCATGAAAATAATAGTTTTGAATAACTAAAATATTGTCAAAATAACTTACAAGACTTCTCAAGATAGATAGCCATTTTAGTATGTTTGTTGGCTACCGCTTTATTTTTTACAATAATAAACACCCTGAAGTTTTGTTTTATTTTCCTTTCTTAACACTTTATTTTTACCATAGGACTATCTTTCTGTGTTCAGATACTAGATCCCTTAATATTTTGTTGTCAAGTAACTGTTCTCCCTCTCATGTCACCATTTTACCTAATTATCGTAGAATTTTTTGAGAATTAAACTTTTGTTCCATAATAAACTTAAACATTTTTTTAAGTGACCAGTGGTCATGCAAAACCAAATTATTTACTTTTAAGAAGTTATAGACTTTACTTCTCTACCCCTTTGTTACTATCACAAAACTAATTCCTACAAAAAAATACATATGTATTCACTATGTGGTATTTTGAGGAACTAGAACTAGTGGCATTCTGTTTAATATAAAATTAACTACATCAATTTCGTGAAGTGGTATAATCATTTTGATAGTGCTTGACCACTAACAAGTTTATTGAGATAAGTACTTCAAAAGTTCCTTCGCTAACCGTCTAAATTAGCGAGGCAAATTCAATACTTTTATCAAAGGTTAAATTTTTGGTTTTATATAGTGGCTACTATACAGGGAAAATGCTTGGATTTTTCCTGGGAGGAAATAGAACTGGTTACAAAACTTTCTAATAAAAAATGTAAAAAAAGAAAAACTATGAAAAGGCAAAGTTTTTTAGCTACTAAACATATAGTCTTGTTTTCAGTTTGGGGTCTACAAAATTTTTTTTTTCTTTTTGATCACAGTTGTGAAAATGGTGCAGTAAGAAAGGTTAATGTTAAAGAAAAATTTTCTGCACTTAGTGTACTGGATGAGCTCTGAAGGATATACACCAACATTTTTTAAAAGTTATACAGTAAACTCCCGATTATCCGTGGTCAGATTAACCGGTTTGCGGATTATCCGGTGGTCTGCCATTGTTTTACAAATATCCAATTTGTATTCCAATCAGATTCATGTGTTTAAATTTCCAAACAGTGAATTACGACATAAATACATACAAGGCTTAATAGAAGTTAAGATGAAGGGAATGAATATGTAAATATGTACGTACTGATTTTTACATTGAAAGGGAAGCATCACGACGCAAGCCAGCGAAATAAAAGGGGCGAGCAGACTACTGTATATAAGAGACAATGACAAAATGCTTGGACACCCTAAAACCTAATGTGTATCATTAGATTGTAAACAAATGTCAGCTAATCTCGGCTATAAATAGTCTAGGACGTGACATATGCATTATCCATGTCTGTCATATACATTATCGATCTTTATGGCGGGGTCATTATTTATGTAACTTATGGTATAATAATCGATTATCGATCGTTTTGCGTATTCTTTGTTCATAGCGGATTATCCGGAGAATTCGTTATCCGGCGTTGCCGGGCCACCCTATTCCACGGATAATCGGGAGTTTACTGTATATATAGTGTGTAAACAGTGTTAAGTTTCTTGTTCCAATCTTAAGCTTGAGCTATTGATTGAACATGTTTACAAATGTACACTTTCCTAATCTATCACTAACTATTATTTTATTAATCTCTTTTACCTTAGTTTATGACTGTCCGCACTTTAAATTTTGTAAAAACTTACTGAAACGGAACGTTTTCAATCGCTCCATGGCGATCTTCATCACTGTCTAAATTTTCTGCCAGTGTCTTTATTTTTTTATGAAAACAGTGATAGGTGTGTCCTGTTATCAACTCAATAATGTATTTTGACCTGAGTTTTAGATTAAAGTTAATAACAGTTAACCATATGAACTTGCTATCTTCATGGTATAGTTATATAAGTGCTTCAGGATAGTAGATATTTTGATAGTGAATAAATAAATACTCATAAAAAATCTGTTGCATTAGATTTTTTGTATTATTTAACTTTATATCTTGCAATTGCAGTGTATGCTTCATGTAGGACTGTATTATTATTTCTACAGTTTAATCTAAGTTGAAAATAAGAACTACAATATTAGAAGGTAAAATTGTGACTACAGTATTAAAATAACTTTCTGATCAACAAAACCATATATGTGACTAAATAAAACCTAATAATACATCTAAAAATGTTTGTGTTTAGTTCATTTTAAGGATGTTAACGTTAATAGCAAAATTATTTTAAGGAATTTAGAATTACAAATAGGTGTTTAGCTAATTATTTCTATTATTTTGTAGTTTGGAATGCTTTATTTTATTGTTTAAAGTTAAAATATATGCTGGAGTAAAATTCCTGATTATGTTTAAAATGTTGCTAATAGATTATCGTATTCATATCAATGATTGTTGTGTGAAAAGATTTTAGTTAAAGTCAGTAGTATTGATTCATTTATGTTTTGTTTGAAAAATTGCTACACAGGAAAATAACAGGTAGGATAACTAGACAAAAGGTTAAGGAATTTTTTTAGCTCAGGATTTTTTTGAAATTCACGAAATTTTAAAATATTATTTATTACTAATTGTTGAGCAGCTCAACATTTATTTTATCTGATCTAAGAACTAAAATAAACAAGAGATAAAGTAAACAAATAGTCTTATTGAATATGGTAAGTAAATGGCAAACCTTAAAAATCAATATTGCTTGTTGAAATTTTATTTACATTTTTGTAGACAAGTTAACATTCTCAGAGGTACTAGTCATTATGTTTTCTTAAAATCGTTTTTATTTGATAATACAATATTTGTTGTTAATTATGGGTTTGGTTTATTTACCTTATTCATTGTAAATCTCACCTTTGCTGATTTTCACAATTTTATAAGTAACCATAGCATTATTATAAAGATGGTTGAACTTGTATTGGAAAATAACTTCTTTCAACAAGAAATGGGAAAGTTTATAGTTTGTTTTGGGGTTAATTTTGTCTATTAAGGGGAAAATAAATACACCATAAAAACTCAATTAATTTTACCGACAGTAAAATTGTTTTAAAAACAATAATCATAACCAAACACATTAGATTTATATAATTTGATATCACAAACATGTACTCTAATATACCAATAAAAGAAAACGTCCAAATAATAAAAAACAACTTAACTCGCCTTAAAACTAACCCCAAATACACAAAACAAATAACAAAATGCCTAAAGACTATTCTAAACCTAAACTATTTCACATTTAATAATAAGATATATAAACAAATAGATGGTTTGGCAATGGGATCACCCCAATTTAAGATATGAAGTATAATATCAGAAATTTTATCTCCAAATTCTTGACAAAATAATCACACAAACCATAAAAACCTACGAGAGACCCCATCACACATTGGATACAAATTGTTGATGATGTATTATACATCTCCCAAAATAAAGCAATAAATAATAATGTTATCCTAAATAAAGTCAACAACCTACACCCTAAAATAAAATTCACTATGGAATAAGAAATAAACTATCTAGACCTAAAAATAACCAGAAATACAAATAACATTTAATACTCAATTTTTAGGAAACCTACACAAATCATTAATACAATACCAAACCACTCCCCTCAAAAAATTGGATGCAATAAAAAAAGCTATAGATAAATTAGAATTTAAAATATTTAATAAATTAAAACAAGCTAAACACGAACCACAAACAACAAATAAATGTGTTACGTTCACATACACAGGATGCAACATAAAAGGAATAACTAAAAAAATAACAATAATAACATAACTTACAAAAATACAGGAATCAAAATTAATAAAATAAACTTACCAGAGAAAAATATGTTCCACATTTAAAAACTCAATATATAAAATCGAATGTTAGACTGTAACAAATTATACATAGGTCAAACAAAAAAGAAATTAAAAGACAAGTATAAACAGCACCTTAAGGCATACATCAAACCGAACACTTACAATTCAAAGCTAGGCACACACTCCCTCAAAAACAACAATACATTTCCCAAATTAAAAAAAACATACATCTAATACAAAAATGTACACAAAGGCATCAAAATGACAATCTAGGAACAACAACAAATTTATAAACACCAAAATAATATCATTAAAGAATAAATACAATTTAAAAATTAATAAATGATAAATTATCTAATTTAATATATTCAAAAATAACCCCAAAACAAACTAAACTTTCCCATAGTGAAGTGAATCTGAAAATAGAACAGTTGCTGTATATCACGTGACAATGGAATCCCACACACCTGGCAACCTACAGAAGTACTCAGTTTCAGTTGATGCTCGATAATGAAGACACTATAATAAATTAGTCTTTGAAAGCTAATTCACACCTATACCAAGTAAGATTCTTGCTTAAGTACATTATAGAGTAACTGAATTATATATTTAATTAATAATTTTAAAATATTTTAAAAACAAGAATAGTTTTAATTCATATATTATTCAAAGCTTTTTGATAATAAAACAGTATCAACGTCTTCAGGAAAATAATTATGTCTAATTATTATTTTAATTATTAGACATAATTATTTTTACTGAAGATGCTGGAACTGTTTTATTGGCAAAAAGCTTAGAATATATGTATTAAAACTGTTCTTTTTTTTGAAATATTTTTAATTTATTAACTGTATTACAAGAAAATATATCACCAAATTTAATATATATATATATATATATATATATATATAATTAAATATTAAGTTGTTAACATTGAATAAATTTGAGTAAATAATCTAATAAACTATATTAATAATAATTGTGGTTGACTTGAATGTGTGCTTATAATTTTTTATAAATTTTAAATAATAATTTTTCAACAAAGTACCAATATTGTATTTTTTTCAGTGGTTACAGACTTATATTGAGAAGATTATTAAATTGAAATTATATGAAGCCAGTAGTAAACCGAACCACGTTTTGATTAACGAATATTTACCTGGACAAGGTATTATGGTAAGTGTAAATTAAAACTACTCAGTTTAAAAACATTAATGTTTCTTTAAATTATGGTAAAATATGGGTAAGAACTAATAATTGTGATAAGTTGTGTCAGAAGTACAGTAAAACCTCTCATATCCGGACGTAATTTGAAAATAAACTAAACATCTTTATTGCCATTGTAGCGGTCTCTGGCGCCAGCAGTCGGCTCTTTTTTTCCCCTACTCAGCCAGTTGTTTGAGTCTCCATATCATTCAGTTCACTAGTGTTCATTGATGTATTTTCAAACTTAATTAGTTGTGTTTAAGTGTCCATATCATTCAGCTACTGACCGACGGCGAGTAAAACTTATACTGAGCTTCTCATTCCGGACCTAAACAGCAATGGCTTAAAGAACTGTACAAAAAGCTTGTAACTACATTGTACATAGATTCCTATATCACTATTAGAATATAATTATAATCTTCAATAAGTGTAACTTCAATACTTCAAACAATCATACATCAAAATTGGAATAGTTGTGGTTAAACGTACATAATTACATAACCCCTCCCATATCCGAATTTTTCGTTATCCAGATCTAGCTGTTGCCACATTGATCCAGATATCAGACTTTTTTTGTACATACAAATTTTAACATTAATTTGTGAGTTTAATAATATGTAAAACTCTTAAAATTTCCTACAAATCACATTTTTTATAGAAAATTTAAAATTGTATTTAAAATAAAAATATATTTTTTACCTTTATGAGAAACTTCTCAGATAATAATCAATAGCTTTTTAACCACAACACTTTTGTCTTTGTATGTTATCCCTCTGAGGATGGTTACTTGGTAACTAAAATGTACATAAGAATAAAATAAAAAAGTGTTGTGCTTAAGAGGTTTTTGAGTATTTATTATTAATATTCAACCACAGTGTATTCCTAATAACTTCTCACTTAGTTGCTTTTTGACACATTTTTTATTTAACATTTTAAGCACAGAATTTACTTTTTTTTAACACAGTATGTATTGGTTTACCAATTTATTATAAAACCAGATATTAACACTTTCTAGGTAGGTTTTATATGAAAATCTGAATATGATTCAGTGTTTCTGGTATTAAGAGGAAAAATGTAATACCAAACACTGTAACAAAAATGTTGTAAACAGTATACCTTATACAAATAATGCAATTAGTTTATTAACCATTGTTAGTTTATCACAATTGAGTATGAGGTGTTTGTGAAAAATACCAGTGTTGGGTAATAGGATCATCAAAATACAACACAAGGAAGATATTAAGTAAAATAAGGATCATCTTCATAGGAAGAGATGAAGTTTAACAAACCTACATTGAAGTTAATATTGCCAATTTGTGTTCATGAAGAACCCTAAAAATTAAAGAGGGTTAATTATTATTAAGAATTTAAAACCAACTTACCAACTTTACCAAGAATTTCAGTAGCTTATGGTATCATAACTAGAAAGAAGCGATATTCTTAATCCTGATCATTTTTTAAAGGATTATTTTCCAACCAAAAGACCTTTCAATGACAAGTTCTAAAGTCCATTTAAATTTTTTCTATTGACACAACAGGTTATTTCATAAAAATCGGCTTTTAAAATTACGAGGGGAATCCAAAAAATAAGTTTCCCTAATTTTTGGGGGAAATAAAAAAACATAATTCCACAAAAAACACATGTATTTTATGATCTCACATCATATTCTATTTTTCTACCTAATTTCCATCCCTATTCAAGCATTTTTCATACCGAAGCTTCAGTTTCTTCAAACCATCTGCATACCATTCAGCAGCCATACTTTTAAACCAGGTATTCACTTCACTTTCCAACTCATCATTGTTAGCAAAGCGTCGACCGCCGAGGTGATTCTTGAGCTCAGGAAATAAGTGAAAATCACTATGAGCAAGGTCTGGGGAGTATGGAGGGTGATCAAAGATATCCCACTTAAATTTTTCGAGAAGCTCCCTTGTTGAACGAGCGGGCGTGTGTTGTCGTGAAGAACCCCCCCCCCCCCCCCCGAAAGCCCACCTCGTTTGTTCTGGATTGCCCGACGAAGTCTTAGGAGAACGTCACAGTACCGTTCCGCATTTATTGTTTCACCCCAAGGTAGGTAATCGATCAGTAAAACTCCACGGCAGTCCCAAAACACTGTAGTTATCACTTTCCCTGCTGACTGAATCATTTTGGCTTTTTGAGGAAGTTTCTTCCCTCTTTTTAGCCACACCATACTCTGTCATTTTGTTTCGGGTGTTGAATGGTGAATCCATGTTTCATCACCAGAGACTATTCTTAAAAACAGATCATCACCTTTGTCCATAAAAGATTGCAAGAAAGATTATGCAGCTGCCACACGTTGTTGCTTTTGGCCGTCAGACAGTAAATGAGCAACCCACCTTGCACACACTTTCATCAGCTGAAGCTCTTCAGTGATGATCTTGTGAAGAGATGCGCGGCAAATTTCAATGTTTGGTGGAAGCTGATCCATAATTTCGTCAAGTGTTGATCGCTGGTCAGCATCAATAACGTCGCGCACCGCAGAAATGACACCATCTTGGTGAGTAGCTGGGCGTCCATCTCGCTGTTCATCATGAACATTTTCTCTTCCTTCCAAAAACAATTTTTGCCAACTTCAAACTATTTGTACAGTCATTAGATGTTCACCATACACCTCACATAACTGATGATGAATTTCAACGGCAGATTCACTTTTTGCAGTCAAAAAACGAATAACACTCTGCACTTCATAACTGGCGGGAATCGATACCATTACACCCAATTTAAAAGTCCCCGCTCTCGGAAAGATGCTCCGTCACTCACGCTTGGTGACACACACGTGGGAAATTTATTTTTTTGATTCCCCTCGTAGTTATGTTCCATTCCTGTCCTTTAATGTCTTAAATTTCCAGATGATTTCTTAAGTTTTTAATTAAAGATATGGGATTGATATTTTTATTTTCTGGAATAATTTTAATAAATATCCAGAAAATAGAACAATTATTTTTTTCTTAAAAATTAGTAAGTTAATATCATATGTCTCATTTACTGTCTAGCTATATAGAGGAAGGGAATGTTTGGAAATTATACAAAGTCTCCACTATATAAATTATAGTTAGAAAAGTGTCAAATATATAATTTTATATTTCTCTGACTTATAACAAATTGTATGAAATTACTCAACAAGTATGTAGACTGTGAGAGTCCTACTTAGATCCTTTCCCAGTGGTAAAATAAATATTGTATAAGTTGCATAGTTTAGCACTAATTTAAACTTATTATGATGAATTTTCCCAAATTTTATTGCTTTTCTATTAAAAATTTATAATGACCAGTTCTCATCCCTACCTTAGATTACCCATAGGTCTTAACAACATTTTTTTGAATTTGTGATATGCTGGGTCTCAAGTAATCTATATTGCATTTTGATAAGTCTATGATCCATCTGCTTTCAAGGTAACAATAAGAGTTCCAAGAAACACATTCTTATCTTAGGCTATATCAATTCACAGAACTCCTGGTTAAATTGCTAAAACAAATTTGTTTACCTACTTATTAATATTTTCGAGATACATAATGCTAATTATCAAACATATGTTCTTATTAGCTTTCCAATGTTGAATTATGTAATGGTAAATAATTGTCCTAATGTTAAGTTAGATTGATTTTCTTGTTTATCCTTCTTAGCTAGGGCTGTCTCTAAAGATAACTAACTTTGCCTTCCTTCAAGTTTCCTTCTCTCTGTCATTATCTTGTTATTTCAATCTCAGATAGATTATACTGTGCTATCTGTTTTGTTGTACATTAATCTTGAACAGTTGTAAATAATTATTTGCTATGTTTAATATATTTTTAATATTTTATACAAATTCAGACTCATATTGGATACCTTTACATATTACATTTTCAAAAGAAAGTAACAAAAATAAAATACTTGTCTTAAAAAGTTAACATTTCATAACAGTTATAATGAACTTAATTAAAAATAAATAAATAACCAATAATTAGTTAATTTATAACTTATCAATAGGAGAACCTACCAAAAAACTTTAGATAATCTTCTAATTTAGGTTAAGGTTAATTTAATTAAGGTTAAGTTAGTGGTAATATCTGTACTGAAAGCCTATTAAGTCTTTCATAAATATTTCATGTTTTAAGTTCAGATAATTAATAGCTCATTATTTTCAGCCCCATTTTGATGGACCTTTATTTTATCCAACTATATCAACTATTAGTTGTGGATCTCATACAGTTTTAGAATTGTTTAAACCTCATGCAAAAGACAATTATGTGAGTAACATTTTTAAATATTACTAAACATACATGCCTGTTTCTTTTTATTATAAAGTTATCATACATGATGACTCATATTTAGTCTTGTACATAGATATTGGAGTATCAATATGAGGCCATATATTTGAAGTACAGCAGAACTTGGATAATTTGAACTTCTATAATTCAAATTCTTCTTTAATTCGAATTTTTCCTGGTTCCTAGCAATATGTTAAAAAATTACCATTAATTCTAATTTTGTGTTGGTTAATTCAAAATTTTGTTTCTAATAAAGACATATTTTATATTTTGTGTGAGTGTTTCAAAAATACAGTTGGTGGGAGGAGCGAGAATACAATTTTTTGTTTACCTGACCTGTGAGATCAGTGATCTTCCGCTACACCTCCAACTCGTTTTGGTCAGATATTCGCTTAGTGTCACTGTGTCTTTAGCAACCACACAGTCCGTGAGTGCTCTGTCAAGTCTATTGAAGTGTTTTGTCTTTTTTAAGTGTGGTGTTGTGCATTGTGCAATAATGTCGGATTACAAACCGAGAGCTTATAAGTCTTTAACTTTAGCTGAAAAAGTTGCATTAATTAAGGATGTGAAGGATTTGAAAAGATATCTGCAATCTCAGAGGACTTAGGAATTCTCCGAAACACTTTGTCAACTTATTAAAAAAATCAAGACAAGATTTTGAAATCCATTGATGAGAGTGCAAAAGATAGGAATTGACTAAGAGAACCAGGCAACCCAGATGTTGATTCTTGTGGTTTAAACAATTGTGTAGTAGCAAAATTTTATTAAGTTATCAATCGTTTTAAAGAAAAAAACAAAATTTCTTTCAAAAATTTTTGTTGGTAAAGTGCTTCTCTTGATCAGTGTGAAGCTAAGCAGTGAAAAAAGGACTTAAGAAGAGATAATCCAGGACCAAAACCCTAAATGCATTTTTAATGTGGATGACTTATTTGTAAGTGCATTCCTGATAAAACTCTGGCAAAAATAGATGGGAAATGTCATGGAGTAAAGCCTAATAAAGAAAGAATAAAACTGTTGGTTAACATGGGCGTGTCAGAAATGTTGCCCATCTAACCAATCAATTGTCAATGATTGGTAAACCTGCTAAACCATGTTGTTTCAAAACCAGTAGGGTATTTTGTTCTAGTCCAAAAGCCTGGATGACTAATGATCTCTTTGAGAATCGGCTGTTAAATTTGGATAAAAGGTTTGAAAAACAAAATTGTGATATTATTTTATTAGTTGACAATTTTATGGCTCATAAAAGCATATCACTTAGGGGAAATATGGAAGTTATTTTTTTTCCATCCAATATGACTCCATTGGTACAGCCAATGGACTGAGGGATTACAAAAAATCTCAAACAATCCTACAGGCGTATTCTTGTAGAAGACATTCTCACAAAAAGATTTTAGGGCTCTAAAAATTAAACTGAACATTTTTAAAACCTCACGAATGTGCAAACAAGCTAGGGAAAAAGTAACAGGAAAAAAAATTAAAAAATGCTTTAAAAACAGGCTTTTAGATAAAAGACACTGAGAGTGGAATTGCTGACAAAACTAACACAGGATATCTATTAACGGCTGGGGGATGTTGTTTCAGACCCTGCCATTTCATATGGAAGACTTTGGGATCGAAGAATGTTGACGAAGATGTTACAGTATGTGGTAAGCTGACTGATGCAGACATCATGTTAGAAGTATGGAAACGATGCATTGGGTGACGAGGATGACATTCCAGAGGAAATATCTAAACCAGGCGCAGCAAAAGCATCTCATCATATCCAAGAAATGAGAAGGCTTTTTTAAATCCCAAAATGATGTGACTATATTTATGTACATAAATAAGTTAGAATCCTATGTTAAAATGAGAAAATTATATCAAGAAAACAAATAAAGATTACTGACTAACACTGTAAATATGTACAGAATATAAATTAAGCCAATGTAGTTTTTCTTTTAGCATTGTAAATACTGTGCTTTTAGCATTATAAATGGTTTTATGTTCTATCCAATGTAAATAATGTATTATATGTTTTACAGTATATAATTTTTTCATTAAAGGTTTCTAAGAGTGTAAAGACGTTTTTGAATTTTAATGGTGCCTAGGGATTTGAATTATCCAAGTTCCACTGATTTTATTTTATATATGATTTTTGTTAGTTTAACCCTTTAAATGGCAAATTTTTCAAGTCAAGCCATTTTGGATAAAAAATATTGTTCCGCTCAGCGCAGTGCAATGGAATTAATTCCAAATTCAGTGTCCATAAGAACTGGATTGAGTTGCACTAAATTATTTTTGTATTTGATTATTTGTGATAATTATTATAATAGACCCACAGAGGGGGTGCAGACTAGCAGCACCTAGTCTAACACAAACACTACTGGCAACACTCACTTCACTACTACACACACTTATACACTTACATTAATGAACACAACATTAACAACGCAATCTTTATACATATTGACATTTACATTTTCTCCTAGGAATTATTGACTGTTCAAAACCGTTGCATGTTGGGAGTGCTAAGAAGGTCAGAGCTTGCCAAACTCTGATCAGGAAGTGACCACAGTGTACAAGTGTCAGAGCCTGTGCACAGTATTATGAGTACTTGATTGATTTCTAACCAGTGAAACCCACAGTTCCAGGGGTGGGAAACGATCGTAAGTGATCCATGGATGTACTCTGTCCTGTAATTACACCTAAAATCACTGACACTATTATGGCTGGCTTTAACAAATTTATAGAAACAAAAACTCCATCCAACTTAGTTAATTCTAAGATGATACATCAGGATTCACCTGACAAACTTAGGGATTAAGAAATTGATAGTGGTAACATCACCTGCATTGCTATTCCAAGTGTTGAAGAAGAAATAGATCTCTCTAAAATTTCTATTTTCCTTATTAATTACTGCCTGTGCTGGAGGTCCCGTCTCAGTTTCTCTAAACTTTGTAGCTCTTTTACAAGAAGTAGTCATTTAAACAGCTTTCCTAAGTATGTTCACTATGTGTTGTGTCTATGTGACACTGAATGACAACCATATTGATTTTAATGACCACCGCCTGACAATAATGTTGTTGTAGAGAGTATGGACTATTCTTGTTTATAACAGAATTGGATTTATGTCTGCTAATGACAGTTCTACTCATTTGGCAGCATCTATTGGTGGATGGACAGCTGTTGACCTATTGATTTGCAGTTCTCTTTTACTACTAGAGGCACATGGGTGGTACCTAACAATTTGTATGGTAAAGACCATGGATCTTCAAGCTGAGTAAAAAGAATTCTTCTGCACAGTACATTAACCCAATTAGGTAAGCAACTACATCGACGAATTTATGGAGGAAATTAAAATTAGTGTGTGGTATTTCCATTCTATTGCCAGTCATTGCGCTGAAGCAACTGGATGATCACAAACAGGACTGATATTGCTAATGTACTTGGAAAATCATTTTCAAACACCTTTTTTTACTGCAGCTTACGATGTAAAATTCAAAGTATATAAATGAAGAAGCCACAAAGGCAAATTATAATCAGCTTTATCATTTAAGAAATATTCTGCACCAGGTGCTGTTTCCATTCCACTCCATGTTTAAACATCTACATCATTAGCAAAACTAGTCCTCCTTCGAATATATAATTTTTTATTCCAGGAGCAAGGTTTCCCTCATGTTTGGTTAGAAGCAACAATTATCCTCTTTAGAAAAGGAATTAAGAGGTTAAAGAGGAATTATCCTCTTTTGAAGCCAGGAAAAATAGAACCAATCCCAGTAGTTATTGAGCTATTTCTTAGCTTTGTACTACTTGGGATGATGATCAACCTCCGTTTTGTCTGGTATCTAGAAAACAATGAGCTTCTTGGCAACAAACAGTGTGGTTTCAGACAAGGGCATAATCTTTTGACCATTTTGGTTTGATAGTCTACCATTCAAAATGTCTTTTTCTTGTGTTAAACACTCTGCTGTTTTTTTTTTTTTTTTTACCTTGAGAAGGATTATGATGTGGCATGGGGAAGAGAAATTTTAAATGTCTTTAAGTGATATTTATACAAGAACACATTCAAGCACTCCCCATTAATTTTCTGTCAAAGAGGTCTTTCCACATTCTTCTTAGAGACAAATTGTGAGACTGTTATGGACTGGAGAATAGTGTATCCCAGGGCAGCATGCTGAGTGGCATGCTATTTGATAGGCCAATAATAGTATCACTACTAATATACTGTCTCTGTTACACTGTTCTCTCCTTGTAGATGATTTCTATATATATTTGGCTTCTTGTAGTATGGCAACTAGAAGGATTACTGCAAGCTAGATATGCACACTAAAGAAATGGTCAAAAACTTCAGGTTTCAAATTCTTTGCTTCACCCAGTATGTAGCATTTAGTTTTTTGTAGGCAATACCAGGAGCCTACCCTTTATCTTGATGGATAGTGTTTGATTTTTAAATTTATTTGTTAAAATATTTTCATGGATTCCAGGTGTGTTATTTGAAGATTTGATGTAACAAGATATTAGATATGTTAAGATTTCCTACTGGTACGAATTGGGAAGCAGAGAGAATTACTATGATTTGTGAATGTGTTAACTAGCGAAGATTGCTACAAGCATAGTGCTAACTACACCACATGTTCTAGCGTCTGAATATGTGTGTTTTGCAAAACATTCATTACTCGCTTGGAATAAAGAATGGTAATTTATGAATCACAATAAGCTGAGGGAAATTAAGGATATCATCTATCCATGGAGGTCTTATATTCATTCAAAACGTATGGAAGAGGTGTCTCCTTTATGTCGTTCACTCTTTTCTAATTCATGGATGCATCGCAAGGATCCACCATTATATCAGTATTGTGAAAATACCATTATAATCTGGCATGTTCTGGTTGATTATGTTGGTTTTACCGATGTTTATGAAACTTTTATTCTACAAGTGAGTTAAAAGATGGTGTTGATTGACAGGTTGTTTATTTGTGCCACTTTAACCCTTTGATTCGCATTCACATACCAGTAAGTGAGATCGCCTACCAGCCAGCACGAGCATTCCCATATATGTATGTTATACCATTTCTCTCAGATTAGCACTGCCATAGGTTTAGGATTTGTTTTCCTGTGTATTCTGCTGTATTCTAGGTTAAATATTTGAAACTATCTGGTTAATAAGTACTACACAGAATACATAGTCACCATTCTTTTTTGTACAAAGTCTATGGGTTTTCCCTCGTATTTACAGATTGTTTTGAAGTTTGTGCCATATTTTACATTTACTAGGTAATTGAATATTGAAGAAATTCTTTTGTGTCCAAAGTCTTATCATTTTTCCCATTTGTTTATAGTTCGTTTTGAAGTTTGTGTGGTATTTTACAATAAGGTAGTTAAAAAAAAAAGATTAACAATTTTTAGCAAAGAAATTATCAGTAAACATAAGGTAAAGTTTGGTTAACATGAGAATAAGTAAATAAAAAAAATAAAAAATATTACTATTGTATAATTTTGGTAGCAAAACTATAGAAAGAAAATTATGTGAAATATTAGAAATCAATAGGGTAGTTCAAATCATACGAGGTTGCACTAAAAGGTCCGGAAGACCACCCACGCTTTGTTGGAGCAGTATGGGGTCTGCTTTATTAATAAAAACGACACTGAATTTAAATGAAACACTAAACGTTAATTAAAAGAAATAGTTCAATTTTATGAGTGAAGTTAAGTCTACGCCACTTACCATTCCAAGCTATACAGGGTAGTTGGAAAGTTGATGCTGCGGTTGTCCCAGGCCTGGGTTAAGTCCTGAAGTGATAAACCGTAGCTTGCGAAGAAGGGCATAAAACTAGAACTCATTTAAAATTAATTGAAAGTTAAAAGCACTTCAAATAGTCACAATAGAAAATCTTTAATCCACACTTGATAGTTCACACACAAGGTTAAAGAGTTAATTGTCTGCGGTGTAATGAAATACCACGCGGTTTGCCTAATACAATGGCAATCAAACTTAGAATGCGGTTAAATTAACTTATTAAAGCTGGACGGCGGTAATTTATAGTTAAAACGCATCTAAGACATTAACTGAACATAATCAGTAAGCGGTGTAATATTATAACGCGGTTTAAACCCGATGTAATCGGCTAAAGCACTTGAATAGAAACAGGAGAGCCGCACTAGTAAAACACCATGTTGCAAGAGTGTGTAACTGAGAAAGACGGAAATGCTAGCAAAAGTAACTAGATCAGAAAGTACGTGGACCTAGTCTAAAACATAGATGAATAGTCTCAATGCGTCTGGTAACTGGATCGTAAACTACTTCTTTGCAGTAAAAGAAGCCTAGATTCACGCCGGCAACGGATGTCTAGTAGGCGGTGGAAATTGAACTGTGGTAAAACACCAGCTGTTCCTAGGTTATATCGAAAATAATGACAGATGTAAACAAACGTGGCTTAGGGAAAGTGAGGTTAACATTCTGTACTTAACAACTATAATTTAATGAATTAGAGGGGGAAAATTTGAAAAAAGAAAAAGTATAAAAATCTTTCAAGAATATGTTGCTCCCATGGGCCATAATCAGAGCAGGCACACGGGTTATTGTATTAATTTCTCTAATCAAAGGGTTAATTTATTAAATAAAATTTACTATTTTTAATCTTTATATGTATAATTATTTCTATACTTATTTCTAATTTTTTTTCTTACATTTATTGTTATTTATTAAGTCTTAATACCTTATTGTTATAATTTTATTTATCAGTACTTATATTTTTACATTTTTTATACTAATTGTTTATTGTCATTCATTTGTTGAAATATACTTATTAAAGTAGTTTTATCTTATCTAACTTTAAATGTTTTTAGACAGTACTTTTAACTGGCAATGATTTGTTTTCCACCAGGAAAAATATATTAAAAAGGAATAATCATAAACTAAAATATGTAAAACAATAAATATGTAAAAAAATAATAAATAAAATACTACTTACAGTTTAAAACTTAGTTGGTTTCCCTAAAATTCATGCAAAAAATTATCCGCTTCACATTCTTAAAAAAACTTTATAACTAATATAATTTCAAAAAACATATTCACACATGTTAACAACATATTTTTAAGTATTATTAACAACAATATATTTTTGAAATAACAACATGGAAAAGCAAACGGTATGGATATAGGGCCTAGATCTAGTGTTGTTGTGATCACCGATTTACTGCAGTTTCTAGCACACAACTAAATTATACAGTGATGAAAGACTACATTAAGAAATTGATAAAAGTGATCAGAAATGCAATTAAACCCTACATAATGCGTCCTGCTATTCCAAGAAAGCATTAATACGGACATAAATATATTTCATTATGGTGACAGTTTCGAAAGGTAAAATCAACAACTTGGATATGAGAAATAAGTTGCATGTGCTTATCTGAAACATTGAGATGATAACACTTTAATAAGGGTCAAGCAGATTAAACAAGCAAAAAAATGAAGTTTTTTGAAGTAACAACAAAGCCCCCAAGTGGCATTGAGGGATCAATGTTGAGAAACCCTCATTTTTTCATCTGCTAACATTAATTTGTATGTATGAGATGGGTCCTCCGTTGGGTACATTGGGTTAAATCATCTTGCTGTCCCAAAACTTGTTTTAAAAAGTAATTTACTAAACTGGTTTTATTATGTATCTCATACATTTTTAAAAGAAAATATAATACTAGTTTAACTGAGTGCAATAATACTTCTAGTTTTACTATAATCCATTGTTTACACTATTTATTTACTAAACACGAGTAACTGTAATGCAAGATTAGTACCACGGCTACCACTAAGTGGTGCAACATCTGTTCACAATTTGTTAGGGGTGTCTAAAAATTTAGTTTCTCCAGGTTTTATATACATTTAGAGTGATTTATATAATTCCCGCACACAGGGAATTCTAGTTTGGGTGCTCTGGCACCACTGGCAGGTGATCTTACGGTAGTGCAAAGGCTCCAAGGCCAGTGATGACCCAATTGGCATGCAGACTCCACTTTCTTTCACCTTCTGCTGGGAGGTACAGGGTTTTTTTTTTTTTTTACTGATAATTTAAAACTCAGTTTTTTGTAATCCTGAAAATTTAAAATTACTATAATTCATAAATTAATATGTATCATGCTGAATATTTTTGGGTACAATTCAGCATGTTGCATTAATATTTGTTATTTTAGCTAATGTAAAAATTGGCCTTTTTTTAATAGAAGGTTTTGTTTATAAAAATGTTATGACAAAGCTAGTCAAATGGACACCATGAGAAACTTAAAACCAATGAAAAGCCTTTTCTAAATGTATACTTGTGGGAGATTCAAAACCATGCTCTGTTAGAATGAGAAAATGCGTTTCATGCATCTTCCACTAGTCACGCTATTATTAATGTGGCTGCAATTATTATTATTTTGTGTTACACTTTTAATAATTTAATTTTCAAAATTTATTAACAACCGAAAATGTTTTATAATTAGCTTTGTTTTGTTAATTTTTTTATTATCTCAATTTAACCAAGTTGTAAAAGTAAACCCATGTAAAGTTTTAAAATGTGTACAAAGCCATGTAAGTTCAAGTGATTGCCAATGTATGTTTTAAATTTAATTTCTTGATATTTTTTGATACAAACAAGTCAGTAAATACATTGTTATATCCATTTGTAAAATACTGGAACTTTTTGTATTTTAATTCGTGTTGTTATACTTGTAAAAAGCAAATTGTTTGAAGTGTAATATTTTAAATCGTTTAAAAAAATATTTTTTTTTGAATATACTTAAGAGAATTTCAATGCAACTTGACTACTTTAGAACGATTTGGATAGTTGATTCTTTGAAAATAAATTAAAGCACACACCGATTTTTAAAATGCTGGGAGGTTACAAATTATTTCAAAAAGTGTAAACATATATTAAACTTTAAAATATTTACAAACGGGTATCTGAAACCACTAGGTCTTATCTGAAACACCTCTTCATTGTGTGAGTGGTTAATTCTACAAGTTAGCTCTACATTTCAATAAGCAAATGTAATATACATGTTTTGTGCTTTATCTTTAGTTCAATTATGTTAGTATTTTAATAAATTTAGGGATGTAAATATTTTATTTACTTAATAAACTGGTATTAAAAGTAAACGCCAATTCCAAATACAAATAATCAGTTTAGTTTTGTTTTCTTAAATAGTAAGTAATAATTTAATTAACTACTTATAATTTGAGATATTGTTTTATTTAACATAAAATCTGCTATTTTTTTGTTTCTGAACATCTGTATTCTTTTTATTTTTTATTGATTAATTTTGTTTGTACTTTTTACTATATTTTATTTTAGAAAGATCATGAAGAACGGTTATCCGTGCTTTTAGAGCGACGCAGTTTGCTTGTACTACAAGACTCATTATATCATGAGTATCAACATTCTATTGATGAAAGGACTAATGATTTAATAACAGAAAATATTGTTAATCTACAAAATACAGCAACCAAGTACAATGTAGGAGACAATTTGCAACGATCCACTAGAATTTCACTTACAATTAGGCATGTGCCAAAAACAACAAAGTTAAAATTAAAATTTGGAAGATAAATTTTACAGTGTAAGATTTTTTTAAAATATCCTTAAAAACAATTATTTTTAAATGTTGAAATAATACTAAACTAAACATTATAAATACAACTTTGTTAACAGTTGCATAAAGTATTCATTAATAGTATCGTGTTCATATAGCTTCTATCACTATAAATTCTAATCTGCTCTTTCTTCTCTTGTTCCTCTTCTGTTTTGTCTGAGCATGAGATACATCTAACTAATTTAATTTCTTCTACTTTGAAACTCTTATACAACTTTGTTAACAGTTGCATAAAGTATTCATTAATAGTATCGTGTTCATATAGAGTCTATCACTATAAATTCTACTCTGCTCTTTCTTCTCTTGTTCCTCTTCTGTTTTGTCTGAGCATAAGATACATCTAACTAATTTAATTTCTTCTACTTTGAAACTCTTATACAACTTTGTTAACAGTTGCATAAAGTATTCATTAATAGTATCGTGTTCATATAGAGTCTATCACTATAAATTCTACTCTGCTCTTTCTTCTCCTGTTCCTCTTCTGTTTTGTGTGAGCATGAGATACGTCTAACTAATTTAATTTCTTCTCTTTGAAACTCTTATACAACTTTGTTAACAGTTGCATAAAGTATTCATTAATAGTATCGTGTTCATATAGAGTCTATCACTATAAATTCTACTCTGCTCTTTCTTCTCTTGTTCCTCTTCTGTTTTGTGTGAGCATGAGATACATCTAGCTAATTTAATTTCTTCTACTTTGAAACTCTTATACAACTTTGTTAACAGTTGCATAAAGTATTCATTAATAGTATCGTGTTCATATAGAGTCTATCACTATAAATTCTACTCTGCTCTTTCTTCTCTTGTGCCTCTTCTGTTTTGTCTGAGCATGAGATACATCTAACTAATTTAATTTCTTCTACTTTGAAACTCTTATACAACTTTGTCAACAGTTGCATAAAGTATTCATTAATAGTATCGTGTTCATATAGAGTCTATCACTATAAATTCTACTCTGCTCTTTCTTCTCTTGTTCCTCTTCTGTTTTGTCTGAGCATGAGATACATCTAACTAATTTAATTTCTTCTACTTTGAAACTCTTATACAACTTTGTTAACAGTTGCATAAAGTATTCATTAATAGTATCGTGTTCATATAGAGTCTATCACTATAAATTCTACTCTGCTCTTTCTTCTCCTGTTCCTCTTCTGTTTTGTGTGAGCATGAGATACATCTAACTAATTTAATTTCTTCTCTTTGAAACTCTTATACAACTTTGTTAACAGTTGCATAAAGTATTCATTAATAGTATCGTGTTCATATAGAGTCTATCACTATAAATTCTACTCTGCTCTTTCTTCTCTTGTTCCTCTTCTGTTTGTGTGAGCATGAGATACATCTAACTAATTTAATTTCTTCTACTTTGAAACTCTTATACAACTTTGTCAACAGTTGCATAAAGTATTCATTAATAGTATCGTGTTCATACAGAGTCTATCACTATAAATTCTACTCTGCTCTTTCTTCTCTTGTTCCTCTTCTGTTTTGTGTGAGCATGAGATACATCTAACTAATTTAATTTCTTCTACTTTGAAACTCTTATACAACTTTGTTAACAGTTGCATAAAGTATTCATTAATAGTATCGTGTTCATATAGAGTCTATCACTATAAATTCTACTCTGCTCTTTCTTCTCCTGTTCCTCTTCTGTTTTGTGTGAGCATGAGATACATCTAACTAATTTAATTTCTTCTCTTTGAAACTCTTATACAACTTTGTTAACAGTTGCATAAAGTATTCATTAATAGTATCGTGTTCATATAGAGTCTATCACTATACATTCTACTCTGCTCTTTCTTCTCTTGTTCCTCTTCTGTTTTGTGTGAGCATGAGATACATCTAACTAATTTAATTTCTTCTACTTTGAAACTCTTATACAACTTTGTCAACAGTTGCATAAAGTATTCATTAATAGTATCGTGTTCATATAGAGTCTATCACTATAAATTCTACTCTGCTCTTTCTTCTCTTGTTCCTCTTCTGTTTTGTCTGAGCATGAGATACATCTAACTAATTTAATTTCTTCTACTTTGAAACTCTTATACAACTTTGTTAACAGTTGCATAAAGTATTCATTAATAGTATCGTGTTCATATAGAGTCTATCACTATAAATTCTACTCTGCTCTTTCTTCTCTTGTTCCTCTTCTGTTTTGTCTGAGCATGAGATACATCTAACTAATTAAATTTCTTCTCTTTGAAACTCTTTTACAACTTTGTTAACAGTTGCATAAAGTATTCATTAATAGTATCGTGTTCATATAGAGTCTATCACTATAAATTCTACTCTGCTCTTTCTTCTCTTGTTCCTCTTCTGTTTTGTCTGAGCATGAGATACATCTAACTAATTTAATTTCTTCTACTTTGAAACTCTTTTACAACTTTGTTAACAGTTACATAAAGTATTCATTAATAGTATCGTGTTCATATAGAGTCTATCACTATAAATTCTACTCTGCTCTTTCTTCTCTTGTTCCTCTTCTGTTTTGTGTGAGCATGAGATACATCTAACTAATTTAATTTCTTCTACTTTGAAACTCTTTTCCTTTCCACTATTTATCTTAGTGCACACAATTTTTTTTACATTTCAATGTTTTGATATTTTTTAACAATATTTCTTTAAGATCCTTACATACAATGACAATTTAAGGTCTTTTAGACATATAATAAAATTTTAAACCAAATAGAGTATTTGGCACACCAATTACCTCCTTAAGAAAATTTAAAATTAGTTTCTAAATTAATAATATGTTAACATATGAAGAAAATGTGCACAATTTTTAAAGCCAGCTATAGGATAAACTGAAAAATTATATTTATGGTATAAAACATAGTGATAAATTCTAGAAATAAATACTTAAACCTGTACAAAATTGAACTCCCTTTGCCTAGAAGTGAGAAATTTAAATTTTTGATTGTACCTCTATTTAATATCTTTTGTTTCAACAAAATTAAATTCTGTTAATAAAAATCATATTAAGGCATTTCAGTCTTAACATTTCAAGAGAAATAGTTTGTAAAACTGGTAACAAGAACATATTTTTACTTATAATATTCAAGTTGGCTTGTGAGTTAAGGTTATAAACACAAGAAATATATTACAATGAAAATATTGGAAAGATCGTCTATGTACATTTCGATGACCATGCCATCATCATCAGAGGGCCTTATTACAATCTAGCAAACAAGAAGTTACAAAGTAGAGAATTTTTTTATTATTTTTGGAGTATTGGGGTTCTTTCCAATATTTTCTTTGTAATACATTGTACCACTGAGCTCTTCATATTGTATACAAGAAATATATACATCTCACAATTATAAAAACTTTAATCTCAAACGTGTTTCAATGACACTATGTCATCATCTTCAGTGATGCTATCATAAAAAAAACTTTAATTTAAAAAATTTAACATAAATATTATAGGCTATGTTCAATTTTTTTAGTTAAATTTTTGTTTGTGATAGCACCACTGAAGATGATGACATAATGTCATTGAAACGCGTTTGAGATTAAAATTTTTGTAATTGTGAGTTGTATATATTTCTTGTGTTTATCTTTTTAATTGTTAAATAAAAATAATTTGTCCAAGGTGATAAAGTCCAACATTTGTAAGATTGTTAATAATTTGCAAAAATTAAACTAAAAATTTAACATGTTAGACAGTCCAATTTAAAATGTTCGATATGCTATAAATTATCCTTTAATAGAAGGTTATTTTAAGATATACAAAATATCACTTTGGTTAGGATTATCCACTCGCAAAAATTCAGCATAGTTTATAGGGAAACTAATGTATTAAAAAAAAACTTTTCTCTCCTAAAAACAGTTATGTTTTGAAATTCAACTGGTTGTTCTTTGCAAATTTGATTTTCAAACCAAATTAGAGAAACATTTAAATTACTAAATTAATGTATTTAGTATAAAGTGAGCAAAACTTACCTTTTTGTAGTTTTATATTCTTTCTTCCTCACTTTATATATTTATACACACACGCACATGGTTTAATAATTAAAGAAGACCTCCAGACTACTTCATTAAAATATATTGTAATAAATCTGTACCTATAAAATTTTTATATTTATTGTGGTTTCGCAATAATTTTACCGAAATATAAAAGAAAACTTCAGGTATGTACGAACTAAATTGTACAGTCTAAATAATAAATTACACAACAGGGCAAACTGGCTGGCATTCCACAGGGCTGGTAGCCCAACCCGTTGTTTGGAAGGTATTCATTATTCCATCATCTGCTTTTATTTTATTATATTTGTTTAGTACCAACATTTGTTGTACGAAGAAATTCGTTCTACATTTATTTGAATTAGTTACTTAATTTAATGAGTCAAGCATTATATTTATACCTAACAGTTTAAAAAGTGCATAGTTAACTCTTTCAGGCACGGTGGATTACAATTTGAACCACCTTTTGAATGTGCCCAGTTGCACGGTGGTTCAAAACTTGAAATGTACTTAGTTACACAATAGCACAGAATATGAACCACGTAGTTCGTAGTTGATTTAAAGTAGTGCAGGTCTTACTGAGTGCATCACTTTCCTATCCTGGCTTGTCCAGAGTGTAAATAAAGCCATTGTGCAATCTAGTGTGAGCTGTTGAAGGTGTTTGTTCTTTGTTCTGTGTTTATAAACGTTTTATTTATTCTGACATCAATTGGAAAGTGGATTAATATTTAACGATTTTTTAAATCTCAGTAAGTAGTGTTTTAACAAAATATTCTTGATAGTTTATTTCTAATAGGATATTTTTGCCGGTTCATAATTTAGACCACCATGCAACATGTGCATAACCTAAATGTTAGGTTATGTTTCAGATGCCATTATGTAGTACTTTCAGGCATTATGGATCGTATCCCATGTAATTTATTAAATGAACATGTGGAACAAATATTATTTGAGGACATCCCAACTGGTAGTGAGTCCGAATTATCGGATGATTTCGATGAAGATCCAAGTTATGTGGATCTAAATGAACCAGGCACTGCTCATGTAGCTTTAGATTCTTCCAGTGAGAGTGATAACGAAGAAGAGACTTTGAACTTGCCGTGCATTAGCTAGCTATGATCACCATCTTTTTGTGTTAACCAGTGATCACTGGTGTTTTAAACAGTAACGTCACTGCAAGAGCTATGATCACCGCCTTTTTGTGTTAACCAAGATTGCCTATGTAAGCGATGATCATTGTACTTGAAACAGTAACGTCATTGCACGTGCTATGATCATCGCCTTTTTGTGTTAACCAAGATTACCTATGCAAGCGATGACCATTGTACTTAAAACAGTAATGTCATTGCACGAGCTGTGATCACCGCCTTTTTGTTTTAACCAGTTATCACTGGTTTTTTAAACAGTAACGTCATTGCACGAGCTATGATCACCACTTTTTTGTGTTAACCAATGATTACCGTTGCGAGCAGTAATCACTGTACTTGAAACTGTGCACTAACCAATGTTAATGTGCTATCGAGGATCACGGAGACAAACGATGATTACAAATACTGTTGGGATAATTGTGTAACCGGTGATGACCGATACTCAGGTTCTTATACAAAACAATAGACGGATGATGATCACTGCTCTCAAAAGTACAGTAGTTATAATAAGTAATCGGGAGTCTTTCTACTTGAACACCGTCCCTATCCGCACTTTTCCAGACCGCTAAGGTCCAAGAGGGGTTGTCAGTATTCATTCATAGCAGTTATTAGCTATGTGTTCTGCCAAGGACCTACTGCTAAAGGCTGAGTCTTAACAGACCGTAATGTGACAAATGCTCTACCGACTACCACACCCGCTCGGTACCCAAGTCATTTATAGACGATTCGAATTCCCCGAATAATGACTAATGATACATATGACAGTCGATGCGGTCGCTGGATTATCTCCGACGACTGCCCACTCCGTAAGAGTAGACGAGGCCAATGGCTCGTGAGACAAGCAGCCGAAGCCGCCTTCTAATAAATACAAGCCTTTTGACTCATGGAACTCCTATTGGTTATCGACGCCTCGTTATATAGACGGGATTCGGAATTCAGGCATAATCCTACAAATGGTAGCTTCACATCACCGGCTACTTGACCAAGTGCATGAACCAATTGTCTGCACCTGAGGTTCCCATTCGTATTGAGTACGAATACGATTGCAACGACTAATCATCAGCAGGGTAAAATTAACCTGTCTTCTGATGGCTTATACCCAGTTCACTTTACCATTAGCGGGTGAACAATCTGGCCCCTGGGAAAAATGCTTCGTAATGATAGGAGAGCTGACATCAAAGTATCCGCCTAAAGTGATTAGAAATGGTTAAACAAATATTACTATTTTTATATTTGTTGATTCCGTCTTCACGTGTGCTACTAATTATCACTAAACCTTGTAAATGTTTATAAACTTGCCTTTAGTAGCACTTACTTTATTTGTTGAGGACGGCCGTTTCGGAAGATGTCAACTCAGACCGTAACTGATCTCAAGGTTTACTACTATTTTTAATCTATCCTATTCAAATGTTTTTAAATTTAATTCTTGCACAATTTTTATTCCATTATTATTTTGTGATAACTTATAGAATGGTATTACCTGTTAACGAATTTGAATAATTTTTAATTTTTTAAATCCAAATAACTTTCACTCCATATTAGACATATCTACTTTATATTTTTCCTTGTACAGTTTCAAAATTGAAATCCAGAAATGTCATACCAAATAAATTAATGGAAATGTAGTGATCCATTCTAGTTAATAACCTCTGTTGTAATCTTACCAAAATATAAAAAAAAAACTTCAGGTATGTACGAACTAAATTTTACAGTCTAAGTAATAAATTACACAATAGGACAATCATCGGCATTTTTTACCAAAGATATAAATTTAGACAATCGATTAAAAACAACACAAATTTATCTTCACGAATTGCATAATAGAAAGTAGTCACAGAATAAAAAAATCATCACTAACCATAAGTATAAATTAGCATTTAACTTCTGTGTCACTGTTGTGGATATCGCAGATCGGGAAGTTTGAAAATATCCTATTAAAGTCTTAGTCGGGGATCATTTTCGGGGGCAATGCCTCAAACCATTCTGTAAAGCGTGCCTCAGAATTGAAAGTTCAAATTGAAAACATCATGAAATGATTCAATACGTAAATACACGAAACTATCTGAACATTAAATATTAAAAATTAGGTTGTACACATTTTTGTAGTCAGTAATAAAATTGTTAAACTATTTTTTTTTTTTTGTTATAGAGCTGCTAAACTTGTATAAAACTGTCCTGTATTTTAAAAAGAATTATTTGTTTTTCTTTACTTCTGTAGTTATACAGTACCATACCGGTACCGGTATATTTTTTATAATTGTTTTTTTTTAATTAAAAAATAGGCAATAGACACATCATTTAGGTCTGACCTAGGTAGTGGACATGAGCTACCACAGAAATTTTATCTTGTTATTTACCCAAACTATTTTTTGGGTAAAGAATAAAGTCAGAAGTGTAGCAGTGCTTTACTCAAAAACCTATGTTAACAATTATACTGCTAACCATAACATTATGAACAACTAAAAATTGCATACAGACTTTATTACCAACAAAATAATGGACAATTTTCTGTAGCCGCGCCACCAGAAAATATTTTTACCTCAAGGGAGTAAGAGTGTGTCGATTTGTTATATGTATAGTTTTAAACGTGAAAATAACATTTAGTTTAAAAAATTTTTATTTGCTTGGTATTAGAAATTCTGGGGGCTCCCAGTTCCAACGGAATGTCAATACCTCAATAGAAGGGATTTTTAGCTGAGCTACTGCATCAAGGCGAACCAAAAAAGTTTAAAAATCTTTAAATGATATTCTGGATGTATTATGTAAATACAAGACCTATAACTCTTTTCCTTTTTAGGTATAACTCAACTTATTAAATCATGCATTTTTCTATAAGTATATTAAATTCAACTTTTAATTCATTATAAGTATCCCTAATAGTTGCTTATTTGAGTAAATACTTATGAACTTACTTGCTGACGCGTTTCGAAACATTCAGTTCATTGTTGAAGCCGACACGCTACTGCCGGCGATCGCTCAAGGTTGCAGGGCATATGATTTATGAGGGTGAAGGGGGTTCAGTTTAAGCAGGTTGTTTACTATATAATGAAATAAGGTGTTAGATTCAAGAATGTGTAGCCCTAGTTGTTTAAAATATGTTGTTTTTATGTTTATTATATGGAGAATATTTAAATTAGTAAGAACGTGTGTGCTTGTTTATTGGGTGTTTTGTATATGTGTTGCGTAGCTAGATTTATATCGTTGATGTGCCCTTTGAATCTTGTGACAAATGATCTACCAGTTTGACCAATGTAGTAGCTGGGGTAGTCGTTACAAGTATTTTGTATATACCGGATAGATTCTGTTTGTCTGTTTGTTGTTGATAGGGTTGTATGTGTTGTCATAAACCGTATCAACAACAGACAAATACAATCTATTCGGCATATTAGACAAAGCGAAAACCTCGGGTTCGTTGGGAAAATATTCTCATGAGATTTTTTTTGCATAATCACCTTCATGAGATGCCTCAGAATAAACTTCGTGAAAAAAGGGCCCGATATTTTTTTAATTTTTTTCAAAAACAAATAAAAATTAACCTTTTATCCTTGGAAAAATTTTCTTGCATTTTTAGAGTCATTCTTAATTAAAAAAGTATTTTGTAATTTTTCTCTAAAATCTATCGTTTTTGAGTTATAAAAGTTTTAAAATTGAAAAACTCAAAAAAGGCAATTTTCAAAGCTCAAAAACAGGTAAAAATTGATACATTTAAAGTTAGTAAGTGCCTAAATTAAAGATCAAACCTTTCTGTGCAAGGTTCCGATGCGTATTTTGAGCTTATTTTACTTTGTAATATTGTTTTTTAATTGTGAATGAAGCGGGTGCGACCATGAGATATCTATGTCAAAGTCTTCCAACGGTGTTTTCTATATTTTCTTTACTGAATTTGGAATAAAGAAATAATATTTTAAGCACGTAGCATGATATTTAATATTACTAGCTAATGCAGATTCAGGTGAATGGTACAATGCAAATGTTTGTAAACACACTATCAGATTTTACACGAGCTACAATATAAATTTATCTATAGAACTAAGATCAGAAAATGTAGACTTTTCTTTACCCAAAATGCTGACAAATTTTAACCAATTTTTGTTATTTGTTTTAAATAATTGTTAAACACTTTTAAATGTTTTAAAGTTGACTATAGTAGCACTTACTTTGCTTGTTGAGGACGGCCGTTTCGGGAGATGTGTCCCTTTGTCAACTCAGACCGTAACTCATGAGTTACTCAACAAGCAAAGTAAGTGCTACTATAGGCAAGTTTAAAACATTTAAAAGTGTTTAGTGATTACTAGTAGCTTACGCGGAGATGGAATCAACAAATGTAAATAATTGTGTTTGAACAAATTGGGACCATTTAACACATAGGCAACCTCTTGAACTTTATTGTGGACCATCTTGCGAAAAAGAATATGCAAACAAATCAATTTGGGTTAAGGAAACGAGACGGGCCTATAAACAACAATAGATGGACAGGTAGAATTTGTGCTATACCCTCAGAGGTCACCTATTGTTATTGAATTTCAACTTGTCCACTCGGAAGGAAATATTGGTGGCCCTTTCTCTTTTAATACCAACAGGCACAGCGATAAGCGAAAACTCGCAGATGATAATCGTGCAAATGCAGTTACATTTTGGCCATATATACTGTACTTCGTATAAAGAGCGAACCAACAACGGAAATAACTAAATTATTATAACTAATGAACCATATTTTTCATCATATAAAAATGAAATTATTAAACATAAACAAAATACATACTTACGCAAAATTTGATGAAGTTTTTCACTGCTATTTCGTTTCAGAGTATAATCTTTCTCCTGCCACTCCAAGTAATATGGAAAATTATTGATTTAAAATAATAAACTATTTATGGAACAATTTCCTCATTTTACCCAAAGCGGCCCAGAGAGCCTTGTCATATTTCTTCTCAATCTTGGAGTCACCTCATATGTAGCCATTAATATTTACATGGAAGCTGCTAAAAGTAGCCTTATTATTCTTCTTAATCTAGGAGTCATTAAAACTACCTTTCTATTATACCTATGATTATTGTATATGCATGAAAAATAGCCTAAATCTAATAGACAAAATAAAAACGTAAATAACCCACACAATTCCACTTTAGTCTCTTTTGCTATATTAAATCTATATACAAACATCCCCATTCCAGAAACCATCAACATCGACGATACACAACCGAACAATACGAAATATACAGACACTTCAAACTACATCCTAAACAAATACTCAATACACAATACATTACAACTCACACACACTTTTTGACACATAATTCCTAATACTCACAAAATACATCCACATCACCATAATATCCCACCCCCACCCTAACACCCGAAAATCTTGAGATCAGTTACGGTCTGAGTTGACAATGGGACACATCTCCTGAAATGGGCGTCCTCAACAAATATAAGTAAATGCTACTATAGGCGAGCTTATAAACATTTAAAAGTGTTTAGTGAAAACTAGTAGCTCAAGTTAAGATGGAATCAACAAATATATATATAATTTTTATGTATTATTCAATTCTGCATTCGGTAATTAATCCTAGAGTTTCCTCGGCATTGGGTTCAGAAAATATTGTTTCAAATATCAATGTAGCCTATTATAAAAACTTTATATATATAGAAGTTGCTTGATGTAATCATCTTGAATTCACTGACTAAACTAGTTTAAAAATACTTAACTAAGTGAATACGTAATTGCTTATGCGTTTCAAAACATTCTTTCCTTTTACGAAGCTAAAAGGCGGCATCGGTTGTGTGTAAAGGCTCTAGCGGGAATGGATTTATAACTGTGGAATGGGGTCGGTTGTTTGAGTTGTGTGTCATTTAATAGAAAAGACTTTATATGTTTACTCAGAAAAATTAAACATAAACACCATCAAACGGCCACGCAAACAAAGCACACACATAAAAAACAAATACATATCCCTCACCTACCACAACAAAAACACACACAAAATAGCCTCCACATTCAGATAACACCATTACCAAATATCCTACAAAACAACAAACACTATAAGACAGCACATACAACCTTTTCAAAAAGAAACTGACAAATACAAACTCTCAGGTATTTATAAATTAACTTGTAACGATTGTCCCAACTATTACATCGACCAAATCGGCAGGCCATTTTATACACACTTCGAAGAACACATTACCCAAAAAAAAACCAAACAAACCCTAAATCCAGCTACGCAAAACACCTAAAAACGCCCAACACACAAACGCAACGACATACACACTAATTTAGATGTTCTACACACATTAAAACAAAGTAAAAAAACTAACAACCTTAGAAAAATATGAAATCTACAAACACTACGTAACGGATAAAAAAAAAGTATTAAATGATCATACACACTTTTAAGCCAAAAGTCTTTTCTATTATATGACACACAACACATATAACCCACCCCATTCCACAGTCATAAATCCATTCCCGTTAGAGCCTTTACACCTGATGCCGCCAGTAGAGGGTTAGCTTCGTAAAAGGAACGAATGTTTTGAAACGTGTCAGCAAGTAAGCAATTACGTATTCACTTAGTTAAGTATTTTTAAAATTAGTTTACATATAGACCAATATTTTTGTTACATTAATTTTCTAGTATGCGTAAGAAAACAAGTAATATTTTTAAAAAATATTTAATGTCAATTCCTACTGAGATCAACAAAGTAAAATTTTATTTTAGTTACTTTTTATTTCATAATTACAATTAACATAAATATTATCATTGCAAGGCAAGATCGGTAGGCTAAGTATTAAACAAGTAATGAAGATAATATATTTGTATGTAGATTGCAGAAGAAATGTATACAGGTATAGTGTCAAATGTAAAAAGTTGGATGTCCAAGGCATTGAGGGAGCTATCCCAAAATAGTACAAAATGGAAGTAAAGTAGAATATAAGGTATGTCAGGGAACAAGGGGGCTACCCAAAATAGCACAAAATGGGAAGAAAGGTTGAGGAGTAAGGAATAGGGTCTCAAATCCATCCAAATATAGCCATAAACATAACGGTTACTTACTGGGATATAAATATGATAACATAAATAATTTGTAAATGATAACCCTACATACGACAGAATCACAATATTAATTGGTAAAATAGAAAGCGAATTTCCTTGCAATTTTCCATTTTTCTCTATATGGTGTTAGACTATTATTTTTTGTTTGTTATTGTTTATTCACTTTCATTTTTTTTTTTATTTATGAAGCTGATGATCTTTTTATTTATAATTCTAATTCTATTCATCTCCTGTAATCCTTAATTATTGCAAGTAACCATATAATTTCATATAAATTTTTAAGTAATAGGTTTCTAGGAATGGAAAGTTGGTTTAGCGCTAAAGTACTGGATTTCAAACCTGTAGTCATTCAGTTCGATTCTGACTTTGACATCAACTTTTTGAAATTTAATTAATGTATAAATATTTGAAAAAACTGTATTAAGACCAATTGTCAATCACTTTAGATAGGTCTAACAAAATGTATTTGAACTTGATTGGAAAAATAAAAACCTATTTTGTAAAGGTTGAAAATTTGTACAAAATATTTATAAGGAGAGTGTGGCTAATAGAAATAATTAAAAAAAAAGATCTTGTTTTGCTATGAACTTTACTGAAATAATTTCCTTTGTTGATTAAAAAGTTCACATCTTTATCATTTTTACCTATATAAATTCATTTTTTATCAATATAAAATCCACTTTTATAATTAAAAATGGGAATTAAAAATTAGCAAGCGCCTGCATACACACACACACACACATTATCTTACCTAATAGGAAACAGTATAATTTATAGTGGGAAATGTATAATTTGTGTTCCATAGTATTAGATATTGAAAACAAATAATAGAAACAATTTTCTACATATAATTATGGTAACAATCATGTATGTTTTATTTATCATATTTTATTACATCTGTTTCCACTTTGTATACCACTATGACCAGTGGCGTAGCCAGGACAATGTTTGAGGGGCGGGGACACAACCAGGAGGGCCAGGGAATGGAACCCTCCCGAGGACATTTTTATCCCTAGAAATCTTATTTTTTGGTATTTTGGGACTTATAATTACATAACTATTAGGTCATAAGGAGGCTGTTTCGCTAAAAACCTAGCGCGGTTTTATAGGGTAATATTTTTCTCCTAAAATTAATTGGTTTGGAGGGTATACGTGCCCCCTGTGCCACCTTTTGCTACGCCCGCTATGACGTTATATATGACTTGATCAACTTTTCAGTACAATATATGGGAGTATGTTAGCCCACGCAGTAACTGTGGGCATATATATATATATATATATATATATATATATATATATATATATATATATATATATACACACACAGTTGAACCTCCAGATAACAAAATCCTCTATATAATGAATTTTTACCTTGTCCCATGACATTTTAGAAGTTATACTGCTTATTTACCTCTATGTAACGAATTTCGGACCTCTCAATAACGAAGTTTTTCTTCACTTTAACCGAAAAAATGTAGTGTTTTATAGGCAGCTCACAATGTAATTTCCAGGAAATTGTTAATTTTCAGCAGGAAGGTCAACAAAACCAAGAATGGTAGGCGAAACACGTGTTGGCAATTGACTGCATGTTATAGTTCGGTTCAGTTAAGAATACAGTGACCCTTCGGTTAGGAATTCTAAGAACTCAGCATTTATAGATAGTCCTACTGTACAGGCCTACAGTACATTCCCATCCTCCCACCATTTTCTTTTATCATTCATTTCAATGTTGCTAGCTCAGTTACTCAGTTTTATTCATGTAATGAGTTTGCTATGCTGTGAAAAAATGTCAAAAAGAAAATGTTTAAGTGTAGCAGAAAAAGTGAGTTTTTTACGAGAGGTTGATGAAGGTATAAAAAAGTTGTATGTTGCGAAAAAATTCGGTATATCTCAGAGTTTGCTATCCACTATTCTAAAAAACCGGGATCAAATTCTAAAACAAAGTGTTTCTTATGATTTGCAAAGAAGGAAATGAAACTTTGTACATTCGACAATATCGATAACACGACGATTAAATGGGTTACAGTAATGCGCGAGAAAAATCTTCCATTGTCAAGAAATCTTATTAAAGAAAAGGCTTTGGAATTTGCAGTATCGTTAGGACACAGTGGCTTTAATGCAAGTAAAGGTTGGATAGAAAAATTAAAAAACCGCCATAACATTGTTCAAAAAGTCATTTCGGGAGAAAGTCCTAGTGTTGATATCCCTACTTGTGAATTTTGGAAAGGAAATGTGTTGGAAAAAGTTTTAAATGTTTGCCCAACAAGACACTAACTTTTAAAACCGTCCCTTGTTTTGGAGGAAAAGGAAGCAAAGAAAGGATCGCCGTATTAGTGGCAGCTAACATGTTAGGGACAGACAAACTCAAATTTCTTGTGATTGGCAAAAGCAACTCTCCGCGATGTTTCCGATCTGTCAAGTCCTTAGAAGTTGATTACGCGTTTAATAAAAAGGCGAGGATGACGAGCAAAATTTTCATTGAATGGATATTGAAGCTGGACATGCAGATCTCCAAAGAGAAAAGGAAAATTGCACTTTTCATCGACAACTGCCCTGCACATCCGCATGATATCAATTCCAAACTGAAGAGTGTCAATGTGTTTTTCTTTCCACCAAATGTTACATCAATACTTCAACGACTCGATCAGGGAGTAATAAAAAATTTAAAGCTACACTACAGAAAAAGAATTTTGAAAAAGATTGTGACTACCGTATAGAACAATGAAATCGTACCCAAACACATTGTTAATCTAAGGGACTGCATCCCGGCAAGCTGGCCTGAGCAACCGGGCGGGTCCACAGGTGGCGGATAGTGGGACGGCCTACAGAAATGTAGGTTACCTGTGAATAAGGATTCCGGAAGGTTTCTGAATATGCAGGCCTGGACCAAGGCTATGGTTCAAAGGTGAGGAATTATCCCTCCTCGTCAGTCAACCGGTTGGGCTTGGTAGAAATAACCGAGTGCTCTGACCGGGGTGACTGGGGTAGTTGGGAATTAAGTCCTCACAATGCTACTCTCACCTCCCGGGTGAACCAAGGGCAATGCGACAGTGAAGTAGGGGCGGGAAACTGCCCAAACGACACAGTTGTAAAAAAGAGAGTAAAGCAGGCTGTTCATCTGAGCAGTTAATAATGTCCTGAACTTGGGGTGTACTTCAAGGTCAGTGACTGAATACCCAATCCAAGGTGGAAGGCATCGTGCCGAAGGATGAATGGCTGCAGGGTATAAAATGCAGTCCCAAACGATCCCCTTGAGGAACCAGACAAAACCTCATTGTATGTTGTCTTGCCAGGGCAATGGGGGCTCTGCTCTGGTCGACCTTTTATTTCCCCCATACTCGTGGGACGTTTATGGACCAGACAAGTACAAAAGATAATTTTGAGACTGCACAGACGGCGGGAGCCAATGAGTTGGCAAACCGTGGGTCTGTAGCAGAGATGCCAACGGCAACCATCACTGGGGGTGCGGGGGCGGCTGTCAAGCTGCCGACTGCAGAAACCGGTGAAGTGGCTGCAGAGTTGAGTACGCTCTCTTTACGGAGAAAGCGAATGAGTGGAGCGGCCAGAAGGAGGCTCCGAAAAGAACAGGCGAGAGCAGCGGGAGGGCCAACAACTCTGAAAAAACGGAGGGGAGGCCAAAACCGAGCTGAGTCTGCCAAAGTCCAGGGCTTGGATGTTGTGAGGAGGGAGGTGCAACAGGGAAGAAAGCAACCTAGAGCGCCAAACCCCAGCACGTCAAAAAGGCCTAGGAGTGAGACATCCAACCCCTCTCCAGTGAAGGGAGGAATGAAGAAGGTGAAACTGGGACAAGGGGGGGACGCTGGAGTGTCTTCGGGCACATACGGCGATACCCTCAGGCAAAAACTAGCAATTGTCCCAGTTAGTTACCCTGAGAGACAACTCTCGGAAGAGATGGCGTTGGAGCTGGAGGAGCTGTTCTTCTCGGAACTGCTGTCCGCTGAGGCGGAGAGTGGGGATAGAGGTTTTAGGACAGCATACTTACAGAGGGGAGCTCTAAATGTCGTATGCTCCTCACGGGAGAGCCTGGAGTGGGTCCTTCGGGTCCTGCCAAGCTTCACCCTGAGCGAGGGGGTAAAGTTGAGGGCAGGGCCACCCAAGGAGATCTTTTGCGTCGCAAAGGTGTCAATGTGGGTGCCCAAACCCTACAATGACAAGGAGCCGGAAGAGATTCTGAAGGTGGTCAAAACCCAGAACCCTGGGGTTGTTCAGGATACTTGGAAGGTGATTGCCAGGAAAAGGGAGGATGCAGGTCTTACCCTGATCTTGTACATAGGAGAGGGCTCCCTCAGGGCACTGCGAAACAACAACCTGAGGGTGAACGTGGGGCTGAGACAGGCCACGTTCAAGGTGCTCTCTAGTCCTGGGGCTGCTCTGCGAACCCAGGCAACTGCAGAGTAAGCAGGAAAAAATGATCAAGATCCTCCAAGTGAACCTACAGCATAGCAGGGCGGCCAGTGCTGTCGTGTGTAGGATGCTGGACAGGGGAGAGGTGGACTTGGTGCTCATCCAGGAACCATGGATTTCTGGAGGAAAAATATGCGGGCTGGCGACATCTGGAGGTAAGTTGTTGTATGATAAGGACTCCGGTGTTCCCAGGACGTGTATCCTGGTTAGGAGGGGGTTGTGTGCTTTTGTACTAACGAACTTCTGTTGCAGGGATTTGTTAGCAGTGTCAGTGGAGCTGCGGGCGGAGGGGGGGATGAAGAGGCTGAACCTGGCCACGGCATATCTCCCCTTTGACTGCGCGGGGGCTCTACCAACACAAGAGCTGAGGAGCCTGGTCGAGCACTGCGGGGCTGTGGATGAGGAGCTGCTGGTGGGGATGGATGCTAACTCCCATCACACTTCGTGGGGTAGTACAGGTACAAACACTAGAGGTGAGGAACTTTTAGCTTATCTTAGCTCTAAGAACTTACTAGTCTTAAATCAGGGGGAAGAGCCGACGTTTGTCACTAGGGCCAGAAAGGAGGTCCTGGACATTACGGTGGCATCGAACCAGATGGCTAGGTATGTACTAAATTGGCATGTGTCGGATAAACCATCTTCTTCTGATCACAGACATATTAGGTATGATATCTCTCTAAATCCAGCCATGCTTCGCCCAACCAGGGATCCAAGAAGAACAGACTGGGACTCCTACAGGAGGGACCTGGGTGTTCGGATTGAGGAGGCTGGATTGGAGTATGGTGGGAGGAGAGAGCTAGAAGACTCTGCCACATTGGTTGGCGAGGCTATAATAGAATCCTTTACCGATAACTGCCCTCTCAGTGAGGGGAGGAAAGTAGGGGATCCGTCATGGTGGAACAAGAAGCTAGCTAAACTTCGGAAGACCACCAGGAGACTCTTTAATAGAGCAAAAAAGAACGGGGAGTGGGACCTGTATAGGAAAACACTAACCGAATACAACAGGGCAATTAGAGAAGCGCGCAGGAAGTCCTGGAAGGAGTTCTGTCATGAGATTGACGAAACTCGGGAAGGGGCACGACTGTATAAAGTGCTCTCTAAGGATCCAGTTAACCCGGTGGGGATGCTAAGAACCCCACTGGGAAATTTAACAAAAACGGCAGGGGAAACTGTGGAAGAATTAATCAGGACACATTTCCCTTCCAGTACCCTGAGGAAACTTGGGGGAGCAGACACTGAACCGCTTACCAAACTCTCCACAAGACGTGGTAAGAGGGAGGACTGGGAAGTGGCAAGGAGGATAGTAACTCCACAAAGGGTAAGATGGGCTGTTGGCACTTTTAAACCCTACAAATCTCCAGGTCCAGATGGGATCTATCCTGTGCTGCTGCAGCAGGGAATGGATATGCTGGTGCTGGTACTTACTAAATTATACAGGCTAAGCATTGCTCTAGGGCATGTGCCGGCAGCCTGGAAATCTAGTAAGGTGGTCTTTATACCTAAGCCCACCGGTAACCAATCGGAAGGGAAAGGATACAGACCCATCACACTCATGTCCTTTGTTCTCAAGGGACTTGAAAAACTGGTTGATAGGCATATTAGGGGGGGTGCTTTGGCTATCAAACCACTGCATTGGAACCAGTATGCTTACCAACCGGGGAAATCTTGCGAGGGAGCTCTCCATCAAGTGGTTGGTAGGATTGAGCAAATGATCGCTAAGAAAGGTTGTGCCATAGGTGCCTTCCTCGACATTGAAGGGGCTTTCAATAACCCCTCAGTGGAGACGATGGTAAGTGGTGCAAGACGTCATGGAGTGGATGTGACCACTTGTGGTTGGATAAGTTCCATGTTAACAAACAGAAGCATTTCTGTAGAGGTGGCAGGGGAGGTCAGAAGGGCGGAGACAAGTCTGGGCTGTGCACAGGGGGGGGGGTTCTCTCTCCTCTGTTGTGGTGCCTAGTGGTTGACAACCTTATTGAACTCCTGAATGAACAGGGGTACTTCTGTCTAGGATATGCGGACGACATAGTTGTCCTGATCCTGGGCAGATTCCCTGATACAGTCCTTGAGGTAATCAGAAATCCTCTACGACTGATTGAAGAGTGGTGTAAAAAGGAGAACCTTAGGGTAAATCCAAAAAAGACTGCTCTCATTAACTTCACCAGACAGCGAAAAGATCTGACGACCAGGATGCCCCGCTTGTTTGGTGAATACCTTGAGTTTGTGGGGGAGGTGAAGTACCTGGGAGTTATTCTGGACAGGAAACTCACCTGGAATCCACATCTTGAGAGGACAGTTAACAGGGCCAAAAGGGCACTGATGACTGTGAGAAGAATGGTGGGTAAGAAATGGGGACTGAAGCCATCAATGATGCACTGGATGTATCTGAGGGTGATAAGACCTATGATTACCTATGGAGCTCTGGTGTGGTGGACAAAGGCCAACCAGGCACAGACAAGAGCTAAACTGAGCTCTATCCAGAGATTGGCCTGTCTGTGCACACTGGGAGCGATGTCAACTACACCAGGCGCAGCAATGGAAGTAATGCTTAACCTCCCTCCCCTTGAGCTTGTCCTTAGGGGAGAGGCGAGGCTAGCGGCATGGAGATTGCGCAACTCGAGCAACTGGGCTAACCTCCCAGATGTCTCGGGACATATGAGTATCGAGGGTGTGGTCAAAGAACCCGTCTTGGAAATGGGCAGCGACCACATTACTCGAATGTTTGCACCTGACCAGGTCCACCAAACTATGATGGAATGGTCGGGGACATTAACATTGGGAGCTCAGATCTGGTACACAGATGGCTCCAAGATGGACCTCGGCACTGGAGCGGGGGTGTATTGTAAAAACCCAAGGGTAGAACAAGCTTTTTCCTTGGGGAGGCATACCTCTGTCTTTCAGGCCGAAGTATATGCTATAAATGCCTGTCTGGGAGAGATAGCAAGAAGGGAAACACATGGGGCCCGGATTGCTATTTTCTCCGACAGTCAGGCAGCAATTAAGGCACTAAACGGACACGTGGTCACCTCGGCCATAGTCAGGGAGTGCCTAATTAACCTACAAGCTCTGGCAAGGCACAATCAAGTCAAGATTGGTTGGGTGCCAGGGCATAGGGGAATACTTGGAAATGAAGCCGCAGATGCGCTGGCCAGGGAGGGGTCCTCGACTCCCCTGATTGGACCGGAACCTGCGGTGGGTATTTCCAAATCCATGGTCAGGATGACAGTGCGAAGGTGGATGGCTGAAAGACACTGTGAGCACTGGATCAGGGCCGAAGGGATGAGACACAGTAAGCTAACCCTTAGGAGACCTTCCTTGGGGCTGCAGAAGAGTCTCATCTATCTGTCTAGGCAGGAATTAAGGATAGCCACAGGACTACTCACGGGACACTGTGGACTAAGGAAACATTTGCATAAAATGGGTATCTACAAGGATGAACCAGTGTGCAGATTGTGCGGGCAGGAACAGGAGACTGCCACACACATTATTTACAGATGTGGAGTACTTGCTGAGAGGCGCTTCAACCTCTTTGGTGATGGAACGGCTTTGGTGGATGCTGAAGGTAAAACTCTAGTCAGGAAACTCCTAAACCTGGTAAGAGGGAAGGGGTTATTTGACTAGATCAGGGAGGTAAGTACAATATACCTTAAGGTAGCAGTGCTTCGGGCAATTCAAACCCGCTCCCAAGGTAAAAAAAAAAAAAAAAAAAAAAAAAAAAAGGGACTGCATCGCTGAATTGGCAAAAGTTTGGACGAATGACGTGAAGAAAACAACAGTTTTTAATTGATTCTCCAAAGCTGGATTTAATTCGGTCACACATGAAGAGGACAGTGGGACGACATGACTTAAAGTGAATTAAAAAAGCAATGGGATTTTCTGAAGAGTTCAGGAAACGTAGCTGATGACGTTCCACTTGAAGATTTTATTTGTCTGGAAGAAGATTTGGCTGTTTCCAATTTTCTAGACAACGAAGACATACTCCAAAGCATCCAGATGACAAACTCAAATGAACTTTTGAAAGATTATGACGATGATTGTGATGAATCTGAAGAGAAGAACCCTACAGATTATGAAGTTTTACAAGCTTTCAAAATCATCAGGCGAGTATTTCAACTGAAAGATGGTGTACCAGACAGCATTTTTGATTGTCTGAATAGATGTGAAACATTCATTGAACGTGATGTTTTATTCAAACGCAAAGTGCAACAAAAGATTACTAACTTTTTTAAGGTAAACTTTGAAAACTAGAAACTAAAAAGTACCTATACGAAATTACTGTATTTACAGTACTGTATTACTGTACATCGTATTTTATGTTTAATTTAATACAGTATTTTTTTTCTCCGGATAAGGTCTGTGTTGTTTGAAATTGAATTGTGTATGTAAAAATAAAATACTGATAGATTGTGTGTATTCAAATAAAATCAGTATAGGCAGTTAATAAATGTAATACGGTTAATTAATAATACAGTTACTAAATTACGGCCTATTGAGTTTACTTCGATTAAATTCCACTACATTTAAGTCATGCTTCCTGAAAATGAATTGGTGAGTGTACTTATTTACCAGTAAGTTTTCATAAGCATTAGATAACTTATCATAATAGCCTGTACGGAGTAGACCCTATGAAAAATATTGAATATGGATAACTAATACAATGGAGAAACATTCTGAAAACATCAATAAAACATTTTTAACAACTTGAATTTCAAGAAAATTGAGACATTATAAAACATTATCCTATATTAACATTGGCCTATTACACTAACTACGCTCGCAATATTATACTGTAACCCTTTTATTACCGCACGTAGTGCGGTATGCGTAATGCAGTAAGATGGGCTGGGAGCATTCTTGACAACACAACCTCTCAATAACGAATACCTCTCTACAACGAATTTTTTCTGTGGATAATCGACTTCGTTATACAAAGGTTCAACTGTATATATATATATATATATATATATATATATATATATATATATATATATATATATATGAAGTTAATGTATTACTATTGTAAGTAATTTTTCCACCATTAAGTGCAATAATTTTACCTTGAGTGATGAGGCACCTTTCGGTCAATTGACCATTGTCGAATCACTGATGTTTTTCTGTTGTAGATGTTCGGTCTGTGAGATTGGTGTTTGTTGACGTTACGCGCACTTTTTCTTGATCTGTGTGTATGATGTTTCTGTCGAAGTTCTGATGTTTGTGTAGAAACATCATACACACAGATCAAGAAAAAGTGCGCGTAACGTCAACAAACACCAATCTCACAGACCGAACATCTACAACAGAAAAACATCAGTGATTCGACAATGGTCAATTGACCGAAAGGTGCCTCATCACTCAAGGTAAAATTATTGCACTTAATGGTGGAAAAATTACTTACAATAGTAATACATTAACTTCATAAAGTCAGTGCAACGGAAAAACAATGAATAACGTTAAATATCAAGAATATATATATATATTGAACATGGTGATGCTATTTTATCGGCGAAAAGCTTTGAATAAATATATTCAATAAAATACACACAGGATAACAAACAAAAATTAAATGAAGAATTAGATAACATTACAAAAATAGCAATAGAAAATGGATACAACAAACACATTATAAAAATATATACAATAAATTCACAAAAAAACCTAACCTCAACACAACACTACAACCAGAACACGAAAATAATGAAAATAAAAAATCTACCTAAAATATAAATACACCAATAACAAAATAGAAAAAATAACAAATATATACAACAAAGAATACTACACTCCAACTTACAAACCAAACAACAAAATAATAAAATATCTTAATAACACAAACCACAAAACAAATTCAGAAAAACATAACCTATCAGGAATTTACAAAATCACAAGCAACAACTGTAACGCTTTTTACATAGGAAAAACAACCAGAACATTTAAAATAAGATTTGAAGAACATTATAGAGCATTCAAAAACAAAAATTCTAAAGTATCAAATGTTGCAGCACACCTAATATCCCATAAACACGAAATAACAAATTACGAAAATAACCTAACCATACTTGAAATAAATAACAACCCAATAGAACTAAACTCACTAGAAAAATACCACATTTATAAAAACATACACAACAATTTAATGAATCTACAAACAACATATACAGAAGACATACTATATAGAAATATCATACACACAGATCAAGAAAAAGTGCGCGTAACGTCAACAAACACCAACTTCACAGACCAAACATCTACAACAGAAAAACATCAGTGATTCGACAATCGTCAATTGACCGAAAGGTGCCTCATCACTCAAGGTAAAATTATTGCACTTAATGGTGGATAAAATTACTTACTTAGTAATATATTAACTTCATATATATATATATATATATATATATATATATATATATATATATATATATATATATATTAAATATGGTGATATGTTTTCTTGTATATATAATTAATAAATTAAAAATATTTCAAAAACAAGAATACTTTTAATGAATATATTTATTCAAAGCTTTTCGCCGATAAAATAGTATCAGCATCTTCAGGAAAAAAATTATCTAATAAAATACTTTTACAAAATTAAATCATATGTACTCTGATAAAGAGTACATATGATTTAATTTTGTAAAAGTATTTTATTAGATAATTTTTTTCTTGAAGATGCTGATACTATTTTATCGGCGAAAAGCTTTGAATAAATATATTCATTAAAAGTATTCTTGTTTTTGAAATGTTTTTAATTTATTAAATATATATATATATATATATACATATATGAGTGTGTGTGTGTGTGTTAATTAGAATAAAATTATAATTGAAATAATTAATTTGGGTACTTACGTAATTAGCTATGTACAACTTTAACGAAGAGTACCCTTGGGCCCTCTTGGAGTGAAGAACCATATTTGAACACATTTTCTGGATGTTGTAAAACTGTTGAAACTGATAGGTCTGTGTTCAGTAAATTATATATCTCACTTGAACACACAAAACACTTCACTTTGGGTAACCAGTCATTTCATTTACTTAAATATACAGAATATAAGAACTATGTTATAAAGAGTACATATTTAACACATTACATAATTACTAGTAGGCACAAGTATGGAGATAAGAGAAAATGTTTAACAAACAAAAACAATTGAAATTCAGAAGTAGAGTGTATCAATCATTGCCACTATAAAACCACCTGAAAAATTAACCCAATAACCCAACTTTAAATACGCAACATCAGAAACCTATAAAATACTTAAGAATATCATACAGAATGCCCAAAACTCACAACAAAGCGACACCTTTCGTAATACAATAAATTACAGAATAGCCTACCCCACACACAACACCCTTAACAAACAATTTTAACCAAATATCATAAACAAAGACATTTAAAACTCCGCCAGTTCGTGCCCCAGTTTTTACATAGGCCAAACAGGAAGTTCATTTTATACACGCTACCAAGAATACATAAAAGCACACACAAACAAATACACCAAATAAAACTTTGCTGAACATCTCACTTATATCCACAAACTACAATTACACAAACTTAACATCAAACCTACAAATTCTACAAAAACAAAATAAAAATAACCAACGCTCCACACACAAAAAATATGAAATATACAAACATTTCAAACTACACCCAACTCACATACTTAACACTCAATTACATTAAAAATCACAAACATTTTAAAACATTACAGCCCCCAACACTCTTTAAAAATATACCTAATGTCCCTATCCTACCCCACCCCCACCATAACCCAAAACAACCAAGAGGTTGGTTATGGTCTGAGTTGACAATGGGGTACATCTCCCGAAACAGACATCCTCAATAATCAAAAACGTAAGTGATACTGTAATCGATTGTAATATACTAAGATATATTCAAGTATTTTTAGTAGAAAATAAATAGAATATTTAAGAACAACAACAAAGGACAAAACACTCAAGAAATTGAATTAGCACATTTCCTAGAGTATACTCTTAAGCAAGCAGTTATCAAAGAGTAGAGGGTAACAGCCGTGTACACAAAAATTGAGGGAAACAAAACCTTTGAGCAGCAACTTTACTGAAAGGTACTGGGCTAATTGGCACGTGATAAATATTGCAAGTCAAACCTGATGGTACAAAACCTGGTCATTTTGAAACTAAAGTATTTCAAGAACAAGTGTCTATGCATAATTTTATCAATTCCAAACAGCAAAAATTTAGCTGTCAGTTGCACTACAGAAAAGATAGAATATTACACTAGGAAAATATTTCTTTGAGAATTCCAAAACTCTAGATATTGAATGAAAACTTAATCAATGTCCCCTTCATCTATGTACTACCAAAACAATATTTTATGCACTATTTACCATTAATATTTAATACTCTATTTACTACACTTTATACTAAGAAAATGGAAGAAAAAGTTGAATGATGCAGTAAAGAGTTATTGATTAGATTACTGGTGTTATCTCTGTCAGATGAAAAGTGATGACAGTTGGCTACTTAATGAGTCGTTGTTGTCATGCTTATTGATACTGAAGTCAAATTCAGCAGTTATATCACCTTTAGCAAAGTAATAGCTCCTTTCCAAAGTTTATATGAAAAACTGTTAAAGCAAATGACTACTTACAGAAATATTTGTTGAATTTTTCTTCCACTGATAAGCAGTGGGATGAAGCTAAGTACTGATTCAGCAGAAATGTAAGAATAATTATAGTATGTTTTTGATACTCGTTATTGCTAACAATAGGTTCCTGTGCTCCTAAAAATGGTCTATGCACTCTAAACACTTCTGGCATTAGTTCCAACCCTTGTAAGTCAGATAAGAAGAGTTTGCATTCCTCGTATGTTCACCCTGAACGCTTGCAGCTTGGGTAATACAGTCTGATGTTTCGAGAAGCTATCAACAGAAAATTCCTTCATTAGTCGTTTGGTATAGGCGATCTTGTTGGGTGGCCACAAGATCCCTGATGTAAATCTTAGAATATATGTTTTGTGGTTTATATAAAAAACATTGTCAATGCTAATCAGGTCTGGAACACTTAAAGTTTTGTTTGAGTTATAATTCTACCTTCTTGTTTATTAAAAATATTTAATAATGGTTAGTTATAACAAGTAGTACTTTTAACTAAACAACAAGGAGGTTATGTTACCAAAAATTTCAATGTAATATAATGGCATGTTATTAATGACAAGAAACAATATAGTTAAATTTGTTAAAATAATTATAATGTAGTATAATGAATTAAAAGGATTTACAATTAATGTAATGACTTTTAATTAATTACTTTTCGAATTCCACTAGCCCTTTTTTTAGGTGGTTTGACAGACAGCTTAAATAAAACCTACATAATAAAAAAAACTTAATTCACCTCAGTTCTGCAATTTTGTTAAACTAATACACATTATTAACACTACTTTTAAGCTAATTTTTAAATAACTACATTTTTATGCTTACAAATGTACAATTATTCTTGAATTTTGTAGTCTATTACATTCGTTGAACTTCATCATCACTTTTACTTTATTTTATAACTATCCACCGTGGACTGCAGCCTGTCTTGCTGTGTTAGAGTCTCTAATTTTGTAGTCCATTATGTTTGGTGAACTTGATCATCACTTTTACATTAGTTTATGACTATCCATCATAAACAATTAAAGAGTTTAACACAGCAGGACAGGCTGCAGTCCAAGGCAGATAGTCATAAACTAATGTAAAAGTAATGAACAATTATTATAATGCTTGTATGTATACGGTCTGTTATAACATATATTTTCTATATTTGTGTACATAGGTTTCACAGATCTCTAAGGACAATAACCCAGATGCAACTACTGTCTTGTCAGGAAAAAAAGATTTACACCATCGAAATACTGCACTTGTAAGAGGTCCATAAGCAGGAAACATATGGCTGAAACAATTATTAATGGCACAACTTTAAAAGAACAACTTAAATTAATTCATATATTTTTATAGCATTCAATGTATTTTAAACTTTAAAAAACCACTGTTATATGGTATCTATACAAAGGACCGATCTCATGAGTAAAATTGGAATGTCCTAACAAGAGCATTTAAAAAATGCTGTTAATGAAGTATCCTACTTAGCATAAATGTTGCCAAAGTTCATCTGCATAACATTTACAACCATGTGTCGGTTCAGGGAATTTTCCCAGATTCAATAATTTGTTTTTAAATATAATTTAAAAAATAAAAAACCTACTATAATTGTGCATTGTTTAAAACATGATTTAAATATAAATTCATTTAAATAATGATCACTAGCATTCATTAACATTGAATGGCAGAATAACTAATACATTTTTGGAAAGGATTATCAATGGAACAGTTCACCCTCTGCATCAGAAATAACTAGATGAATTTATCATGGATTCTTTGAGTTAGTAAGTTTGTTTTGATGGTTATGAAAGTGCTGTAAGCTAAAAACAAACAGTGTAAATTAAGACCTGTTAATCTTTGTTGGATGACAAAGAAAATGTGGCAATTATCAATGACAACAGAAAGGTATGCTAGAATAAACCCCATTTTAAAAAATATATATACATCAAGTATTACTTATTCCAAGAAAAAATCATTTGTCCAGCCATCAAGTTATTACGAAACCTAAAACATTTTTTTGTGAACTACTAAATAACAATAATTTGTTGTGCTTTTAAAAAATAATATTCTTAGAACATCAAATATTTTCAGTTCCGCTTCGACCTATTACTAGAAACTGGTTTATTTCCTTATGCTATGGTTCTGGCTCTTAGATATGGACACTCTAAAGTAGATAAAGGTCTATTTCATATGTACCTGAACTAAAGCAGAAAGAATTAATCTCTTTTAAAAATGTAAAAGTGATTAATTAAGTTTCACCGAACGTAATGTACTACAAAATTTAAGAGCGAAAAGAATATTCAACTATAGAGAAAAAATTACCATTTATAGATTATATCTTGTTCTTCCAATTCAGGAAAAACAATGAATTTTTATTCTATGGGCATAGTCTTGTCTCAGGGGGAGATCCATGTTCAGTCCAGGCTTTACAAAAAGGTTTATAGATTTATAGATACTGGTACGATGGGGTCATATAAGATCTATTTGATTTTACAAATAGGCATCTTGAACTTTTCTGCTTATTACATGATAAAATGTATGTCACTAAATATTTACAAACTTGCTTATAGTAGCACTTACTTATATTTGTTGAGGGCGGCCGTTTCGGGAGATGTGTCCAATTGTCAACTCGGACCGTAAATGATCTCAAGGTTTTCGTAGGTTAAGGTATTAGGGTGGGGGTGGAATATTATGGTGGTGTGGGTGTATTTTGTGAGTATTAGGAGATATGATGTCAAAAAGTGTGTGTGAGTTGTAATGTAATTGTGTATTGAGTATGTGTGTAGGGTGTAGTTTGATGTGTCTGTATATTTCGTATTTTTTGGTTGTGTAGCGTTGGTTATGTCTGTGTTGTTTATGAAGAATTTGTAGGTTAGATATTATGTCTATGTAGTCATGTTTTGTGCAGTTGAGATGATTGGCGAAGTTTGATTGGTAGTTATTGTTTGTTAGTGCTTTTATATGTTCTTGGTAACATGTGTAGAAGGACCTCCCTGTCTGGCCTATGTAAAAACTGGGGCACGGATTCTTCAAATTCTACATAAACAACACAGAAATAACCACCGCTACACAACTGAACAATACGAAATTTACAGACACTTCAAACTTTATCCTACACCCATACTCAATACACAATTACATTATAACTTACACACACTTTTTGATATCATAACTCCTAATACTCACAAAATACACCCACGTGACCATAATATCCCACCCCTACCTTAATACCTTAACCTTCGAAAACCTTGAGATCAGTTCGGTCTGAGTTGGCAATGGGACATATCTCCCGAAACGGCCCTCCTCTACAAATATAAGTAAGTGCTACTATAGGCAAGTTTGTAAATATTTAGTGAAAACTAGTAGCTCAAGTGAAGATGGAAAGAACAAATATAAAAAATGTAAGTGTATACTTATTATTAATATGGTCAAGAGCACAATATATTTAAAGATGTTAATTTTATGCTATACATTAGAGGTTGTTCAATCTATTTAAAAATTTACCTTTCTTAGAATAAAATAACACATTTTTTATTTTAAAAAATTATAAGGTGTTAAAATAATTATTTAAGATTTACTGAATATAATGGACTACAAAATTCAAGAAAATAAAAGGTGTTAAATTTTTTTTTTATTAATAAAAACACTTTTAATCTGATAATCTGGTTTTAAATTTAAGATACATGAAGAAATGGGGACCTGGGTTGAATCCAAACTCCAGTTAGCTAATAAGTAAGCACTATATGCCAGATGGTGATTAATGAGCTAATGTAAACAGCTGATGTGAATTTGATCCTTTTCTTATTTTATTTTTAATGCTCTGTTTAATTGAAATGTATATAATAGAGGATATAAAATAACTAAATAGAGGATACTAGGATAACTATTGTTCCAAGTACCGATCACCTCTGTAAAAAGATTTTAATTGCAATGCTCTTTGCCATCCAGGTTCAAGTCCTCCAGATGGTTGTTGCCTATGATTGCACCAAAATATAGTCTTTGTTAGTATGATAATTACTTTAAAACTAAAACGATTTTTTCAAATAGTTCTTGCAGTTGTGGTAGTCAAATATAAGTTAAGAAATCTGCAGGATTCGTTTAGGAGAGAGTTGAGGAAATGTAACGCCATTAAATTTGGGAATGGAAGAGAGTCTTCAACATGGGGATTTCTTAGTCAAATGGCCTTTCTGACAGTTACACTTCAACCGAAAAAAAACAAAACAGCATTTCTGATGAAACACTCAGAAGCACTGATCATGATGATGTATACAGGGTTCTGCTCTCGATGTGAAAGATAATCCTTCCTTATCGCAGTCACCAAATGATGATCAGCAGCAATACCACGCGTCAAATGGTCTACGAATTTCAGAGGTTCAACAAAAACATTTCAAGAGCCCTTTTAAATAATCAGAAAAAACAACCACGATGACAAATTTCTCGCAATTGAAAATAAAAAAAGTAGAATTGTTCCAGATGAATTCCAAAAATAATCAGGAACCTAATTACCAACTTTTAATCCGTCTTCTACCACATTTGAAAAAGGTGTCACAGAAAAGGAAATTACCTGTGCAAATTGCTTAATTTATTGAAAGACCAACAGGAGCTTATTGTTCAAAATGTTGCATCCTCATGACTTCATATTCTTTACATGTTAATACCCACATCTCCCAAGAAGACTATGGTAGCGAAAGTGGTTTTGCAACTGCTTACTACCACGATTTCAATTCATAATAAATAATTATAACAGTAGAAAATACATTATTATATTATACGTCTTTCATATTTACACATGTTTTGATTAAGTCATGTATGTTTTTATTACACACGCGTTCGTTTTCTGTACATGTTACGCCTAAACTTGTTTACTAAATTTATTTCATTATTTTTATTACTCTACAATCTGTTTATTTATGATATCCCTTACCTCAAAGTGAGCGTCAGTCATTCTTTTGGATATATAGTTTCTCTGAACTTAATGAGCTTCTGCAAGTGACCATCCACTTTTGGGCGTATATATAAAATTGTTTCTCTTTTCATTCTGAAATATTTAAAATGTTTATCCTCATTGTACAAATAATGAAACTCTCCATACCAACCTCTTTTGTGCCAGATAACCTTAACACACTCACTTTTTAGTCTTCATCTAATAAATTGCGAAGAATCTAACAATAAAAATAATAATTCCCCAGACATACTGAGCATACAAATAGTTGTTGACTTGATGGTGAGATAAATAAAACTTACTTTGTCGTACGAACATCAAGTAAAGGACGGATGACATTGTGCGACTAGAAGTACGACAAATGAACTTTGCCTCTGTTGCATATTTTATGCATCTAAAGGACAAGAGGCTTATATTTAGTGTTCTGTTTAAGTAAAAATGTTGCAATAAATAGTAATGGAAGACGGCCACGAGTTCGTAAACAACTATTTAGGAATGGTGGTGGAGAGAAAGGTTAAAGATCCTTTACAATGGATAAGGATATGCTGATGATCATATCCACAATTTTAGGTCCCCTCTAAATAATGAAAATTATGTGATTCGGTATAGTGTTGGTTTTAAATTCAATAACACCACATTGAATGCCTCTACGCAATTTAAAATTGAAGATTGGAGCTATAATTATGTTAATCAGAAATATGAATATGTCTTCTGGACTGGTAGGTAGAGTAAAATTAATTGCGAAACCTGTGTTTAAAAATCACTGTACTTGGTAATAGTTACTGGTATAAACAAAGGCCAAGCAATATTTCTTCGAAGAATAAAACTAATAGCAACAGATAAAAATATCCCTTTTATATTCTTTAGGACTCAATTTCCAATAAGGCTATACTTTGCAATGACAATAATCAAATATCAAGGACAAACCTTTGAAAAAATTGGTAACTATTTGGGAAACCCAGCATTCAGTCATGGACAATTATATGTAGCTTTTAGAAGAGCAAGAGCGCCTTGAGATATTAAGATTCAAATAGAATCCGTAGCACACAAGAGAAAATAAACAATGATGAAAATAGTTACACTAAAAACAATGTTTACCAAGAATTACTATTGTGACTCTAGCATTTATTGGTATTGGAGTGACACTATTATTATAATACTTAAATTATTTAAAAGTATTACACAGTTATTATTTAAATAAGAAGCAGCAATTGCTGCTATGAGCCTCTAATTAAAAGAATTTAGACATGACATGGCAAATATACACAAGGAAAAGTTGTTGTTAAGCTTTTTATTGATGGTTTTACATCTCAACATTTACCTTGAAAAAAACCTTGAAAGCTGTTTTTGAACTCCCAACAGTAGAAGGACACCTTTCTGGAAAGTGCCATTATCAATATCAAGAAACTCAATGATTCCAGGAAACTTAGCAGGTACACAATAGGTTATGAAGGTTTCGACAACAATATCCTACAGGGGCGAAGTGCAATGTAGGTAGGAAATATCAAGATGAGTAGGTTCCATATACCTGTATCACTTAACACTTCAGTAGTTGCCTGGGACCCCAGACGTTTTGTTTTGTGTTTGTTTTGCATCACTGCTTGATCTTGACAGTCTGGGTAGCTTCTCCCTCACTATTTCTGAGTATGATAGTGTCGTATCAACTTCCTTTGTCTCCAGCCAGTAGAGTTAGAAACGTTTGAATGGAAAGCTGCACTGCTTGGGGGACTGAAGGACCGCACACGACTACTCTCTTTACTGATTTTTTCAAAAAGTTATTTTTTAGTTCTATATTTTAACCTGTCCAATGTTAGGACGTGATCGGGAATGTTTGCAAGTATGTTTAGAACGTGATCAAAAACAATTACGCATTTGGTTGGACGAAACTATGAGTGATATTGGGACCTGATGAAGCAGTAAAGGATTTCGTGGATGTGAATGTTTTCAGGAGTGATGAGCTGGATGATGGTGATAATTATAACGAGAATGATAATAACAACAACGAGTGAGAGGAAACCTATTATAATAATAGACTATAACAACACAAAATTCGGCGTTGATATACTCGATAAGATGTTTCACCAATATGATGTAAGCCGGAATTCCAGAAGATGGCCATTGACACTTTTTTCACCTGATGAACGTCGAAGGTGAATGCAATAAACATTTTCCACGCAAATACCCATTTCTATAATATTGTCAGACAGGAATACCTCACTACACTACCAATCGAGTTACTGAAGCAAGATGTTCACCGTGAGTATGGACGAGTTTACGAGGTTTACGGCGAGTATGGACATTATTCCTAGAATACTACAGCTAAATTGCAAGAGCTTTTTAGGCATCGAGGACCTTTGTAGCCGCGAGAACAATCTGTAGCATCCCGTTCTCGATGTCATATTTGCCCACGAGCAGCAGACAGGAAATCAAAGAAGAAATGTGAAAAATGCCATAATACTGTGTGCTCCAGTCATCAAAAAACTGTTTGTGACAGATGTTTTTGAACAATCAATACTAATCTTTTTTTGTTTTTATTAGTGAAATTGTTTGATCTGGAAACAATTTATAAGGTCCAATTTATAAGATTCTGAATACATGAAACTATTTGATTCAAATAGAATAGACTAGTTGTATTCTAAAAAACGATTCCCACCTTGTTCTCTAGTAATTTATTATATTGATACTAGTCAATACTACTGACCGAATAACTATCACATTTCGTCGTTTTTTGAACGACTGTATGAATTTATCGCCCACCATGGTTGTTCAGGAGCAGAGACTCTGGCTAGTAAGTTAAAGCGAGCGTAGCGAGCCTTCTAACAAGTAGTAACTATAACATTTCACCAAGTCATTGCAATACTTTGTTGGGAGATATTCTCATAAATGAAGAAACAGTTCCAATTATATTGGCGAGAAGACAGGAATACTGGGGTAAAAAAAGACCCCATGCGAGCATTCGCGTCACGATAAGAGGCGCGGGTACTGGAGTGTTAAAGTAGGTATATACAGCATAGACATTAGAAATATATCCTAACTGATTTTCTAAATATTCACTCATAGTTTAATAATAAATACCATTTATAATAAATGATAAATTTAATAATAGATATAATTAATATTAATAATATAATTTGGCTTATATAGTATTACAATTTGTTTACTGAACATCCTACTTCTACTAAAGTAATTGAAATTTGTATGTAAAAATTAACTTCCTTATTATGAAAAGATATTTTACTCCAGAAAACCGTCAATGTAATTTTGAAGGGACATATCGAGAGAGATTCTTCATATAGTCCTGACCGCCTCTTAGTTCTTTTATGACCGAAAGGTATTATGAATAGTGAATGGGAAGACCATCTTATAAATTCTTCGAATTTCAAAGACACGGCATATTATACAAAATGAACTTTTAGGCTGTAGGTATAATGTGTTCATCTGAAAAAAGACTTAAATAGCTTAGTTCAAGCTGATAAAACAACATACTTCTCTCAAACTGTAATTGAGATTTTAAATTTATAGAATATTTACTCTTACGACGTCTTCACAATTTGTGCTCTCTAGCTAGCTGTGTAAAATGTAATTAGTAGTCAGCTCAGTCAGCTGCAGTTTTTGTGAAAGAAATTTACAATAGAAAACAAACAAATTTGTTTGGTTATCTTGTCAGTTATAGTGATTATTTTATTTTATAATTGTTTTATCCTAAACATAAACAACAATAGTGTTGTTGCTAAATTATAATTTTTCTTTATTTAATAAATTGTAGTTTTTGACGTTTACATGTAACTATTTACCAACAATCAACTAGAAAACAATATTGGTTTTTCAAAATAGTAGTATTAAAAAAAAATTATTTTAAAATTGACACTTTTTTAAATGAATATAAACAAAGAATGAGTAGTGGATTTCTTTTGTCAGTATGTGGGCAGATAGAAAAGGCTTCCTTCCCAGAATTTGATGATCTTTATTGTAAATATTGTTATATGTCTGGACCTGACTGGGATTTTGTTTCTGTAAGTTGTTTTAATAATTAAAAACAATAGATTTCATTACTTTTTGTTATTAACAACAGATGAATATCAAAAGCTCAGGTTAAGAACCAAGTATTCTTGTTTTATTTTTGACAGCTAATGAAATTAATAATAAACAACGGTAATTATTAAGATCAGCGACTACCACTCTAACCGGCGAAAGTTTTTAAAATCCTGGTCAATTTGACCATGCTGAACACGAATCTGAAGTTATTTTTAACGGAAAACATAAATTAACAAAATAAACTAACCTGACCTAACCTAGGTGCTTACCTTGGATGTATTTTGGTGGGTACAAAGTTACTATTGCACAGATTTGGTTAATGTTCACTTTGGTTTGCTCTAAAAACAAACTTACCTTGGCCAAAAACCTCCACTCACACTTTTCCGGCCTATCTTTCGAAATGAAACAACTTTCCCACGCATAAACTTGAAGTAGTCCGTGATCTTCATTGTTTTATCGCACTTCAAAGAGTTCTTCTATGTCGGGAGCACGTTGTGCGAGCGTAAAGGCTCAATAACCTACTTTTCAATGAACAAGCAAGCTCCGAAAAATAATGTGTGAAAAGATTCGTCACAGTTCATCGTCACACAGACACACACACTAAATACGAGCTTTTTCGCTAGAAAGTCAGGCTAATTAGAAAGCATGTTTCAGGTCCCGAGACTACGATCACCAAGATGGTTGATTTTGGTTTGTCGCTAAAAATAACACAGATTCGCGCCTTTTCAGTTGAAAAGTCATGTGACATCTGTCAGCCAATCGGAAAGGATCTTGCTGGTCACATGACTTGAGTTTGTCGTTAAGATTCAGGATGGTCAAATTAACCAGGATTTAAAATATTTTGCCAATCAAAGTGTAGTCGCTGACCTTAATTATTACCTAAACAATATGCAAGTGACGTGATAGTCAAACACCTTCAAGTTCTGTTGGCTAAGAAAAGTGATGAAAATGTACAACATAGATTGGGCCAACTTTTACAACAGAAGGCTGTTTTTTCCCATCATCAATAATAATAGGAAAAGCTCTTACTTTTTTTATTATTGAGGACGGCCGTTTTAGGAGATTTGTCCTGTTGTTACACCAGTGTTACTATCTTAGTTGAAAAGGTGAAATGACTGTTCTCAATAATAAAAAAGTAAGTGCTATTATAGGCAAATGTAACATACTAACATATGTTAGTGTTTTTAGTTGTAAACTAGTAGCTCAAGTGAAGATGGAGTTGAATAATAAGAAATTAATGTGGTTTACCTGTAACTGTTCTATAACTGTTATCTGCAAACTGCATTTGCAATAAAATTATAATGCACAATATTTGCATTAAAGTAAAAATGCAGTAAAATATAGACACAGTAAAATCAGTGTTTTTTTTATTGCTATAACAGTTTACCATTCAATTACAAATGTGTCAAAAAACAATTCATAGTACCATGGACAGAAATAATATGTAACAGACTTTTTCAAATTTAAAAACTAAATAAATTATGAATCTGCAGATAGTAGTAATTTTGTTAAAAGAAATTGAGCCAAAGAAATTTGATCCTTGATTCCAAGCATATTTTCTTGTTTATAAGTCTATAGTATTTGGGCTTAAGTTAGTTACTGTTTTTTTAATATCAAGGTTAGATTAATGTAAATAGTTAACATATAGTTCTTCTATCTCTTTTTAATGTTCAGGTAACAATGGTAAAATTTGATAAAATGGGGATCAACTTTGATGTTTTTTATTTTCACAAATGTTACTCAAGAATACCTTGTGAATAAGAAACAGACGATTTCCGTTGTTGCAAAACATAAATACTGGGTAAAATTTGCAGATTGGGAAACATAACCTCAATGTAATAACATGCAAAAAAGCAGTAGAAAGTTAAAATTTTGTAAATATTTCTACTATTATATACTTAAAAGTACTTTCGAATAAAGAAATAGCCAACATTAGTAATGGAAAAATTTACTATTATGAAACATAACCTCAATGTAGGAACAAAAGAAAATATTAAAAAGTATTGTAAAACATTATGTTGACAAACATGTTTAGGCTTGGAGAGAAATAAAAACATTCCCAACCATTGAAACATAGTGTTACAGGACTCCCATGATGTGCATCTTGTATTCTGATTCCTGGTCATTAAAAAATTAATACATCAAAATCTATCATTTTAACTACTGAATATGTAGTAAAATAACAAGTACTTAAAGAGAGCAAAACAATAAGTTGGCATTATATGAAACAAATAGATTTGTAGTGTAATTACTTACTAGCCAAAGTCCATTTTAGGTTGAACTGAATAGTATAAATAGATATCTTTTTTAACAGCATACCCTGATCATTGTGATCGGTCTAATTTTGATTTGATCAACATCCATGACCTCACTTTCACATAGTCGACTTTGATTTTGTGCAAGTATACTGCTGGTAATCATGGTCTGTTTCTTGAGGAAGGTGATAACATTTACTGCTCGAGAGAGAAAAAGGTTATAGGGTTAATTGTTACAAGGCTCTACCACTCTTACCAGTCGATTGTTCCCTGCATTGATGACCGAGCCACTTATCAACTGCAAGGTTGATTAAAGCTTATTTTGAAGTGTTCAGGGTATTAAATGTCTCTGTTCTTTACTTGGTAAACTTGTGTATTTGGTTATCCCACCTCTAAATCCCTAGACAGATTCAATGTTGGGATTGACAGTCAATGAAAACAATGCTTTTCTTTGTGCTGGATTTTTATCCAGATTAAATGCAGCAACCAATATGGTTACGACCTCTGCATCATTGTTGATAATTTGGTTTTTCCACTGCCAAATATCCTTTAAAGTTCTGGCAGGAGTATCCAGCTCCAGCTTCACCATACTATTCAACAACACAGAGCTGTCCGTGAATATATATGGAGCCAATCATCCTTTGAAAAATCTTCATGGACTGTTTCTAATGCTAGCTTTCACAGTTTGGAATCTAGCTTCTCATTTTTTGCAGATTATAATGTTTTAACTGTTATAATGTATATTGTCCAAATACAAACAAAGAGAGGTAATATACTAATATCAACATTAGACTTGTCATAGCCACATTATAGGTCACAGACGACATGACCTGTAATTACAATAACTCATTTCAGTTAGTGGACAATATGATGGGAAAACAATTTTAAAAACAATGTTAAGGATGTACAGAAAATGAGAAAATAAGACATACATGCCAGACAAAACTTAACACCTGAAGTAGCAAAAAAAAAAAAAAAAAAATAGGCTTGAATGATCATATAAATAGAATTGTAAGAGTAAGTTGAGATCCCAACACCTAGTCATGGTAGTATAAGGTCACCTAAGGAAACGTCGAATTGACAATATTTAAATGTAATATGTAGTATGAAAATTGACAAATGTGTTATGGAGTTGATAGAGAACTGAAATGTATGATTTGTATACTTACAAGGTTGACTGTTAGTTTAATCTTAACCTGCATATAATGGTTGCAATATGTCAGTTCCATTTTAAATTACAACACAGTAAAATGTTAACAGTGCAGCAGAAAGCACAGTGTTTTCTTTAGTAAGTGGAATCAGCGTTTGCAAACTTATGATATACAAAATTAACCTAAGTCACATTAATAGATGGTTTGACCAGTTTAGAAATATCTTTGACAAAACAACTTTACTTTTAATTAAAATTTTGGTTGTTTTCTCTTGACCTTGAGCAACTTGGTGTCCCTGCCTATCCTATCTCCATCTATTTTGACATATGCTAAGCCACAGCAATTGCTTTAATTTTATGTACTTTAGGCTCTCATATTCGACATTTGTTTTATTATGGGCTCATTTCTTATATTACCCACCCAACTTAATCTCTATCCCCTATGCCAATATTCTATTTCAGTTACATTGGCCTTGTTCTGAGATCTATTTACTCTGTATTAACTGTACATTAGGAAATAAATTTCTTTATTTAATTATCTAATTCTTCATTTTCATTCCTCTTCATTTTAAAATTCATTTTCGAGTGTGTCACTAATTTTTACATCTAATATGTTGTTTTTATACTTCTCTAAACGGGTTATTTAAAAGAATAAGAGTATTCTCAAAATTGTTATTGCTTCCCCTTATTCAGTTTTTTTGGACTAAATCTTAGAATACTGATTTGTGATTATTTATGGTTGCTCATCACAATTTTGTTAGTACAATAATAGTAGACAATAGCTTTCACATTTTCTGCAATGACCCTTTTTAGAAATAGATATTATTGGAAGTTATAGTTCATACTGATGCCAGATCTTCTCCATTAACTGTTCCTTAAAGCATTTTAATTTAATTTTTTTAATTCGTATTTTAATAGTTTCGTAACTAATCTTAACTATTCTCTTGAATTTTATATAGTCCATTATGTTCGGTAAAACTTAATCACTTTTAGATTAGTTTATGATTATCTGAAAGTTCGGATAGTAACTAATAATGATTACTTCTTGGTATTTCACAAAAATAATGAGCATCAGGAGATTTGAAATGTTTAAATGTTTTTATCATAACCTCTACCCACATTAATCTCAATCTGGTCCTTATTGTGAAGATTTTATCCTTAATTCATAGAAATTCTGCTAATAAGTTCTTAAAATATTTTACCATTGCCATCTTGCATATATATAGTAAGAGTGTCATTTTCTTTGGGCGTTTTCTTAGACTTTTACCTTAAGATTTTCATAGTTTTCCATACATTTTATATAAACTCATTAATTTACCGCATGCTAATCAGTTATTTGATCCATAAGCTACAACCATTCTATTTATTGGATGTTTTGTGAATTTTAAACAGCTGACGGTTCACTTCAGAGGTAATGTTAGCGATGTAAGATGAGTTACTTATAAGGCCATTTAATAGAGTGATTATTTGAATAATCTATACATTTATCTATTTTAGTCAAGTCCACTACTTTAAGCTCCTACCTTAATGTTATGTGTAATTTATCTTATTTCTATCACATTTCTACTCATCAAACGTTGATTATCTATATTTTCTCTTTTCAGCTTAGAACATAAAAATTTATATTCAAAGCACACGCACTTGTGTAATATTAACTCATCTTATATATATATATATATATATATATATATATATATATATATATATATATTTAGGTTAGTTTTGGTTGGTAAAGGTTATTTAGATTTTTTGGACTAGGGGACTGACAGACTTACCTTGGTAAGAGTCCACTCTGTAGTCTTGAAATAGAAACACATAAAAGCACTTAACCAATGATATGTTTCAACCACACAGTGGTCTTTGTCAATCAAAGAGAAAACACAAAAAGAAATATTAGAGAATGAAATAAAATAAATATAATAAAATAATTATAAGTTGTAATCCAACTTATATTTACAACTTATATTTATTTTATTTCATTCTCTTATATTTCTTTTTGTGTTTTCTCTTTGATTAACAAAGACCACTGTGTGGTTGAAATATACCATTGGTTAAGTGCTTTAATGTGTTTCTTTTTCAAGACTACAGAGTGGACTCTTACCAAGGTAAGTCTGTCAGTCTCCTAGTCCAAAATCTCTCTCTCTCTCTCTCTCTCTCTCTCTCTCTCTCTCTCTCTCTCTCTCTCTCTCTCTCTCTATATATATATATATATATATATATATATATATATATATATATATATATATATCAGTAACTAATTTGTTATTATCTGCTTATTGATTAAATTTTTATTAATTTTCCATAATTAGCCTGTTAATATGTTTCCAGCTAGCAGTGTACGAATAGTATCCCCAGAAGCTGAAAAATTGTTATTGAATTTTTTATCATCTGTTTACTTGAATTTTGGTCCTTAATGAGGTACAAAATAACTTGCTTAATTATATGTGATTTGTTTATCAGCATCGTATGCTTTGCCATTTACAAAATATGATACTACATTTTGTAAAGTAACATTTTAATTCGGTAAAAACTTATCCAAATATGTAAACAGGTTTAAAACCTGGTTAAGAAATAAAAAATGTGTTTTTCTTTACACTATCAGGTTTTATACCCAGTGTATCATTTAACCAATGAGAAGGACATTTGAGAAAAGAGTCATCACTTTCCCAGCCAGTTCAGAAATATGCTGTACCTAAAATTACTGAAATTTTTTCATCGCTATCTTGTGAAATAAACATTGCAATTATAGATTACAATACACAAAACAATGTATCGAGTAAGGATACGATCTTCACTTTAACTGTACCCACAAATATTACAGTGTCTCAAATACATAACCATGCAGTCAACGTCACTTGACTTTTTATAAAAAAACAGGCATTGTCCTTTTCCAAAAGTTGCGAATAGTGAAAATGGTGAACAAAATTGAACTACTTCACCCAATTCCAGGTGGCCTGTTCGCTGCGTGTGACAGCCCATTATCCAAATCCTGATGACACACAGCAAATGTGAAACTAGAATGTTGAAGAATAATTAATTAGTAAATTAGTTTTTGACACATTTTAAAACAAATAAATTTACCAAATTCTGAGATTATAGTTTAGGTTAATATTACAGGATCTATATATTTTTGACTTTGCTGTCATAGTTAAATTTAAAGAAAGTACTTAGTTCTTGAATTAATATTAAAAATATATTTTTAGGGTGTTGAAGAAGGAATCTCACAAATTGGAAAAAAAAGCGATGAAGACGAAGAGATATTGGCTTGGAACTTTCCATTAGAAATTACTTTTAAAAGTACAAATCCTTTTGGCTGTAAGTATGATTGTAGTTTGGGAAACATATTATGATAATTTTTTTCTATTTTAGAGTTTTAGAGTGAAAGTGTTACTGCAGGTAAACACAAATAGGGTGTCTTTACTATAATTACTATTTTTTACTTAGACTTGAACATTTCATTTGGATTTATAATACATTGAAACCTTCAGAAAATATCTGTTACTTTATTACCTTATCTTAACTAGTAGAAATGACTATTAAAAAAAAGCAATAAGAAAAATGGATCAGGAATTTGAATATCACAATTTTTCATAAATGTTTATCTGATTTATTTTAAAGTGAATTTTTTTAATGATCAATGATCTATGCAGATATGAATCCATATATAGCATAGCCTTACTAATCCGGCACCTACAGGACTTTGTGACGAATTATTGAAAATGCCATATTAGTGGGAGTGTGTTCTCTGCTTGTGTTAGTACACCCACAAATCAATGATCTTTGCCTTATGATATTGACATGAATCCTGATATGAATTAACTGTTGGATCATGAATTATTTACACTATTTGTTTATTCTTTTTTAAAAAATTGTGAAATATATCCATACAAAAATTTTATAGTGTTCACAAAATTTTCAATTGAAGATTGAAACATATTCATGTTATAAACCATTACAAAAACCTAATTTCATGACTCTTTTGGCAGGATGGTTATTTTGTAGGTGTGTATTACTGAATGAAAAAAAATTTTTTTGAACAAAATTTATTACTTGAATTTCGTAGTCCATTACGTTTGGTGAATCTTATTAATCACTTAAATAATAGTTTATGACTATCCGAACTTTATATTTAGTAAATTTACTGAGACAGAAGGTTTTATTTATAACTTACTGAGACAGAACGTTTTCGATCGCTATATGCCGATCTTCATCAGTGTCTTGTGCTTGGAAATGTTGGGGCAGCGGTGACGGTTTTAAAGGTAGGTTTTCGATAGTATCAAAGAGTATGTGTGATTTGTATTGTGTTTGTTCGTTTAATATGTTTGTATTTTGTGTTTTTGTGTGTCTGTAAATTTCATATTGTTCTAGTGTGTTGAGACGCGGTCCTTTTTTGTTTATGTGTAGGATTTCTAAATTATGATAAATGTCTGTGTATTTGTGTCCTGTTTCTTTTAAGTGATTGTAAAATGTTGAGTTGGTGTTATGTTTGTGTTCTTCGACTCTCTGCTTAAAGCTGTGATCTGTTTGTCCAATGTAGAATTTGTTACATTCGTCGCAGTTTAGTTTGTATATGCCTGGTGCTTGTAGTTTATCTTTGTTGTTGGTGTTGTGTTGTATTTTGTATTGTTATTTGTTATTGGTTTTGTATGCTATTTTGTAACCTATTTTTTGAAATTTGCGGGCTATTTTGTTAGTTTTTTTCTTTATGAATGGTAATGTGATGTATTTGTTTTCTCTGTCTGTAGTGTTAATTTTAGTGTTTTTTTCCTATTTTGTACCATAGTTTGTCTATTATTGTGGTGTTGTATCCATTTGTGTATGCGAAATATTTAATTGTGTCTAGTTCCTTGTTCATGTTTTCTGTGGTCATTGGAACTTCTTTAAGTCTATGGAGCATGGATCTGAAGGCTGCGTGTTTGTGTTGGATAGGGTGGTTTGAGGTCTTGTGGATAAGTGTGTCTGTTGTTATGGGTTTCCTGTAAATGTTGAAGCTGTGTTTTTGTGTGTGGCTTTTTGTTATGGTTAGGTTGAGGAAGTTTGGGGATCGGTTGGTTTCAATTTCTGAAGTGAAGTGGAGTTTTGGGTGTATTTTATTAGTGTAGGTGAGGAGTTTTTCACATTTACTAATTTTTGAAGGAAACTCTAATTTTATGGCTTCGAAAGGTGGCACTGAAAAGACAAAACAAACAGAGCACAGTTTAATTCAGGAGAGATCATTAAAGCTTTCTTCCATCAGTAAATTTTTATTCTTTGATTTATGACCGGTTTTGCATGTTTCTTTACAGAAAAAATAAATCATAAATGTTGTCTGTTGTTTTACTTACTGCAATACTTACTCAAAATATAATGGGTGGATTATGTGTAAAATAAAACCAATGAAATACCTTCAATGATATAATATCATCCTGGGAATTTCAGTAGATGTTAAGTAACAGTGGTAAAAGTTTTGCTGCTGTTTAGTTTTCTCGCATGTTTTTTTATCAATGGTATACCATAAGCTAGAACTCAAAGGGATAGCAAAAAACAGTTTTAAATACAAAACTTGCATATAACTTTTAATTTTTGGACATAATTATATTCACAATACAATATTAATGCAATAAAAACAACAAATAGAACACAATTACGTGACAGAAGCTGTAGACATTGACTGAAATTAGATGGAATGATTGATATGCATCACCCATGTTATTGTCAACTGGACCTGAACTCTGGGAATTGTAACTTTTTTTTTATACTTTACTTCCAAAAAAGCCTAATTATTGAAAGTGGCAGACTATACGATAACAGGCCATATAGGATAACAGGCAAGTTTGGCCTTTTTACCATATTTATTTGTGTATGATGTACCCTTGTGTTAAGCCTCATGCCTCATGTTTTGAAAGAAAAATATATGTCAATAAGATAATTAGTGTTATTTAAGAATCATGTACAATTCAATTCACCGTATATATTAACTTACAAATATTGTAATAACCAAAGTAAAATTAATATGATTGTGATTATAAAAATGCTGCCAAATAGAAATACCTTTTCAAATAAGTACATTACTGAATAATCCTGTATTTCATTTATATTATTTCTCCTGTCTCAAGTAAATGATTTGGATACATTGTATTTTCAACTGTTTACACAGTTCCATGATAATTCAGCTTCTTTTTATTTTTAATTTTTTTCTGCAGCATTCGATCTCTTTTTTTACCAAATAAATTTAAAAATTATATATCTAGATTTGCAATCTTTACAAAGTGAATGGGAGCAATACCAAAAATAAGAAATTGCATTACGTTTAACAAATACAGAATATGACACCAACAAACAATATGTCACTGTAATATTATTTTGTAATACTGCTGAATGACTAGAATTGACACACTTTGCTGTTTATGACCTTTCTAATTCCTTTCTAATTCGTAGATTAATGGACCAGAACAAACATATGTTCCTAAGTCAAATTTTACTTAGGTTTAATTAATTAAGTGTATTACCATTACATTACAAATATATTAATAATAATCTGTGTCTACTTACCAAGAAAGATTTTTCTCATACTTGCCTTGCAATAGAAATACATTTCTTTGTGTAAATAACACACTACATTTTTTTGTTTCAATTTCAGGTGTATTTGTATGAGTAAATACAGTAGTTTCAAGACTAGTCTTCCGGTGTGTCTGAATTTTTTTTCTGGTAGTTTGCAATTTTACATACATTTCTAAATAATTTTAACATGAATAAAAATTAAAAGTGTCTTTCTTACCACAAAGTTGGTCCCTTTGCTGACGTATTTTGGCTAGATATTTCAGAAAAATTTACATTGATATTTCTTAATGTTTATGTGTATGTTGTTTTTTTATTGATGTCATTTCTGAAAATACTAAGATTAAAATTTTTTTGTACTAAGGCTATTCAGAAACTATGGCGTAATTTTTTACAAAAAGTAAACTATTATTTATTCAATTCCCAAAAGTGTCTTTATTTTTCTAAGGTGTTTACTTTTTGTGTAAACATTTGTCATAAATTGTATGAGTTTTTGTACGCAGAAGTCATAAAAATGGGTTGCTTGTGAAGATAACCAGTCTTCAACTGCTTTATATATATATATTGTAATAATTTCTTTTATTATATTTATATTATGAATGATTTCTTTAAAATGTATTTTTTCAAAAATTGTTTATTTAATAAAAATTTTTCAGTTATTTCGTTCAAGGTAGGTTAGTAAATTTTCTAATTTATTTTAAGATAAATAAATATTCTAGAGCTTTCTTTTTAATAACAAGTTTAATGTATCATTTAAAACAATTTCTTAGCAATTATAAGTTCTCTTAATAAATTACAATTTGTTTTTCCTTTTTTTAGGTTTTACAAATTTACTATAAGTTTCCTCTACTATAATAAGTCTTATTATTCTAAATTGTATTTCTCTTTTGGGCGGCAACAATTTTTATTTAATTTAGCCTAAATTGATTTTAATTTTGGTTTAGCACAAGCTCTCTTAATCTCGGGTTATCTGGTAGGTTTTAAATTTTGAATAATGAAATCTTATTTGGCACTCTAAAGTACAAGAACAAAAAAATTCTAAGCTATAAATGTTATAAACTATGTTACAAATTAATTTATTTCTAAGTAAAATTGTTCCTTAATATTCTTTCTAAATGTTTTCTTTTATAGTTTAATTATATAATAAAAGTCACTGGTTTCTTTTCTTTTATAAATGTCTGATTGCAAAATTTCAAAATGTAGTAATGGATCTAGCCTAGATAGTTGAGTGTTTTAGATTGCAGATTTCACTTTTCAGCCTTTATCAAAATATTTAATAAGATCTTTTTAAATAAATAGTTTTAATTAATTTTCTTGAAAGTATTTTGTAGTGTTAATTGAATTCGAGACTAACACTCCCGCACTAAGTTTGAATTCGTTAAATTTTATTTTCCAATTCTGAAACACGTCTGTCTTGCTTGAGTAGGTGTGTGTGACCGAAGCGACGCTAAGCCACGCATTTAAAAATGGCTAGACCAACTATTTCCTTTTTTTAATCGTTGTTACCGGCTTTACGGATGCTGTATTCACTGCCTTTGGTACATTTTATGTTCTTAATAACTAGATTTTAATTTCTCTGCAGGTGACTGCATTTAAATATTATTTCTTCCGACTGAGTTTAAATTATCAGCTGTTCTATTCACAATGCGCTAGTCATCCTGTTTGGTCTATTTGTGCAATCTTAAAACGTTTCACTTTCTTAACACTTAAATGCTTTTACTTTTATTTATATTGTTTTAGTGTTCTTTTCAAACTGTTACACATTAAATTGTTTCTATTATATTGTTTTTTTTTAATAGTGGTTATTGTTCTAAACTTGTGATTAAATGTTACGATTTTGCCAATTTAGGTTATGTTTACATTTTTCTCTTTTTTCATAATTGGTTATTTTATGGTTTGAATTTACTTACATATTTATATTATATTATACGTAGTGCCTTTCTTACTTGCTATTTCAAAATGTTACAACATATATACAGTGGAAGGTCTTTATAACGAACTACGAAATAATGAAATCCTCTAAATAACGAATTTTTACGGCATCTCTTGACATTTTAGAAATTAGTATTATAATATGCTTCTATGTTACGAATTTCCGACTTCTCAATAACGAAATATTTTCTCCAACTAAAAAACTAAAATGTGCTGTGTCGGCAGCTAATTAAGGTATTTCCAGAAAATTGTTTGTTTTCAGTAGGAGGGGTAGTAAAACCAAGAGGTTGTCAGGTAGTAGACAATACAGTATATTTGACACCAAATACAATACAGTACTGTTCTGTTGTACACTTTCTGTCCTCAGTAGACTACATGTTAGTAGAAGGCAGATTAGAAGAATTCAACATTTATTTTCCTTTTCCAACCATTGCCTTTTCTTCCTCACTTTAATCTTGCTAGCTCAGTTACTCCATTTCATCCGAGCTGTGAGTTTGTCGTGCTTTAAAAAAATGTCAAAAAGAAGATGTTTAAATGTTGCAGAAAAAGTGAACGTTATAAAAGAGGTTAATAAAAGTGTAAAGAAGTTGGATGTTTCAAAAAAATATTATATATCTCAGAGTTTGCTATTGACTTTACTAAAATATCGAGATCAGATTTTAAAGGAAGTGGTGCTTATGATATACTAAGAAAGAAAATTAATCTGTGTACTTATGACATTATCGATAATTCGATGATAAAATTAATGATAAAATATGCAAGAAAAATCTTCCATTGTCGGGAACAATAATTTAATAAAAAGCTTTGAAATTTGCTGCATCATTAGGATACAGTGAGTTTGATGCAAGTAACGGTTTGATAGACAAATGAAACAAATTTCAGAAGAAACCGCAAGTGTTGATATGGTTAATTGTGAAATTTGGAAGGAAAATGTGTTTAAAAATATTTTAAATTATTATGCATTGAAGGACATATTCAATGCTGATGATACTGGTTGTTTTATAAATGTTTATCTAACATGATATTGGCTTTTAAAATCAAACTCATGTTTTCGAGAAAAAGCAAGCAAACAAAGAATTACTGTATTAGTGGCAACTAACATGTTGAGAACAGAAAAACTTTTCTTGTGATTGGCATACAAGGAAATCCCCACGATGTTTCTGAGGCATTAAGTCTTTAGACGTTGAGTATGCATTTAACAAAAAGGCATGGATGACAAATGAAATTTTTACAATAAATTGAACTCAAACAGTGATATGCCGAGTTTATTATTTTAATATTATAAAGCAATGATTTAGTCACATAAAGTAGTATTTATAATAATTAATTATTATTAAAAATATTTTATTATATTATTAAAATATTAAAATCGGCATTTATGATCGTTTGAGTTCAATTTATTGTTAAAATTGCATGCCGTTAGAAGCTAGACATAGAGTGAAATTTTTATTGAAGCAGACAAGCAGCTAAAGCTGGATAAGTAGATTTCCAAAGAGAAAGAAAAATTGCACATTTCATAGACAACTGCCCTGCTTATCCATACGACATTAATTCTAAACTAAAGAATGTGAATGCGGTTTTGTTTCCACCAAACATAACTTCAATACTGCGATTCTCTTTCCACCAAATGTAACTTCAATACTACAACTCCTCGATCAGAGATTTATAAAAAAAATTAAGTTACACTGTAGAGAGAGAATTTTAAAAAAGATTTTGACTAAAGTAGAGAACAATGAAGCCTTAACTAAAGACATTATGAATCTAAGAAACTGCATTACTGAATTGATAAAATTGTGGTTGAACGACATAAAAAAAACAAGTTTGTATTTTTTTTTCCAAAGCTGGATTCAATTCGGTCACATATTAAGAAAATAATGAGGATAAAATGGCATTAAGAGAATTAAAAAAGCATTTTCTGAATAATTCAGGAAACGTAGGTGATGATGTTTCTCTTGTTATGTTCTCTCTTATTTATGTAGACAAAGACGTTGTTTCCGATTTTTCAAACAACAAAGATATACGCCAAAGCATCCAGATGACAATCCCAAATGAACTTTCGAAAGAATGTGATGATGACTATGCATATAAACCTTAAGAGAAGAACCCTACAGACAATGAAGTTTTACAAACTTTCAGAATCATTAGACGAATATTTCAAATTAAAGATGGTGTACCAAACAACATTTTTGATTGTCTGAATAAATGTGAAATATCCACCGTGAAGTTTTATTTAAATTCAAAGTGCAACAGATTTTACTAACTTTTTGAAGTAAAGCTTCAAAAACTAGAAATGAATGGAAACTTTTTTTTTATTAATCATGTTTACACTCTCAGAGATATTGTTAAAGTGTATAGTATATTTAAATTAATAAAGGCAGCTAATAAATTTATATACTGTGTCCTTTGATTAAAATTTAGTACTGTAGGTTTGAGTTATGCATCTTGGAAATGAATTACAGTAGAAAGTACAACCATTTAGCATCATATTTATGCCATATTCTTCCATTAGATTTGATTAGTCATCATAATAGCCTATACAGAGTACAGAACATACTGTATTTCATAATGATATCTAATACCGTGAAAAAGAAATATTCATGAAACATTTTTAGGTTTTAAACTACATAAATCTTGAAACACTGAAATTGAACATTATAAAAGGCTACCCCATTTAAATGTTGCCCGCTCCCAATATTATTCTGAGTTGGGTTTGTGACTGCCTGCGATCTTATATTACAGTAAGATGGGCGGGAGTATTCTTAGCAGGATGACTTCTCATTAGTGCACTCACCAATTTATTTTCAGGAAGTATTACTTGAACGTAGTGGAATTTAATCTAAGTACACTTAGTACTGTAATTTATTAACTGTCTTTACTAATTTTATTTGAATACTCTATACACAGAATTCAATTTAAAAAAAACGTAAACTGTTTTATACACAACACAGACCATATCCGTAGAAAAAAATTAATAAATTAAACATAAAATAACACTGTAAATAACTTCATATATGTTTTAAATCTTTTCTAGTTTTCAAAGTTTTATCTAAAAAAGTAAGTAATTTATTGTTGAATCTTTGCGTTTGAATAAAACGTCACATTCAATAAATGTTTCACATAAAAGTTGTCTGGTACGCCATCTTTCAGTTGAAATCCTCATCTGGTGATTTTGAAAGCTTGTAAATCTTCATGTTTTGTAGGGTTCTTCTCTTCAGGTTCATCACAATCATCCTCACAGTCATTGTCATCATCTTCCAAAAGTTCATTTAACTTTGTCATCTGGCCTTTTTTCAGTATGTCTTCATTGTCTGGAAAATTGGAAACAGCCACATTTTCATCCATGCAAATAAAATCTTCAAGTGGAGCATCATCAGCTACATATCCTTAACTTTTCAGAAAATCTCATTGCTTTTTTAATTCACTTCGTCATGTTGTCCTCACTGTTCTCTTCATGTGTGACTGAATTAAATCCAGCTTTGGAGAAACAATTAAAAACTGTCGTTTTCTTCACGTTATTTGTCCAAAGTTTTGCCAATTCACCAATGTATTCCCTTAGATTAACAATGTTTTTGGGTACGATTTCATTGTTCTCTATGGTAGTTACAATAAAAATTCTTTTTCTGTAGTGTAGCTTTAAATTTTTGATTACTTCCTGATCGATTGGTTGAAGTGTCGATTTAACATTTGGGGGAAAGAAAAACACATTGACACTCTTCAGTTTCGAATTGATGTCATGCAGATGTGCAGGGGAGTTGTGGATGAAAAGTGCAATTTGCCTTTTCTGTTTGAAGATCTACTTGTCCAGCTTCAGCATCAATTCAATGAAAATTCCGCTCATCATCCACCCCTTTTTATTAATTGCCTAATTAACTTCTGAGGACTTGATGGATCGGAAACATCACAGAGATTTGCTTTTGCCAGTCACAAGCAATTTGAGTTTTTCTGTCCCTAACATATTAGCTGCCACTAATATGGTGATTCTTTCTTTGCTTTCTTTTCCTCCAAAACAAAGGTTGCTTTTAAAAGTTAGTGTCTTGTTGGGGAAACATTTAAAATGCAAACCAGTCTCATCAGCATAGAAAATGTCTTTCAGTTCATAATAATTTAAAACTTTTTTCAACACAAAATTCACAAGTTGTTATATCAACAATAGCACTTTCTCAGAAAATGACTTTTTGAACAATGTTATGCCGTTTTTTGAATTTTTCTATCCAATCGCTACTTGCGTTAAAGCCACTGTGTCCTACTAATGATACTATAAATTCCAAAGCCTTTTCTTTAATAAGATTTCCTGACAATGGAAATTTTGGTCTTGCGCAATACCGTAACACTTTTAATCATCGCGTTATCAATATCGTCATAGGTACAAAATTTTTACTGTGTATGTATAGAGGAAAGTCGGCTGGTATCGGACATTCTACATCCTGTGGTATCGGACATATGATGCTGCGCAATCTTATCGATAGGCAACAACACATGTAAACATTCTGGCATCTTCCTTTCAACAAGAAAGCAGTAGGTTCACTATCTTGGTCATTTTGTGTTGTGCGTTTTGTTCTATTTGAGTTAATATAAAGTTCGTATCGGTGAGCACTATACGGAGTTAAGTTACCATCCCTGAACCATCCAAAAACATAAGTAATATTAGCAATATAATTATTGTTATGGAGCACTGTCCTTTACTAGTTAAAACTATAGTGTTGTTTTGCTTTTATTTCAAAAAGTACTTGATGTTTACTAATGAGTTGTTGTTGTGAAATCGGACACTTCAACATTTGGTGGTATCCGACAGTCTCAAATTTTACTCAAGTTCGGTTTCTTATCGACATCATTTTTCAATGGGCAAGATAAGAGGGAAATGGAGCGAAATATCGATGAAATCCACAATAGAAAGTGTTTTAAAAGGAGACATGACGATAAGAGATTCAAACATATTGGTCCCCAAAAGTACATTGTGTGACAGATTAAAAGCTATTAAAAGTGGTAAAGAAACCATAATTAAACCTAATACTAGTTACAAAGGGATTTTTCAAAGAACAGGGATTTTCTTAGCGAGGAATAGGAAATCATGTTTTATGAACTTGGAAAACATTTGGACCATGAACTCATGCCACTTAGCAGACCTGAATTCAGAAGACTTGCTCTCTAGCTTGCTGAACATTTGAAAATCGACCATTGTTTTAATAAAGAGACAAAAATGGCTAGGAAAGGGTTTTACTATGACTTCATGGAAAAATATGAAGATCAAAGATTGAGAACGTACAGTCGGTTTCAATAAAGAACAAGTTTTGAGATTTGTTGACAAGCTTACTAAACCGATGGAGAAACATAGCATTCCTCTATTCAGAATTTATAATGCAGATGAAACTGGAGTCTTTGTCGTTCACACCAACAGACTAAAAGTTATTTCAGTTAAGGGGAAAAAGCAAGTGGGAAAACTTCCAACTGCTGAACGAGGAAAGAACGTGACAGTGTTGTTATGTATCAATGCTGCTGGTGATCAGTTTATCCCACCACGGTTTGTCTTCTCTAGACAGAGAATTGGTAATAACTTGAAGAAGGATGCACCTCTGGGTAGTATTTTTGATGGGCAACCAAACGGTTGGATAACTAAGCAGGGGTTCTTAAAATGGCTTTAATTATTTGAAAAAAGGGCCAAATCAGATGAAAAAAATCCTGTTTTTTTTATCATTGATGGTTATGCCAGTCATAAGGACCTTGATGTAATTTTATCTGTCACCACATCCACCTAATTAGCCTTCCACCCCACATATCCCAAAAACTTCACAACCATTGGATAGGATATTTATGAAACCTTTTAAAAATGCGTACAATGAAGCTTGTTCTTTGGGGATGCGAAAATACCCAATGATGATACTTCCTGTGAGGGACATTGCTTATTTAATAAACGATGCCTTTTCCAAAATTTGCAGAATGGAACTAGCAAAGTCAGGGTTCCAATACACAGGTATTTATCCATTGAATAGTTTACAGATTTGGACTTTGTCTAATATTTTTCAAGGAGATGATCCCCACCTCCAACCAATCAAACAACAAAAGAACAATCTTTGTCTGCGATAGGGCAACCTAAATGTACAAAGATGGAAGTTTATGAAATACCTTCAATGTCAAGAATTCATATAACAATCCGTTGAATGATCTTGAGTTAAATCAAGGTTTGGAAAACAATCACACATATTCAGGGACACCACGAAATATTTTAGAGAAAATTTCACCTTTGCCAGTAAGCAGTTGGAATAAAAAGTTCCAAGCAAGAAAAGGCAAGGCTGAAAAAAGTGAAACATTAACTTCAACACAGTACAAAGTACAACTTGGAGAACAACGACGAATTGCAGAAGAAAGAAAATTAGAAACTAAAAATAAAAAGAGAGAAAGAGAAGATAAGAAAAGACTGAGTAGTAAATGAAACAAAAAAAGGAAAAGACTCATCTTAGGAGGTAAAAATATTGTAAATAGAGGAAAAGTTAGGGAAAGTGAACAAATGCCTGTAAGGAAAGTTTTAAAAATTCAACTCTAATCCTGAAGATGAAACTAAAACAAAGTGCATCATTTGTGGACAAATCTTTGACGAAGATTGAATACGGTGCGAGGGTTGGGCCCACAAAAACTGTGAAATAAAGAAAACAAGAAATAAAGTAACTAAACTTTTGTTCATTTTACTTATTTCTATTAAGAAATCCCTGTCTGATACCACCAGAGACATCACCAGAACATAGACAAATACAATTTTTAAAAGCATAAGATAGTTATGAGAGTCATAAGCTATAAGATAACGATACATTGATGTAGGGGTTTTACCATATGTCTATAATAGAATTAACATAGAAACTGGTCTCTTTAAATATTTAAAGTTCCTAATACATTATACACACACACACACACACACACACAAGCTAAGGTGGACGATACCAGCAGACTCTTCCTAATATGTATCTTCTTCTGCCATGGGGCTATAGTCTGGTGTGAATCCTTATCTCCTAATGAGCCTTTACCAGGTAGCTCAATCCTGTCAAAATGCTTTCCAATTCCTTACATTCTGCAGGGATCTGGCATCCTGTTCGACACAATCCATTCATCTAAGTCTAGGGCTTCCTTCAACCAAGATTTCTTAGGACTTGTTATATATGAGGACACTCAAGAAAACATTTTTAATTTTGACAAAATTAAAGTAATTAATCATCGTCAAGTCTTTAAAATGTCGTTTTATAATCGTTAAGTTTTTATCGTTGCAGAAACAAACGTGCTTGGATGATAAAACCCATTTTTAAAAGAAAGGTTGGTGTAGTTGCACAAGGCAATGAAAAAACGAAAAAACGTTCTTCTAGTAGACAATTGTTCAGCTCATACAATTACAAGCAGATTAGAAAATACACGTGTAGAATTCTTTCCACTTGCTGCACTGCCTTGTTACAATCACTTAATCATACGACTTCTTACTTCAAAAAATTCGACTAAATCTAGTCGAATACTGACTAAATCTAGTCTTACTTAAATACTGACAGTAAAATTAACTTGAACGATGTCGGGCACATGATTAGATACATTTTCGGGGTGGTGGATAAAATATTCAAGAATTGTAGTTTGCTGAGAAAAATCTAAATGTTTAAATTAAACTTATATGAAACTGAAATTGAAGAATGTGAGGTGAAAATGAAGGGACTAATTTATGGAATGCTTTTATTTCTGTATAAATAGTGGTGCAAGTTTGGAAAAATTTGATGACTATGTTAATGAGGATTAAATTATGGTAATAAGATATGAACTGAGTGACAACGAAATTGTGGAAAATGTAAAGATTTTACTTCTATGTAAAGATTGTGGTCAACTTCTACTCAACTATCTGCAATTCAGATAGGAGTGAAAGTGGAGATGAAGGATCTTCTGAAAAAAACTTTGGTTTGAAGAAATAAATACAAGTTTATATTGAATTGTACCTAACTACTCAACATGATGTTCCAGTTACTATTTCTCAAAATTTTTATTCTGTTTAACAATTCATTTTAATGACAAAACTGCAAAAAAATCGCACTGAAAAATAACAGACTTTTTAAGAGTACCGTTTATATTTTAAATAAGACAATTCGTTTTTTTCCGTTATAATTTTGACATTAAAAAAAAAATTATATTCTTTGCTACAAAATAGTGTATATTATATTATAAAGTTTACTCCTACACAAAACTAAATTAAAAATTGCGGCTAAAGAACACGTATTCAGTTTATTTTCAACCATTTGCTTCAACAATATTTACTGCTATAAATTTAGAAAGGTAAGAATTACATTATTCAATGCGTTGTAGTACTGTAGTGTAACAATGTTTTTCACAGTTCCGTGATTCGCTATTTTATATATATTTCTCTCTCTCTCCATCTCTTTCTACACTGTATATATATATATATATTATAACATAAAGTACGAAGCTTTAGATTAAATTCAGTTAGTTGCTAAAATAATCATCTGTAGAATTAAGCAAGGAAAGACAAAAATAGTTTTTCTAGTGCGGACAAAGCAAGTACCATCCATTATCCTTTTCCAGGAAAGCTATAAGCTGTGTGCCGGCAAATTGACAATTGAGGGTCCAAAGCTTGTTAAGACGGGAAATCCAGTGGCCAATATAGCCATGGGAAAATTAACCGTGTACCGTTAGATTAGACGAACTGTGGGAACTTATAAAGAACATTGGTAGTGGGAGAAATTAGGGATTTCAATAAAAACTAAATGATCGGGAGACAGAGGAAGTTTGAAGAGAGTCTCAGAGGAAGACCGGTTGGTGGGGACAAGGATGGAAGTGTTGTAAAGGGAGAATTTTGTTAAATTAAGTAAAGAGTTATTTGATAAGTATATTTTAAAAGTGCGACGTAAAAGTTTTTTTTTTGAAAATATTAAGAAAGTAAGTTTTTTTTGTGTGTCAAGTGTAAGTGCAGAAGATAACTAAAGGCCAAGATTCCCAGGACTCTTCAGAAAAATAAGTATTATTTGAATATAAGTGTAGCCAACAGACATCTATCTTTTAGTTCAAAACAAATTTTAATTTCATCAAAATTTATAAAAATTATTCTAGTTTCACTATTTCTAATTTAAAAAGCAAAGTTCCTGTAATAGCGACCTGAGAGCAAGAATAAGGTTTTAATACTGTTTTTTTCTTGTTATGTTATTTATTAAAAATCTAAAGCTTCAGAAGTCCACCATTTATCATTGTAATATTAGTTAAGATATCAATCCTGTCACTGCAAAATATTAATATAAATTTGGAATAATGTGTAGTTAATTGAAGAGAATAAATGCAAGTGATGTTTACAAATTTATAAGATTGTTAATTCTTTATAAACCTGAACGTGGGACATTAAGTAGGTAAGGTAAATAAATAACATTAAAATTAAATTTAATTATAACAAAAGTTGTTATAATATATATATATATATATATATATATATATATATATATATATATATATATATATATATATATATATATATATATGTATATATGTATATGTATATATGTATATTTATATACATATATGTATAATGAATTTACAATTCAATTATAATTCTTGTATTTGTATTTTGACTTAGTTCTTTATTAATACACAAGAATAGATATTGCTTATCTATAATATTTGTGACCAATAGATAAGCTAAAATTTAAACTGTATTGAAACTAGATTCTTTTGTTTTATAGACAGGAATGTAACAGGAATGTACATTCCTGTCTACAAAACAAAAGAATCTAGTTTCAATACAGTTTAAATTTCAGCTTATCTATTGTTTACAAACATTATAGATTATTAAATTTTAGTTGAAATACAACAACATTTATTATTTTTAACACTGTTACACAACCTTTTAATTATTCTGAAGTTATCTATGCAACTAATAATTGTTACAGTTTGATTCTTCCAGCATTATACGTTATAATTTCAGTATTTTAAATGTTTTATTCAGTTTGACACTTAATTTATTGTTAATGCTTCAGAGATTGCTATTACTATGAAAGCCTACTCAACAAAGATTACTTTAATCAAAACCCACTTGAACTAGTCCAAAAACCGTTGACAAGCCGACTTCAGTTTATACGTTGACTGTCCTGGATACGCCTCAGAAAACGCGCATACAATCCTATAAACATAAAATAACAAATAGTCTGATTTTAACAATTATCTTGAGTGAGTTTCACAAAACCTTGAACTTGATGAAGATACTACCAACAAACTAGCCGACAGAGAACATATATCGTAATTAACTCATTATATTCAATGTCAGTTATATGTTATGACACCTGATGATTGATGACACTTTGTCAATAATCACAGGTCAATAATCCCGAATCACAGGTCAATAATCCAATATCCTCAGAACATGGTACTACAGTTCGGCTACCCAAGTTGGAATTGAAACATTTTTTTTGAAATCCGCTAAAATGGGTGTCATTTTTCAGTCTGTATAACGTAAGCAAACATAACTGTGAAACATTATCAGACATATCCTAATTTCAGTATCTTCTAAGACTTCTAGCACTAATCAAATCGTTGCCTATAACTACGCAATAACCTACAGTATTCTCCGAAAGCGTCACCATAATGTACAACGCTTAATCACGCTCCATATGCATAAAGCTCTTCCCTCAATTTCAAGTACCTATCCTCAGCATATTCTTTTTTTTTTCGATAAATTTTATGAGCATTCTCATCCCTTAACAGAGGATGGCATATTCCATCATGAAGTCGACATTGCTTTTCTGGAATTGAGGTTGAGCCCTAAACTTATTTTCCAGGGAACAAAATCTTCTTTTGGCATGTTGCCGTGACAAACCCAGTTGCAGTGGTTCATGTCGATAAAATTGACGGATGACATAACTTCTTTCTCTGGTCCGAGTGTGAGTTGTGGTAAAATGTTCATCGCATTGATGTTCTTCCTTCTTGCGGACTCTGCTTCTTCTCCACTGATCTGACGATACGTACAAGGCCATATCTTGTTTTGAATAGGTCAATCCATCCACTGGACCCAGTAAAATTATTAATTTGAAGCTCGTTCACGGTTTCTTGTACTTTTTCGATTAGCAATGTCACAATTGTAGATAAATGTAAGCTACGAGCTTGATTAAACCATTGTAACAAAACGTTTTCCATTTCTTTATACATCCCAGTCTTTATTTTCTTTTTTTTCGTTCCACCTTGCACTGTGAAACTTCTTTCTGTTTTTTAAAATTGTTCCTGACATGGAAGTTGGAGTGTTCAGATCGGCTGCGATTTGCTTTTGATTTTTTAGATGTGAATTTTCATCATAACACTTCAAAATTTTAAGTATATAATCAACTGATAAACCATTTATGTTTATCTCGCTCATCTCATAAAAATAAAAAACACCACTCTATACTTGATAACAATTACACACTATAATAATAAATGATCCTAAGGCACATGCAGTAACGTACTTATTATACAAAATCTCCAATGTGACTGACCAGAATCTACTGGCTTAATGTTTTATATGAGATCTGTGTTTAGAGGATGTAGGAAAAGTGGAGACGGGTGAAAAGGAGGAAGGAGAAAATGCGTTCATGGTATAATGTTTAGGGTACCTATACAAGTACAGTAAACAAATCAAGGTATTTTGCTCTAAGCAGACAGAAATATGCTATTATCATCTTATGTTTTATAAACTTGGGGCTCCATATCATTGATATAAACATCCTACTGAATCATTTTAGACAGTCTTTATCAAAGTTCTATTTTTTCCCCATTGGATTCCGTTTAGTAGTAAAACTAGTCTATTTTTCATATCCATGGATGTGTTATATTGCTGAATAGCATACAATTATTATAATGGTGTTTTACTTGCAATTAATTGCTACACCATAAAATTTTCCATAGTAGTTGAGAAAACCGTAGTGTCAAAAAAGCGTATTAAGCGGGATTCAAAGCATATTATTTGTGAAAATTAGTATGTTTTTTATGCTAAGTTTTAGGGTGTAGAAAAATTGTAATAAGCAGGAAATCGTCTTAAATGGAGGTATGTGTATACATATATTCCCCATTCTATTTTAGAATAGAATTATATTTTTAAACATAGATAGTATCCAATTCAATGTGGGTGGTGACAAATTCAGTTACCTGCAAGTGAAGTGGCCCTGGCTTGTTTTGGACAGCAATTACTATCCCCTGTTTTGAAAATTAATGCATGCAAAGCGTTTTTCTTAGACATACCATCATTTCCTACTTTTTAATTAAATTTTTGTCATTTATTCAGGTCTGGTCTTGTTAGGCTTAGCCAGGATTTTTTAGCATGGGTACCAATGCCGAATTTCATGCCACTCCCTAATAATTTAAAAAAAGTGTTCAAACAATATTTTTATAAGACCATAACAAAACTATAAAATTCATATATATTTTATTATTTAATAAAATCACACTTTGCTGTACTTAAAAGGGTTTTGAAATATGTTTAAATTACTTTATACAATTTAAGTAACAAATTTGACAATTGGAACTTGTATGAGAAACCTTATGTTTTTATAAATAAAAAAAACATATTTTGTTCAACAAATCGTTTTTTGGTTCTGAAGCATTTATGATTAGAAAGGTTACAAATATAGAACACCCTACACAGATCAACATTTGACACAAATCTCAAAATGCTACACTTCACCAAGAAAAGCAATAAACTAAACACATAACAAAATGTAATATACAAACACTACAAAAACAACTATAATACTAAACATTAAAACACACTCACAATCAAACACTATATTAGAACACATAATTAACAACCATTTTCCGAACAACACATTACAGAATATCAAAACTCCACAGCAGATTCATAATAACATATCACACCTTATCGACAGTATTGTCCATAACTCAGAGTATTGAACAACTCACTAATCAAGTGTGAAACCATCTGGTGAAAAACATCAGTAAGTAAGGTTTTTTGCCAGTTGTAATCAAGAAGCAAAATTTTTCCCCACCATATCAATGTAAATTATTGTAGATATGATTACAATAAATTAAATATGATTTTCTTTGACATATCCAGAGAATGTCTGTGGCTCCAGTGATGTCAAATTAGGCTATTCTCAAGATTATAACACTTTTATTCTTATTGCCAGGCAGATATAATTAATTTCTATGAGGGAAGAGAACATCACACATGGATAATATAGTATAATGTCGGTGGCATTGGTTTCAAACTAAGTCTTCATCAAGCTCAGACTCATTCATTTTCTCCAATAAAGGTACTCCATCCAACTGTACCTGTTTCATTGTCACTCTCATTGTCTTTAAAGGTACACGACTTGCTGCAGCCATCTCCACAATGTGAATTGGATCAGATGTGTCTAAATTTTGAACACTAGAAATCCTGGCCACTATCAACAGTTATTCACAAAACACATTAAAACCAATAAAAATCTTTATAAGCACTTACACAGTTGTGTGTATCCATAATAAAAGCTACTTCACAAGGAAGAAGGTTTTTGTTCTTTTGAACTCACTGTAAGAAAATGAACTATTTTGGATGAACATACTGCTTGGATGAAAATTGTGTACTAATTTAATATATAGACAACTGACAAAGGTAGCCAAAGGGCTCTCATGCTGACAGTAGCCAAAGTGCTACCTCTGCAGTAGGGATGGTCGATATTTCTGTCCCAGTGACTATGTCACTGATATTCGTTTCTCGCTGGTGGTACCAGGGACAAAATATGGAATATGCCACTTCCAGTGACAATGGATCGATCGTAGGTAAAATGTTGTCGTCATTGGCTGAAAAGTTACTGATATTATACCGCAACTGTCATTAGTTTATTTGTCGCTGACACTGGATCTACTCTAACCGCTCGGCTCATGGCACCGATCATCAAGCAGTGTCGTTGACTGAAAGGGGAGGGGGTTTTCTCTGTTGTGGTTGAGCAAATTGTCGCCGACACTGAATGTATAGTTACTGATACTTTATTGAGAATGTCACTGGTTTGATTTGTTGCTGTCGCTGGTTCTATTCATTTACGTCGTGTTTGAGTGGGCGTTTTGTATCAGATTTCAGGACCATGACAGTACTGTGTGCCATAGACGCTATAGTTTGTTCTTAATTCAGTATGAGTTTATTTACACATGGTGATGCATTTATTATGCATAATTTAATACCGAATTCTGATAATATTCTGTTATAACCTAGGCTTTTATAGTAGGTTTCAAGTTGATGAACTGTCACCATGGAGCTCTGTAGACAAAATATTGTCAACCCTACATCCAGGGGCCATGTTGAAATGAGTTGCTACTTAAAGGAACCTACTCTAGATAGAAGGGAAGATCCACTGAAATGGTGGGCAAATAACTCCTATAATTATCCTTATTTATGCAAACTAGTGAAACAACATTTTTGTTGTTCGTACCTTGCGAGCGACTATTCTGTAAGGGAGGTTACATTTTAAATGGCAGAAGATCTTGGTTAATTCTTGATATGGTCAGAAAAATCTTTTTTGTTAATACAAATATGCAATACTGTAAATGAACTGTATTTTGTAATTAAACCCTATGTTTTAAATAAACTGTTATTTTGTAGTTTCATATGAAATTATATAATTTATTACCTTAGTGTATGTATTGTAGTAAATTTATAATAATAATGTCACCAGCACTGTCTTTTGTCACCAGTGTGGTATGCCTGCCTGTTATTGGCACATACAGACCTGTCTCATTATCCATTGTCACTGGTACTAAAGTCTCTGGCGCTGTCATTAAAATCACTGATCCGTTAAAGTCACTGGATCGACCATCCCTACTCTGCAGCAAATGTGTTAAATGCTTTGTCATTTACTTAATTTTTTCTTAGTATTAATTTTGAGCATGTTATAGATTGAAAATGTCTATGTTACAGTTAGATGTTTTTCAAAAATCCTTAAGTTTTTATTGAAAGAATACTGATTAACGAAACTAAAAAGAAATAAATTACTAATGCCATTGTTCTTTTTTTAACAAGTTCTGAAGAAGTATAATAAGGTTGTTATATTTATTGCTAATTTATAATTGTTTCTGTTTTGCAGGGCCTCAGCTAATTCTTAGTGTTTATGGACCAGATGTATTTGGGAATGATGTAGTTAGAGGCTATGGTCTATGCCATTTACCTGTTTGTAGTGGGAAATCGAAGAAAGTGTAAGTAAAAATCAATACACTCTTGAAATATTCAATGTGTTGGAAGGAATATTTGCCTCATATGCTTTTTAAACTCTCTATATATTAGTTCACTTACACTTATTTAATGTTCATAAAGAAGTATTTTTGGTATATTTGCTGGTTGACTTTCGAGAGCTATCAATTACAGTGTTTTCATTTCCGAGCTTTTTAGAAGACTGCAGTTTCTGTAGTAGGTGTGTGAGTAGTCTGTTGTAACGTGGTATAACATATAACAGTACTGTTCTATTTTCGGTTTCACTGCACTGTGGGTTAGTTTTGGTCTGTCTTGGGGTTAATTTTGTCTATTAAGTGGAATAATTAATAACTTTTTTATTTTATCTGTACTTGTATGTTTGTTATTGTTTATAATAATGTTCTAAACATATAGTTTTGGTTTCTTATATTTCGAAAATGTTTTTTTTTCATTATGTAAAAAATTTTGATTTTATAAATGTCTTTCTTAAAATTTTTTTTTAACATTTCAAAAATTGATATGGGTATGTAATTAAAATATATTACACTACATATTAAAATTTACAGATCTATAAATAGAATATTACTGGATTTTTATTTAAATACAGTAAAATCTGTTCAAAATGTACCTGTTGTAAAACGGAAACTTGGCTTAACGGAAAAAGTACCTGAGAATGGAATAATTTCGTATGTTAATTAAACTCTATAAAACAGAAACCTGTCTAATGCAGAAGGATCTTTTCACCCCTAGAATATAGCTTTTACTGCCTTAAACAGAATTTTTCTTCTTCTGATAAGAGGCAGTTATAATTTTCTATAGTATGGTAAAAAACAAAAGTACAGTATGTAGCAGTAACAATAGTGGTTATTGTAGTATAGTACATTGATTGAGAGACTTGATTCAAACAATAGCTTTGTTTTTATATACAGTGTACCTAGTACATAAGAAGGTTATTTTCGTTATCATTTCCATTAATTACCAAGAATGAGTATATGATTTTTTCTGAATTTTCTCCTCTCACCATGATAAAAATGCTGTTTATTGTATGCTCTAAGTTTGAATCTAAGGTTTGCAACATTCTGTACTGTATTGAAAAGTAATTTTAGTGTGAGTGAATGGTGTTATAGACAACGTTCCAGTATGGTTTTAGTTTCGATTCAGTGTTTAGGACTGTATTGTGATTTCTTCTTTATCACCCTAGGAATGCTGTTCTTACACGTAAATACATAATGTCAAACGGCAAGTTTAAAACATCATCTCTTAGGTGAAACTTATTGAAGAATATTAAACGGATAAACAATCGGCTAAAGAATTAGTAGTGAAATTTAAAGTTGGGAAAACTGAGGTATACTATACATTATAAAATAAAGAGAATATTTTTAATGAATGGTTACATGGGACTGGAGGTCAGATTGAAAAACTGGCCAAATGATTAAATTGTTGCCAAATGATGATATTAATAAAGCGGTTTAGGAATGATTTGAATGTGCCCGAACTGAAGGCTTACCTATTTCAGGCCTAATTCAAAGCAGAAGCTGTGATGCTGCTATGAAACTGAGAAAGACTGATTTTAAAACATCTCGGTTAGTTAGAAAACTTTAGTTCGGGTCACAATATTGTTTTCAACAAAGTTTTTGGGGAAGCTAATGATTTGTGGGGAGGCTCAAACCATAAATGAATAAAATGAGAAGATAATAAACATTATTGACAGATATGCAACAAAAAATTTCAATTGGGATTAGACAGGACTTTTCTTAAAATGTTGTCAACAAAATCTTTGGTTAAAAAAGGCAACACATGTGTCGAAGGTAAACTGTCAAAATAAAGACTTACTGTGTGTCAAAGATCCAATCTTCCGTTTGAAGGTGACATCGTTTGCATTGATGATGGTGTACCTTCTCTGAAGATACTGGCAGAGCAACCAAGTTTTTGAAGAATCATGTAGGCGAGCAAGAAAATGAAATGATATGAAGTATTTGAAGTGGAAGAGAAGCGAATGAAAATGAAATCATAAAGGGAAGCATTGACTGTAGTGAATGATCTCCAAGAGTTTTCAGCATTTAAAATGGTCCTACACTGATGCAGGAAGCAAAACAAGTTATTTAAAAAAACATTATTGTTAAATGACAATAAAAGATTATTAGCAGTAAATAACCATAAACCTTTGTATACCTATAAAAATTATGGAGAGTTCTAAACAGTCAAAAGTCAAATTGAAGGTTAACATTACAGTGTATTTTTGAGAATGAAATTTTGTGCAATTAAATTCCAGCACAGTACAGTGTTTTTCAGTACTTCCTTTTGAATGTGTCCCAATTTTACATTATGGTAATGAAGATCAATCGTCATCCCCTCCATAAAACTGAAAACTGTTAAAGCGGAAAAAATGGGATTCTTATGATTCCATTTTAAACAGTATTACTTTCACAGTACAGCAGTACTATATTTGTTTAAAGTAATTGTTAATTTACCAGGTATATAAAAAAGGTATTGAACATATATTTATAAATATTATGCAGTTTTATACTACCTACTTTCCTGAAACAGAATATATAAGCATATGTATACTTCATATATATAAGCTGTATAAGTTATTGAGCGTATAAGTTAAAACACTTCAAGAACTGAAAAACACCCTACCAGATAAGGGACTTGCTGATTGTTAGAGCCTGATAGATAAAGATTTGTTATGAGGCGTACACTCACAAAATTTTGTTAAATAAAAACTCGGTTGGTTGATGTTTGAGTCAAAGTGATATAGATTTGTGTTTAGTCAACCTTTTGGTAATCATCAGTTATCTGGATGCCATAGACATTCCAAAAAACCTGATGAAGTATAAGGTCCTCAGGAACACATACAAAAGAATAAAACCTGATGATTTATAAGGTCCTCAGGAACACATACAAAAGAATAAAACCTGATGATGTATAAGGTCCTCAGGAACACATACAAAAGAGTAAAACCTGATGATGTATAAGGTCCTCAGGAACCCATAGAAAAGAGTAAAAGCTGATGAAGTATAAGGTCCTCAGGAACACATACAAAAGAAAAAACTTGATGATGTATAAGGTCCTCAAGAACACAAACAAAAGAATAAAATGATAGTGTTCTAATATTTAAAAATTTGAAACAAAAGACTCACGAGACCTTACTTTACAACAACAAACTTGAAAATTTATAAAGTAAGGGTTTCCTTATAAAATAGAGAACTGCTTTACACTACATTACAATATAGCTACAACGTATTCTTTTAGGATATAATTGGTTTAACAAAATGAAACTTATTAAACTTTCTTAAGGTTTAAAATTCTTCAAGTTGAAAAGAGAGCTAATTTATATGCATTACAATACAACTATGCTACAAAGTGTTCTGTTAGTATATAAAATAATGAATATAATAATTTTTCATGACAATTCTACAATTGTGAGGGAGAATTATTAGTGGCTATGGATATATTTGTGAAAATGGGATTCACTGTAATTTAATTCATTTACTCCTTAACTATCATGAATTGCATGGGCTCCATATTTTTTCTCTCCAAGTATTACAAATATATCCATAGCCAGTAACAATTCTCCCTCAAAATTGTAGAAGAGCCATGAAATATCATTTTATACTTTTTAGTTCATTATAAAAACATGGTATATTAAAAAATATGTTTTCTTCAATGTATTATTTTCTGATTTTTATTCTTATGTCAGGATGAAAAATTTCAATAGATTTGGTAACATAATTTCATACAACAGCTGATTTTATGTTATAGGTTTTATTGTAGAACACCTGTTTAAACATATAAGTTATATTACTTTAATAATTGTAATCGTTAGGTTTAAGTGTTATTATTCAATATTTTCCATCGGTTGATAAATATGTTAATTTACACTTTAATAAACGTATTACAATTATTTAATTGTGTATAAATGCATGTGTACAAGTCTCTAGCACTTTAAGCAAATCTAATTTTTTAAACAAATAATGTTTAAACAAACTTGAAGTAAGTGAATTTTGTAGAACAGCTGTTTTAACAAGTAAGCTAGCTCATCACGCAAATTCGATTTGTTTAAAGAACTATTGTTTATATGAATGTAGAGACAAAAAAACGACATAATTCTGAGCTATGTTTAAAATTTCAGGTCATCGAGAAATTAGTTCAATCTCGATTGCAAAATTCCACCCAAACAGACCAACAGATATGACTGAAACCGAACTAATAAAACGATTTAGAAAATATATAGTTAAAAGATATATAAAATGTTATACATGTAAAGTATAAATATATAGTTTTTATACAATGAATCATAATAAAGAGTGAAAATGAGAAGTTAACTCCCAAAGGAGAGATAATTAGAGAGAAAAATGACACTCCACCACCACCTTATGCTTACCAGGGAACTGTGCCAAAGTACAAGAGAAGGGATAGTGAGAAAATTGTGCGCTGAAATCGAAAGGCCAAAGAATTTTATAGAGTATTTTGCAAAAGAACATTTATGATTAATCTTATCATTTTATTAAAACAGGAAAATTATAAATTTATTATAATAACGATATAATTTTGTTTGTCTAATTTAGTCTCAACTTTAGATAAACTTAGTTTTTCAAAGAAATAACTTAAAGAGACAGTCCATTATTTTAATATTGTTAATTGTACTCAATTATGAAACCTAATTAAAGTTCTTATAAATTTTACAGAAATAAATGGTAAATATTAATTTTTAGCTATAATGATACTTTTTCAGGGTACCCATGTTTGTTCCTGAGTCTAGTTCGGTTTTGCAAAAGATAACTTCGTGGTTGACTGGCAGACGGCCTGAATACATTGACCCTAAAGTATTAGCTCAAGGAGAAGGAAGGGAAGGTATGTGTATTATGTTTTTGCTATCGTTTCAGTTTAGGTAATCAATAAAATTATGCTATAAAACTTTGTTTATAAGTTTTCATTGTTTTTGAGCGTATGAATCCACTAAGAACTCAATTTGGACTCAAATTTGAAGATATTTAAATTGTAACCATTAACAAATTAAATCTCCTCTTACATTAAAATATTATTTTATATTTAATAAATTATTATTGATTAACCCTTTGTTTAGCAACATGTGTCTGAACTGATATGGCCCCTGGGAGCAAGAAATTTTTGAAAGATTTTTATAGTTTTTCTTTTTTTAAATTTTTTTCTAATTTTTTAAATTACAGTAATATTTTTAATATTTGTTAATATTAAACTTTACCTTTACTTTCTTGTGCTAACAACGTTTATGTTTAATAAAATTTTTTGTGCTTAAATTTATCTGTTAATCTTTTTTTTTGTAAAATACTTATTCATTGTAAAATACCAGACAAGCTTTGAAACGATCTGTAAAACATGGTAAAAGCTACAGACTTTGGACACAAAAGAACTTCTTCATTATTAAGTCTGTTATTCATTGTAAAATAGCACACAAACTTCGAACTGATCTGTAAATACGTGGGAAAACCCATAGACTTTGGACACAAAATGGTGGCTATGTACTCTGTGTAGTATTTATTGTCCAGATAGTTGCAAATATTTTTACCTAGAATACAGCACAATACACAGAAAAACAAATTGTAAACATATGACAATGCTTATCTGAAAGAAATGGTAGGACATACATATACAGGAATGCTCCCGCTGGCCGTTGCACGATCTCACGTACTGGTATGTGAATGCTAACCAAAGGGTTAATTTTTAATGTAGAACTAGTATTTCATTTAATGCTACTCGATTTTTAAAGTTAAAAGTTATTGAGTTTTACACTAAGAATAAAACAAAATAAGTTAATAAGTAGGTTATTAAGTATAATAAGTAGGTTGAGAAGGAGAAATGTCAATTTGAATAATGAAAGTAAGTTTATAATTATTGAAAAGTGAAAAAAAGTATAATTTAATTAGATTATAATTTTACTAATATGATTATATTAAACAAGAATCAAAATTGAATTTTACTTGAACTAAACATGAAATACAATAGTGGCTTTAAGACATAGCAAGGTTCTGAGAAATTCTCTTTTGAGGGGTCAATAGTGTCAAGGCAACATTCCTCAATCAAAGAGAGTCTGGAGTGAGGTGGCACCTACTACATAGAAAAAAATTTGGTGCAAAATTGTACCATTAATTACTGCCGCTTCAGGATTTTATATACAGTAAACTCCCGATTATCCGTGGAATAGGGTGGCCCGGCAACGCTGGATAACGAATTCCCCGGATAATCGATTATCTATCTATGAACAAAGAACACGCAAAACGATCGATAATCGATTATTATACCATAAGTTACACAAATAATGACCCCGATTAATGCAATTCACAAATAATCTTCAAAGGACAAAATAAATACAGAAAATAATTTAAAATGTCGATGTATTTGACGGATTATAACATGTACGTTTATATGTCTAACTATTTACAATACGTACATAAGTATATTTCAAAAGTAAGTATGTATGTACATATGTAATTTCCTTTACACATAATACTTTCACTTTTTAACAAAAAAATCTGTCACTTTCGTCTGTATTTTTGTGAGCATTGATTTAGCTTTAATGTGCGATCTAAGTGACTTGAGAACCATTTTGTCGCACAGTGTCTACTTGTATCACGTGTGTCACAAAGCCATAAAGATCGATAATGTATATGACATACATGCATATGTCACGTCCTAGACTATTTATAGCCGAGATTAGCTGACGTTTGTTTACAATCTTGGGTTTTACTCATTAGGTTATCGGGCGTCCAAGCATTTTGTTATTGTCTCTTATATACAGTAGTCTGCTCGCCCCTTTTATTTCGCTGGCCCGCGTCTGGATGCTTCCCTTTCAATGTAAAAATAAGTACGTATATATATTTACATATCTATTCCCTTCATCTTAACTTCTATTAATCCTTATATGTATTTATGTCGTAATTCACCGTTTGATAATCTGATTGGAATAAAAATTAGGTATTTGTGAAACAATGGCAGACCCCGGATAATCCGCAAACCGGTTAATCCGCCCACGGATAATCGGGAGTTTACTGTATATATTTTCTCAAAATTAGTCTATCAAAATTCTTAAAATTGATGCATAGTCTCATCACTTGTCAGAAACATCACTTGTTTATGTTAATTTGGGGTATTTAAAAATGATGTTTTTTAAAGCAAATTTGTAAAATATATCAATTTAAAAAACACTCCTTAAAAACAAAGTTAACCCATTGTGGATTAAATGTTTCGCATTCTGAGTGACCCAGCGAAGTGACGACTTAATTTCAAACTCGGTGGTCATGGCAAATGAATTATCTTGAATACCAACTTTAATAATTTTATAAGTATTATCATAGATAACAGTAATAAAAGGAATTATTAAGTATTAATTAACTAATTAAATTAGATAATTATAACTTAATAATAATTTAAAAAATTAAAGCATAAATCTATGTCATTATTTCTAATCATTGTTAGGAAAAAATATTATGAATTGAAATATCTAAATGAATAAACAACAATAAATATTTGAAATAAATAAATAAAAATAAAATATAACTTATGGTCTGATGTTTAGCAGTTGATTGTAGGGCTTCCCTTATACTCATACAATTAATTGTTCAGCTTACAATTAATTGTAAAAAATGAAAAAAATTTCAAAAATATTAAATTATATTCACACTAAACCACCATTGTCACTTTAAATCACGAACTCATGCTTTCATGTGATCAAACTCGGACTATCACGATATACAACTAAGATGTAGCTAAATGATGAAGACTAGACTAAAAGCTTGACCTAAGTGAGAGCTGATAAGTTGGTTATATGAAACCATTAAGATGGCAATAAAAATCCCATTTTATCTGTCCTGTCATTCTAAAGACGGAAATAAAATCTTTCTTCATAGTGACAGTTTTAAGAAGCAAAAACTCCCGCCAACTGAGGAGAAATCTGTTTATTTGAAACGTGGAGGCGATAACACAATGACAAGCAGACTAAACATTCAATGACTCGAAGACACATATGTCTCGATATTATACCATCGGTAGGAAATAATCGATGACGAATAAGTTGAGGCAGAAATCAGCAACTGGTAAATAATATAGACAATAAATAAAGGATATCGTATATAGACAGTTCAGATCATATCACACTGTATCACGCAGATGATACTGTGGTCAATTTTTTGAGTTAGTTGGACCTTTCTATATAAACTTGAAATATATAGCTAATTCATAAATGCATTAAACTAAATTTAATTGTATTTTATAAAACAATAATTCATTCTATTTTTTATTTAATTGTAGCCTGACATCGCAAGATACAATGGGATTCTGTGCTCATAGTGGCTATCACCCTCGCATCAGACTCAGACAAAATTTGTCTATATTTTATATCTCTTTTGGCCATATTTTTTAAACTAGAAATACAAAGAGACAATGTGCAGACAGCTAGTTTACAGTAATTAATAATATAGAATCTTTAGTGTAAATACTTATTCATTACATTATGATTGTTTTATATTTGTGTTTGTAATAGGAAACATAATTAAGCTGCTGATTTATGTAATTTTGTTTAATTATTTTAATAAAGCTGGCTCTGGGGAGGAGTGGAGCCCTAGTTGGGTGTAAAGCCTTGGAGGGTTGCTTCACTTGCCCACCCTGGATCAGCCTCTGATAAAATACATATATATGTATTGTTGTTACAGTCCATTTTATGCCTATAATCAGTGATTTTATTGGTGCGTTTTGTAAACGATTAGTTGTGTTAGTATAAGGGAGAGCTTAAAATTAAATGGTCAGACCATAAGTAATATGTTATTTTTAATTAGTTAATAATTTTACATATTCATTATCTTAAATGTGTATATAATGCATTTTTTAAATATTATTTTCAATGAATAATTTTATTCCCACTAATATTGATTAAAAATAATCAATTAAATTTATCTTTTCTTTTTTTACATTATTAAATTATACTTAACAACTAATAATTACCATAAATAATTAATACTTAATAATAACTTTTAATACTTTTCAACAGTATTAATTATAATAATACTTATAAAATTATTGAAGTTTGTATTCAACACAATTCAGTTTCCATGACCACCGAGTTCAAAATTTATTCATATCCGCTGGGTCCCTTGGAATGTGAAATTTAATCAGCAGTGGTTTAAGGGTTTAATTCAATCCTATGCAGATACAATATCTTATATGCTGTTATAAACTTTGTAACTGTTCCAACTATTTTTAAGATCCCGCTCTTTCTGTTTTTGACACTAGCAACTTTGTTCTATAGGTTTGATTTATAGTTAAGGTAACTCCTTAGTCCTTTTTTTTTAACTGTTGTAGTAACATTTGGAGAAAAATTTCACAAAAATTTGATATTTAGAAGATTTAAACACTCTTAGCTGGGCCTGCAGTCAACAAGTGCAGTCAATTAACAAAACAGCTCTTATTGGCTATTTTTTTGTCAATAAATTATCATTTGAGGCTAAACAATTTCCCTAAACTATTCTTGAAATTTTGTTGGTTCATTCATGGGTTTGTTTAGTCAAAATAAGAAAGTGGTAAATTTTCTACTTCTGTGCCGTAAATGGCCTTTGGTTTTCAGACTTAAAAAATAAAAAGAAAACAAATTACTTAAAACAAATTATCTAATAAGAAAAAAAATCATACACCTAGCAGAAAAAATAATAATTTTTTTTAGCCACTTCAAAAATCCATCAAAATCTAAGAATGCCAGAACAAAATAATAGGTTTTTTTTGTAATATACAGTTTTGTACATTGTTTTATGCCCATCTGAATTGCAGATAAATGAGAGTTTAGATTAATGATGTCTTGTGCGGGGGGGATTTCAGAGCCTGAACTGTTATGTGAAAGGTAATAGTTCTGTTTTTATTTTTCTTGCAAAACTTTTAGTTAAATGTAAGTTTTAAGTATTGTATCTTCTATAGTTTAATTAGTTGAATGTTTCATTTTTATTTGAATGAGCTATTAGAATATTTATTGTATTGTGTAGTGACTCGTGTGCGAAGCCAAGGAAAAGTGTATGTTTCTTTTAATACCATGACCAAAGACTTTGAGGCTCATAACCTTGACAATCGCCAGCGATCAATAATAACAACAGGAGCACTTACAACTGAATTGGGAGATTTATCTTTGTAGTAATAGAGTAAGTCTTAAAGACTCATTGACTTCCTGTTGGCCTTATAACGAGTTTTACACTTTAATAAGTGTAGAATTATAATACCAAAGCTTTTAAAGGTTACTCCTTTAATGATTACCTTATTATACCTTTTGAATTTGAATTATGATAAGTATTTCAACATTTCTTTGCCTTTTTTAAAGTTATTTTTTATTTGGTGTGTAGAAATTATTGTTGATTTATGTTATAAATTTTTTTGAGTTTTATTACCAATAAGAAAACATATTGCAATTTAAATTACTTCATTTTGAAGTAAATTTTTAAAATGTTGGATACCATTAAAATTTTACAAACATTTTTTGTTTAAATAATAAATATTAAAAATACAGTGCAATTGTGTGTTAATTGAAAACAACAACAACAAAAATCGAAAAAGATTTAATGATGAAGTCTTTACTTAAAACATAAGTGAGAATAATTTTTAAAATTATTAATATTATTACTATTATTATTAATACTGTATTTTCTCATATAAAAGACAACCCTAAATAAATGAAAATAATGAAATTTGGCATAAGCCGGAAAAATATTTTGCTGTCAAATATATAACATCTGATTAGAAAATCACTGAGTAATTTTTAAATTTTCGAAAGTATTAGATTAATAAAAATATATTTTGTAATAGTGAAATAGAATTAGTCTTAATTTTCTGTAAAAAGGTTTTTTTAATTGAGTGCAAGTAGGAAATAAGTTATCACAAAACATGAAATTATCTTACCTTTTACACGAAATTTTAAAAACAGAAAATTTAGGTATCACAGAGTTCTATACTAAACACCTTCCACATCATCATATTCACCCTATCACATCATAGCATTCACTACCATCACTATAGTCTTTTCTCAAATTGTAATAATCCCATAAAATATCGTCTTTGTGTCTACAACATTATTTGTTTTGCAATATTTCTTAAATTCTCATCTAATACACTCTTCTGTAATAGAACTACAGGCGTTTAGTAGCCACTGATACAAAAATGTCTCAGATGTTTTAAAAAAAATTTTGAGTGTGTTAAAGCATGATCACTTTTACAAAGCCAGTTTATATACTGCTTCCTTAAATCATCGTTGAATGATTTATTTAGAACTAAATCCATTACTTGAAGCTGAGACGCCATCCTTCAAGGAATGATTACTAGGCCTGTGTTCATTTTATCCAACTGTTTTCTTATATTTCCAACTAAGAGCCCATGAAATTCAACAAGAAATATCCCCAATTATTTATTTAAAAGTTACTACAATATCTAATCCACACAGTTTTTAATTAGTCCAACACTAAAGTTTCACCTATTTATACATTTTCTTATGCTCTTACCACTATTCCAGTTGGTACTTCGACTTTAAGCAACTTTTTCCTTTTAAATATGATGTATGATGGAAGCTTAGTACCATCAGCCAATACACCCAGTATAACTGTTACTGTGGATCTTTCATTTCCTGTTGATTTCACATTTACTAATATTTCTCCTTTTTTATTAACTGTTATATTATTAGTTTGCATATTACAATTAAAACACATTTGTTTTTCGTTTCTTATTATATATAAGAGTTTACAATGAGTTCTTAAATTTATAATATGGTGCTGAAAAGCTAACAGTTTTGCATACAAAATCATTTAGAAGCTGCTACTCTATACTTATTCTCTCGTATATCGCTAGTTAATTTCTTCACAACATATGTTTTTATCTAAGCATGTTTTAAAATATGATATCCGAAGTTCATTATCTATTAGACAAGGCTTATAAAATTATATTTTCATAAATTATGGGCAATCCCATTTCATGATTTTCAAATACATATTCAGCTACTCTTTTTCCTTTAGTTCAAATTATCCGTTCTTGTGCCCACAAAATATTTCCTTTAAAAATTGGCATTTTTCAACTGTTTTTTTTATTATTGTTATATTAGTTACATTCGCTTCAGTTACATTGTATCTTTTTACAGCAGAACAGTGGTTTTGTTTACTTACAGCTGTGGGAACTTTTTGTTTTGCTTACTACAACTAATTTAAAGTTAGCTACAACATACACCATGATGATCAGGGGCCTTTTTCGCCAACACAATGCAATACATTATGATCTGTCATATTTACACTGTTTGCAACGAGTCGGAGATGAAAATAAAACAAAACAAATAGATGTACTGTGCTATACAAGACTGAGTTCTTAAGTCCTGTTGAATAAGGGTGGCTAATAAAAAAATCTTGGCTGCTAATATAATATTAGTTTGATTTTTAGAATTAAATTTCTCGAAAAAATAGCAGTCTAATGTATATGCCAATACAGTATTTGTGTTCTTCCTTTACTATTATTTTTACACCCTTCACATTTTGAATAAGTTATTGAAACTACTATTATAACACTCCTAGACAGCACATTGTACAGCAAAGTTTCTTAGACACCATAAACTGGCTGCTACCTTTTTTTTATATTAAAAATATAGTTCAAACACAAAATTTTTCATATGATTTAATTTCCTGAACAGTTGAAAATTATTGTTAAATAATTAAAGCAAATAATCTTATAGTCTTAAAGTAAATAATCTATGTGTTTATGCATATTGAAAATGTAAAAGGGAATGAAATGAAAAAGAAGTTGTAAAAACTGATGATTATACTCTCTAATCTCTTCTCTGAATAATAATAGATGATATACTATTGTGGGACATTGGCGTGCATTCTTCTACGTTCAACTTCTTCCATATCCCTTGCTTTGGCCTTTTCATTTTGATAGATAGCTCTTCTCATGTTCACTTGTTTTACAGAAAGTGAAGAGTACATTTTTTGTGTAGGTGGCCTTTTTGTTTTAAACACATGGTTTTATAGTAGAACTTCAACTATCCAAATCAATTGGAATTAGATTGCTTTCTAATTAACAAAAATTTGGATAAAAAGGATCAACTTTTTAATTACTGTATGTATGTTGGAAATGAGAGAAAAAGCTATAATTTTTAAAACAAGATTTATTAAATGAATAAGCACCACTTTTAAATGTTGAGTGTACTTACAGTATGTACTGTACTGTAAATAAAAGTCATGGTTTGCAGAAAATTTGGTCAAAGTAAGCTTTTTGACTGACTTCATCTGCTTTTTGCCAGCCACGTCATACATTTTCTTCACAGTGTATGCGGTCACTCTCGGGCTGACAGTCCATCCACTTTAACTCAGTCTCAAGGTCTGTAAATGCTTTACTAGCTGATGGTCTCTCTGCTTCAATTTTGATAATGGGGTCACTTATTTCTTGACACTTTCCTCTCTCACTTTCAATAAGTTCATCATTATTTAGAATTTGAAACCTAGGTCTGATAAATCACACACCGTTCACTCTTCTATATCTTCATCACTAACTTCTAAAGATCCAGGAATTTTCAAAAGAAAGTTTCTGAAGTCCTCAAATGACATGATATCCTTATCTTCTGTCTCTTTCCTTTCCTTATTTTTAGTTTATCTTTCATTTTTCTCCTTTTCCTTCTCTTCTTGAGTTGATATTGGCTTTCACTTGATCTACGCAAGCTTTAATATAACTTGCCTTAACGTAACTCCAAGCTTCGCCTCCTTGTAAAGACAATCCTTCAAATTAATTTAGTTTGTGGTTAGACAAGACACCTTCTTCAGCCAAACCCTCTGTTGAAAGTTTCCTTCTGTAATGTCATTTCATGGTTTCAATAACAGACTGATCCATTGGATGCAACAAAAGACTTTTGGTGGAAAAAAAATGTTTGAAACTTTCCATTCCTTCTTTCCATCAGTTCTTTGAATTTTTTGGTGCTCATTTACTTCAGAGATGAAAATTTTGTAGTACCACTCTGTAAGCAATGGTGCAGCCATCCAAACCTTGGGTTGGTATTTAAAAAGGAGGGTAGGCTTTTTAATGTTTTTAAATGCCCTTGAGATATTTGACTTTCTTATCATCAGAAAGGGTATTTATGGGTTTCTGTAGAGTACACACAGTTAAGCACCATAACCTAAACATTACTAACTTACGACCTGGAGTACTACATTTCCTTTTAGATGCTAAAGTGGTTTTAGGGGGAGCTTTCCAAACAAGATGGATTTCATCAGTGTTATAGAAAAACTTAGGATCATAGGAGGCTGCTATAACTTTAAATTTTTTACTAAAATTTCCTGTAGTTTTGAAGTCTGGTGATAACTTCTCACCACTTAAATCTAATTTATGAACACAGCACCTGAACTTAAAATTTCTTAACCAGCTGTTAGTTAGTTTAAAGGATGAACAACCAAGCTTCGTGATACAATCTTAGCCTCTTCACAAAGAATCGGAGCTGAAATTGGGTTTCCCATTGGGGGTTGCTGCAAAAACCACTTCAAAATGGCATCTTCTATTTCTTTGTACATTGCTGTCTTCTTGATTTTCGTGAAGAACATTTCTTCATTTTCAAGCACTGACATGAAATTTAAAAGTCTAGGTTTGCTCCCAGACATTAATGTCTAAAATTGTTAACTTTCCACACCCTACATCTCAACCAACTGTTTACCCTTATTTCCTTTATCTGATTAATCTATAATTTTTATAAATCACTTAAACAATAGTTTACTATCCGAACTTTAAATTTTGTAAATTTGTTAAAAATTTGTTTTCGATCACTATGTGCCGATCTTCATCAGTGTCTTGTGCTTGGAGATGTTGGGTCAAGCGGAGACGGTTTTAAAGGTAGGTTTTGGATAGTATCAAAGAGTGTGTGATTTGTATTGTGTATGTTCGTTTAATATGTTTGTAAACACATGTTTGTGTTTACACAACAATGCAAAAGAGCACCACTAAAGTACTAGGTCAAAGACAAACTGACTGACTTATCAAAAGGAATAGTGACAATTAGACCAGGGACCGACCAGCTACCTGACAACGGAGGGCAACCAACTAAACAGAACTGCACTGAGACGGTGACTCAGCATCCAAGTAATTTTTGTGCTGCTCCTACACTAGCTTTTTAGAGGAAACATAGACCAATTATTTAGGAAATCGCATTATGTGTCTGTGTTTGATTTTTTCCTGAAAATCTATAAATAATTTTTATATTGGTTCGGATATTTGGAGTTCTACTGCAATTAAAACGAGATTTTGTGCAAATAAATTTTTGTTCCTTTTTCTTTGTCTTAGACTACAGTAAGATTTACTAATAATATTTAGCCAGTCCCTTCATGTAATTGCTAAGATTATTGTAATATTTGTTTTCGAATGGTGAGTGCCTTTATTATACTTCAAGTAGGTATTTTTTGGTAGACCTTGTTTTTTATATTTTAATTTGCTATCCTGTTATACAAATTTAGCATTTTAAGATGCTTATTTTTTAAAATTAAAGAAGAACAATGTATTTTAACATTCGTTAACAATTATTTAATATTTCTTTATTTGAACAATTCTTAATTAGGAATGCCTTTCTCAAGGTCTGTCTCAATTATTTAATCCTCATATGATAAAAATGCAACAGTGCTACATGCAAAAAAGGACAAGTAAGAACATAAATTTGTATGTGAATAGTATTTAAATTATTTACCATTTTATCTGGTATGTATTTAAAATGACTGGCGAGTAGTAATTTTGCAGAAAAAACAAGGATTTAATGTGGATTGAATATTTTTCTTTAAAGTTCATCCTTTTTTGATATATATTACTTTTCCTTTCTTGCATCTTGGTTTTTTATATCAATTTTTTTTTTCATTGGAATTAATGCTAATACACCATCAAAACGTAATATCTAAAATTTTTCAATTTACTTTTTAAAAATATACTTAAAAAATATTTTCATTTTATTGGTATTAAGAAATCACTAGTTATTATAAGATAACAAAGTTTTAAATATTTTTGACATAAAGTATTATAATTTTCCTAAACTTTTTAAACAAACAAAAACTTCTTAAGGTTAAATACTTGTAAAAATAAGATTAAGTTAATTAGTCTAAAGGACAAAAATAGTTCCTTTGATGTGACTTATTTAATTATTATGAGTGAAAGAAGTTTCTTGATGTGTTCATAGAAGTATTACATTTAATTAAAACAATATTATAGTCTAATTAAGATGCTACATTTGCAGCTCCTCACTAAGTGCAATATGTTTTATGTCTAACTTTAAGAAACACTTTGTACAAATTAAAATTTGTATCTAAATTAGCATTTAATAAATATAGAAGCAATATTGTTTTGACGAATTGTATAAATTATTTTTTCCCTGAACATTCATTTATCTTTAACGAATTAGTTAAATCTCTGAGTAATTTTGAACATAACACATTTTGGAAAGTTAGTAACATATACATACAATTTTCCAAAGGTTGTCAACAGTATTTACTGATGATGCTTTATAGTGGCCTGAAGCAGAACAACTTTAAAAGGTACAGTTTTTGGTAAACATTTAACTAAAAATCACTATTTAAAAAATATTGAAATTTTATATTAACCCTTAGCAAGTGTATCATATGATATCTTGATAAGTAAGATTTTTGCCATATGCATATTACGCAATATCTCATATTTATAAGTTTTGACATCACTGTTGAAAACGGCATCACTAACTCTTAACAACTGATATTAAGATTACATAGCTACCTGTTAGATGTCTCCCTCTGACCTACATTATAGGTGCAGTTTTCCTGGTTGTGTAATGCTAGCCTTTTTCCTCGTTCGTCCTGCCCACATCTCTATTTGGTTGATCTTGTGTAAAACCACCGCAAGTCTCAGTTACCGCTATTTCATGTTAGATACCCGCAGTTTAGTAGCTATGTAAACCCGTTAGTTCTATTAAATAGTGGATGCCTTTGTTTAAGACTGTGTTCGCAAAGTGTTCGTGTCAAATTCCAAGTTATGTTCCTTTGAACCCATATTGCGCAATCCAGTAACTACCATTGTGAGAGTGAACATTGTGTTTAACCGCGTGTGCAATTTTATAACACATTGGAGTCAATTCTAATACCACACGTATATCAGAATATGTGTCCCTGCAAATCTCTTCTAGACATAACATAAATTTCAAAATTGATGTAGAAGCTGCAGTACTACCTCACATCACTGACCCTCTTCCATCTACCACACTATCACCAAGTATACGCACATATTACAAGTATTTGCTACTCGCTGACCCTCATTTCGACACTCCTGCCCAAATCGACTTAATATTAGGGACTGACATCTTCACCCATAGCCTTGTCAATGGACCACGGACCATCATCAAAGGTCATCCTTCTGCCCTAAACACCTTCTTCAGATGGATTATTTCAGGATCACTTCCCGACCATCTATATCATCAGTCGCATGCCCTCACTACAATGTTAGCCGCACGCAATGACTATACACGTCGATCCATGGAGATCAAAGAAGTTATCCGCATCAATAAAGACACACAAGGCTATAAAGACTTACACGAGACTACCACAACTAGTGACACCTTTATAAGATTTCTGCCAACTAACCATATCACAGAGTCTCTTTGCCCCTCAACACCCATAGTCGACGCCTCCAGACTGCTCAGGGAGGGCGGCAGAGTTCATCATTCTCCACTAAACCACACATTTAATCAAATTTAAGCAACTTTTAACGGCTGACCCATCTAATTTCTTTCTTTCTCCCTAGCGAATCTTCATTCTTTCTTACCTCAAACCATCTAATTGGTCACCCGCTACTGAATCGTTCTACCGTGTGGTCCAAGGAACCATATCTCATCTCACTTTTTCAGCGGATGCCTAACCGCTTCTGGACGTCTTGGTCCACCCCTTACTTACCTACTCAACACCACCGAAGGATTAAGGACTTCAATCCACTTAAGGAAGACCAACTACTCTGCACACCTGTAACTAACCTTGTTGTACGTCCATCAACCTCCTAGCTATCCGCTGACCTCCTGACATTTCTTTGTGGCTCTTCGCTCACTTTACTACTCAACCTCGCAGGTTCTAAAACATCCGTTTTTGGTGGGCGGTATGCTGAAAACGGCGCCTAACTCTCTTAACAGCTGATATTAAGGTTACAAAGCTACCTGTTAGATGTCTCCCTATGACCTACATTACAGTGCAGTTTTCCTGATTGTGTAACGCTAGTCTTTTTCCTCGTTCGTCTTGCCCGCACCTCTCTTTGCTTGATCTCGTGTAAAACCGTCGCAAGTCTCAATTACTGCTATTTCATGTTAGATACCCGCAGTTTAGTAGCCACGTAAACCCGTTAGTTTTATTAAATAGTGGACGCCTTTGTTTAAGACTGTGTTCGCAGAGTGTTAGTGTCAAATTCCAAGTTATGTTCCTTTAAAGCCATATTGCGCAATCCAGTAACTACCATTGTGAGAGTGAACATTGTGTTTAACCGTGTGTGCAATTTTATAACATTTCTAAAGTAAGCAAACTTTAGCCAGTGAATTGAGTGCACTCATTTAAGTACTTGTGCAATTTTAATGTATTAAAGTAACCGTTTTAAGTGTTCCAGCAAAGGGCCTTTGCCATTAGCAGTGGTTGAAAGACCGATGAAGCAGTTTTGGGGTAAGCTGTAGCTGTTAAAGCATTAGTTTTAACTTCTACATAAATACTAACGTTGTTACTTAAAGTGATTACCCACATTTAAACCTTTTCCCGTTCTATTTAGAACAGGTGGTCCTCCGCGGAAAGTACATGTTCTCATTTCAATTTATTGATACTCAATTAATTAGGTTGCAAAACCAACAATCACTATTTTACCTAAGTTTGAAAAATATCAAATAGATAATGTTAGTACGGTATAAATTGACACCTGCACTGAATTTATCATATTCATTGTCATTAGAACAAGGAGATTTTATGGAGTCTTTACATATGTGTTTGACATGGATTCTGAACCCATTAAAATCTTGATATCACCTGAGCATGCTGTAACTTTGTGTTTTCATTCTGTGTGTTTCCTTATTTGTTGTTTAGAGATTTGTAACATTGTTGTTACGAGTGTAAAGCTTGTGTACCTAACCCCATGTAATACCCAGATGAATGCTTTGAAATTTATCAAACCCATAAAACAATTTGAAGGTTTTTTGGATTATGAAAAGTGTAAAAACTATTGAAAAAAGTTTAATTCTATTAATTTTTATATACACATTAAAATTTTAATTTAAATAGAGCTTTGTACGCATGAAAAATATATTTTCCCAATAATTCCACAATAACAGTAAATAGTCTATTTCATATGCAGTTCGTTAAGGGTTGAGATAAAACGATATGAGTTAAATTATAGTTAAAGTAGGCTACATTTCTAAACAGAATGACCATTATTAGAAAAATTTACATTTTTGATAAATTTGCAGGATATGTAGATATTTAAATTTTATTTAACTGTTCAAGTTTTCTTTTTATTTATTGTGTCATATTTTTCCTTTGATGCATTCTAAAAATTTAGGACTAGATAGAAATGCCTGTAAATTTCAGTGCTTTTATAAAATCAGTAGTTAACCTTTATAATACTTCTAAAATAAATAATATTTTCGTCAACATTTTCAATGACTTCTATGCTTGAAAGTTCATTATAACCATTTTATTTGTCAAAGAAGCATTTTTTGTTTGTTGACTTATTGAGATTTCATTTTTTAAAACTTTCTAATTTACTAACTTTGAATTTGTTACTATCTACACCAGAAGTGTGTTCTGTTTACAATTTCATCTCTCAGTGAAGCAATATTGATTTTTCAGTATCAAAAGTAATTTCAGGATATTGTAAAATTAGTTTAGTAATATATCTTTCCTGTAATTAATTGACAAAGATAATAGAAGGAGTATACTCTCAAATTTGTAGAAGCATTCCCTAGAACTATTTACTCTTTGCACTCTGAGAATGAGAACGCTTGTCTGACGGTGCACTCCAAACTTGGGTATGAATTTGCATATGACTTTGCCGCGTCTACCTCAATACCAGTAACAGGTTGCCTGTGCTACCGCTCTGATATCTTATAACAGATTTTTCCTCTCAGTAATGCTGTCATTTATAAAGGCTTTAAATAATTAATATTTGGGAATTATACAATATTTTTTAACAATAAAAGAAATAATAATTTATAAGTTAAGGTTTTACATGTAAGCAAATTACATATTTAATTAAATATATGTTTTTATTTATAATTCACTTGCATGTGGAATTACACAAGTGATAAGTCAAAAGTATTACTTTTGTCATTGTCACTGCCTACGTCAATATAGGACTCATCATTTTCTAAATCCCAAAATTTACCAAAAGAACCATTTGAATTAGTTTCCACATCGTCAGATAATTTTGATAGCATACCTTCTACCTCATCCAATTCTCATAACGTTGGCTTCTTCCATTGTGAAATAAAACTTACTTTTAAACCACAAAACTTTAGCAAAATAGGACATGGAGCTGAGGCAAGCAGCCCTGCATACAATCAATGAAGAGTACCCACAACCAGAATGTTTACTTATATACACGAATTGGTCATCAATACCAGAAACAGGTGCAACTGGAGCTGTCTACTACAGTCACAATTATGAGGGATACCTAGCAGTGGGAGATCCTCAGACCAACTACGATGGAGAAATAGCAGCAGTACAAGCTGCAACAGCCGAACTAAACAAAATAGCCCCTACACAGGCAGTTTCCTTCGTCGATTCACAGGCAGTTTCCTTCGTCGACAAGCGGCTATCTGAAACCTATCACGCAATACAGATACAGACTGCAAAAGAACAATGGAGACAAGAAAAGCCCTGAAACACCTGGCAAATAAAGGTTGGCATATAACTTTACAATGGATCCCTAGCCATGTTAGCATCTATGGAAATGGGAGGGCAGACCTTCTGGCCAATAAAGGCACATTCATGGCACAGCCTATTTGTATTCCCTCGTTGCAAAGCACGAAAGCCCTCATCAATGCAACTATCGACCGGATCAGCAAACTGCACCTCACACAGCAATCAACAGGAGGAAAATGGGAAAACCTGGTCACCACAGGGCCCATTGAGCACAGACTTCCACGTGCTGTAGGCGTTGCCAAGTTCAGAATGCAAACCGGCCATGACTACCTGGCCGCCCGTCTACATCGCAATGTTGTGCTCCCAACATCGGAATGCCCTCTCTGTGGACGCGATGCAATGGATGCGGATCATCTGATGAAATGCAATGCACTCGACCATTCTGAAGATGATGATGACCCAGTTGTTCGTCTATACTGGTCAGCGCGTCACCAAATGGCTCAACAGCCAAGGGTGGGCGTTGGCTAGTAAGTAAGTACTTTGGCAAAATGAAACAAAACAAATTAATAATTAACTCACCAAAGAGCTTAAAACAAACTTCAACACTATTAACCTTTAAAAAAAGGAAACCAAACAATTAAATAATACAGTCGGCGCTGCTTATTGTGATCATATTTGTCAGAAGCATATTTGATAACAATAACCGAACGATAACAATAACCGAACGCTTAATCACGATATAGTCTACAGCCGTACTGCATTGAACTCACTGTATCATTGCAACAACAGTTTGTTCTGAACGAAATGTAAGCCTATCATTACATCAAGTAATTCTAATTCTGTAACACTATAATTAAACTGTACTTACCAAATTTTGATGCTAATCCGGACAGTTTTATGTACAGTAGTAGAATTTCTGTAATTTAGTTTTCTACTTGTTAAAATTAGTGGGCATATTTCATGTCAGTTTATTTTATTCCGCTGTAGATTTTTTTTTAAACACTGAATCTAGCATATTTGAAAAAAATACAGTATATAGAACTACGTAAAACACTTGATCAAAACATTTTAACACATAAAACTTCATTATAAAACACTTCAATCTTATTTACACTTCAAATTTACATTTACTTTTCCTCGAAGAATTCCTCTATATGTGACTGTCTGTAGTCTTCTCGTAAAATATTGTTTATAAATTGTTCATATTCATAATGTTTGTTGAAATTTTCTGCTTTTTGTTGAACAAACTGCCTTAGAATGTCAAGAGCTTGGTGAACTTCCTGCTTAGATCTTTGCGGTACACATTTATCATTTTCGTCATCATCGGTGCCTTCTTCTTCAGTAACTTTTGATGTTGAAGCAACTACCTCACAAATATCGTCTTCAGTTATTTCCGCTACTGTTTCAATACTATCGTCAACTTCCATTCACTCAGTATATTCTTTTAAGGACAAATCGAAAGGCTTCAAGTTCTCTTTAGAGTCTTCCTCAGATGTAGCTTGCTCTTGATTTTCTTCAACAAAAAAACCACCTTTTCTAAAGTAATTTTTCACAGTTTTTTTCAGAAACTACATTCCAAGATTTTGCTATCAGATGAATAGCATTGAGTAAAGAAGTTTTTTTAGCCAATTCATTTGAGGTAAGGGTTTGAAATTCATCCATATTTTCTATAATTCTAGCACGCATCTCGCGTCGATAAAAACTTTTGAGATTTTTAATTATGCCTTGGTCACATGGCTGAATAATTGATGTAGTATTGGCAGGAAGGTAAATCACTTTGATGTGTTTTAGCGTAGTGTTTATGTCATTATGTGCAGTACAGTTGTCTAGTAGAAGGACAATGTTGCGTTTGAGGCTGGTATCCCATTTAGTCAGCCATTCATTAAAAATTTTTGATGTCATCCAAGCATTGGAGTTTGTCGTTAGCAATTTCATTTTTAAATAAGTAAGTATGTTCGGGTAAAGCACGATAATAAAGTCCTGTTTCATCTGCATTGTATATGCAGCTAGGAGAATACTCGGCCAAAATCTTTGGCCATTCGTATTGTAACCAGTCCTCAGCTCCAACAAAATCAGCATTTCTTTTTTCACCACACGTTTTCTTGTAAACAATGTTTTCCCTTTTCTTCCATCGATTGAACCATCCATCTGTGGCTTTAAAATCCTGTTTTCCTATTTTTTTGGCAAGATCCTCAGCTTTTAGACGCATTAGTGGGCCGTCAACTCTAGCATCTTTTTCGCAAACATTTTTAAATCACAAAGTCAAAGCTGATTCCACTTGCGGATCCTTCCCAGAACGATGTCTTTTGTTGTCAACATTTGCATTACACTTTGATAATGACAAGATTTTTTCTTTGTTGTTCAATATTTTACATAAGAGAGGTTGAGAAACGCCAAGTTGAGAAGCAGCGTTTCTTTGACTCATTTTTGGTAATTTACTGTACCTATCTAGAATATCAAGTTTTTGTTTAAGACTTAAATCGCGTCGTTTCTTTTGAGATTCGGACATCTTGCTATACTGTCCTTTGAAACTTCAAGTGACACTAAACTCTACAAAACAAACGAAAAAGATCTTTAAAAATTAAGTTATGTAAAATCACACTGAAATACTGTAATAAACGTTCATAAAAATTCACTGTTAAAAAATACAGTAGGACTGTACTGTAAATGGTTCAGTAGTAACATCAACTAATGTTAACAAACAACTAAGGTCGACTCAAGCGAGGCTAGGGTGTTTGCATAAACAAAGAGTAAGGGAGACATTCTGAGAACTGTGCTAAGTGCTGAAACCGTTATAAAGTATTTCTGTCATTCTAAAATTAAACATTCTATGAATTGGGCGTCATTTGTGTTGCACGTGCTGTTTACACTACTTTGTAGACATTTTTACTTGGTCTATGCTAGTATACGTTGACGCATATGATTTTGAATGGCAAATTAAATGATAATAATAAGCGAATAGATGATTACAATAAGCGGCCTAATTACAATGTATTAATATACGTCCGTGTTTGTTTTTCAATGAAACGATAATTATAACCGAATGATAACATTAACCGTGATCACAATAAGTGACTGTATATTCCGCAAACAGGAACTTGAAATTTAGTACTTGCATATGAGAAACCAAGACACTTTGTGACGATGTGAATTAGCAGGATGTGTTGTTCTATTAATAAGTTTTACCTGAACCACCAACTTAGGAAAACAATAGCATTTTGTACAATGGTAATACAAAACCCAATGATTGTCCCATAATAATTTTCAAATTTCAAAATATAATTGTTTAGGAGTAGAATACCAGAAAAATAAAGCCGGTTTAAACCTGGCTCCTGTGTAGATACTACAAAAAGCATTGCTGGGTATTGCCCGGTTTTGGAGAACTGTGCCAAGGTTGTTGGTCAGTTTGTCGTAGCTGAAACGCATACTGCCATGGCAGATTTATACACAGCAGTGAAGTGCTAAGGGTTGACCTTAGCTCTAGTTTCTTTGTAATTTGCAATTATTCTCAGCACTATTGAATGTGTCTCTGTATAGATTTTCTGAGGAAAAACAACCTCGTCTACCATAACATTCCATCTTGTATCAGAAATCTGGTGGCTAATTATTTAATAATCTATAATAATACGCTCCACCTTTAGGGTTGTCACTGAAAATGTTCCATAGTTGATTGATAAAGGTTGACATCGGCATAGAATTTGTTGCATGGATGCCAAATAGATTGAGGGAGGAAGTGGCATACTACGAAAATAAAATGGACTAGATTTATGTATTTCAATCTGGCCTGAACACTCCTGAATTCTACTGACATGTTGAAAAAAAATACATTACATTGTCGATACCATTTTTTAACGTTTAACTTAGATGGAAGTAACAAGAGTTGTTGATTCTTGTTCAGTATTTAGTTTCTTAAACAACAGTTGCAAGACTTCAGGCCTTGTTAATCTTCTAGTTGAAGGCCTGTAAATTTGGTGTCTTCTGAGGATGCATTTTGTCATTTTATATTGTATTTTGTGAGATCGTTCATTGTAAACAACATCACATGTTCAATTAATATAACATGTATTGTTCAATTAATACACACAGGTTTATTATTTGATTTAGTCACAAAATATCGTTATCCTCATTGCTCTTCATATACACTCTCAATTCTTTACAATATTTCCACAAATTCTCACAGTAGGGACTTAAGTTCAAATCAAAATAATGCTAAATAAAGCTATTAAAATTTTTGGTTCTGAGTTAACAAAACAAATTAATTTTTAAGACACTTTTAATTACATTAAATATTCATAATTAAAAACTGCTTGTTCAATAAGAAATTATGGTCAGCGCATAACAAACCCGTTGCATTTACTACTCTGCACTTGTTACTCTAAATTCAAAATTTTAAATTGTTCCACTCTGTTGAAATAGTTATCTCTTGGTATATACCATTCTTCCCTGGTGCTTAGATCATCTTTGGAAACTATTGAATATATTTGAATCTTTCCTGCTATAAGATGGCATTGCTATAAGATGGCAGAAAAAGTTGATGGTTTTTTATCTGACTATACATCACAACAATGCTAGTGAAGAGAACCAGGTCAATGACTGTCATTCCCTCACTTAACGCTATTTCAGTTGTAATGGAGTTATGGACCGGCAGAAAAAGAGGACAATTTTGAAATGAATATAACAAATCAAATAAGATATAAAAAATAATTAATAATAAATTTGAAACATCATTTTTGCCATTTTTAATTAATAAAACATTTGAACTCTAAAATTCATTTATATTGTTCTAAAAATTATGTCAGTCAACTGACAACCCTCATTTTGCATTCATACATGTAATTGTACCTGGAAGTTATACATTGCCTTCACCATCATGCCTCTATTTCATTCCGAATTGTTAGCTGCAGATTTTCTGTTTTTCGAGGCTTTTCAATTTCAAATACCCACCCCCCTTAAAAAGGCACATGCTAAAAGATCTGATGGGTTACCATTTCATGAAATCACATGTTCTGGAAACATTTGTCAAAATACATTCATTGACACTCTAGCGGAGTTAGCTCCCCAACTTGTTGGAATCAAACAACAATTGAACTGGCAGTATCAATTTCACAACGTAACTCTGGTGCAAAGAAATTATTTAGCATATTGACGTAATGTTTTGTAGTAGTTGAAACTGTTAAACTATTGTCTTCTTAAGAATAAGGACTTATCACTCCGAATTAAACCACTGTGTAGCAAACTGTCAAACGTTCACAATGAAGTTGCTTTTCATGTAGACTATGAGGATTGTTTGCTGCCCAGTACCAGAAATTTTGTATATTGACACAATCAGATACGTGAAAATGGGCCTCATCTGACGTTATGATTATTGAAATGCTACTTAAAATGTTCAGAATCAATTGTGCACACTCTCTTCGGCTTTGGAAATTATGGTGACTTAGTTCTTAGTTACAATTTTATATAGATGAAAATTAAAATCCAAAGGCAAAACTCTACAAACAGTTAGAACTGAATTTCTAGTAAAATGGCGTGTTGTGTGGCAGGAGGAAGTGGACTTCTGGCTACTGACAGTCGCAAAATATCTGTGTTTTGGGGAGTACGAATTCTACATGGACATAGATATGTTTGAAACATTGAAGGTAGGTTTCCGTTTTAAAGGTGAAGCAGTTTCTTTAAATTTTTGAACCCAATGAATTATTGCATTGGGACTGGTTATGCAATATGAACACTACCTTGTCTGCTTACTCCAAACTTTGTACGAAACAAACGCTGGGTTTATGACTACTGAATAACTGTTACTCAAATAAGTCTCTATGATGAAAGCATAATGGTGTGTTCTACGAGTCCATTTCAACTGTAATGCTATTGAGCAAGAGAATAAAAGTCATGGATTCGGCTCTCCTCACTCACATTCTTGTGAAATAGTCAGATAAACTATCCACTTATTCTGCCAGTCCCTGTACATTTCAACTTACCTATTTCAATATGTCATAATTGATGTTTTATGTAATTCTGTACTACTGTATCTTTTGCCAAATTCTGCTCATGAGTTCTTTCCTCTCTGCAAGAGGTCAGAAACTACATCTTACTAACTACAATAGGAAGTAATTGTAACAATGTGAAATATACAGTATACTAGTTGGATGCCTATGCTGTAAATAAATATTCTTGAAACTTTAGTGGAAGCAACTGAAATTGGCAATGGGGAGAATTCCACCTCGTGATCTATTGTTATAGATATTTCTTGTTGCAAGTACTACTGTGAAAATTTAATTGTTATAGTTATAGTTTTTACATCTAATTCAAAACTACATTACATTGTTATAATGAATAAGTTAATTTTTAGATATTTTTACTGTTCCCCAGAAGATGGTGGTATATTTTTTGAATTTTACCATACTTTATGCTACTGTCTTCATGCTCTATTTTTCACAAGGTTTTGGCCCTTGTGGTGGACGAGATAATGTAATTCTTAAGAAAAAATGTTTAGATTCCTTTGTTTAATGTAAATCGTAGAAAGAATTGACTATGTTAAACTAAAATTCCCATAGTCATATTTGTTCAAAAACAACAAATAGCATGCCACAACTGATTGTAATAGATATATAATGGTTTCTTTTTTTTTAATAATCAGCACCATTAAATACATACTATTAAAATCAGGATTTGAAGCTTATCATTGGTCTGTAAAAAAATACTTTCAAAGTAATCAAATCTGCCTGTTACAATACATTCAAGGTCTTTGATGTATTAAACAACAAATTATACCAAAGAAATGAAATATGCAGCTTGTTTATCTCTTCAAAGGTTTAATGAAGTTGGCAAACATATTTTATGTAGCATAGAAGAAAGAGAAGGTGGAAGTTACAGAAACCTTTATACTATCCAGTTTACATTACGAGTATATTAGCATATATTGTGCAAGCTCTGAGGTGAAGGCAAGAAAAGGAAACATTGTGAGAAAGACAACTTATTCATTCTAAACTATCTATAATGTATCTGTCTCACCTTTGTGCTTGTTTTGTAAATGTGAAGAAAACTATTGCCATCCACTCTCCAATATATAAGACCACTTTTAGAGAAGTGGTAAGAAATTATGTCTATAGTGTGTAACAGATGTTCACCTTCATATATATTTGTAACCATATATATTTGTATAAGTGATTATTTATATTACATTTATCCAGAAGACAAATAGCTGAATTGGAAAAGGTATAGAATATTAAATTTAAAAATGACTAACAATTAATACATGCTAAAATTTGTGTAATTGTAGATTATACAGAAAGAAATAAAAAAAAGAAAAATGTATTAAATATAAAGAGATAGTTTACTTAGGCTGTCTACATCACTTCAAAAATAATAGACAATATTAATCAATTAAGTAAATAGATATATTATACGACAAAAAGTAATGAGAAATTATCATTTCTACACTCTTCAACAATTTTATCTTACAAAAAAGTACTTTTAAACATTATATATTTAAAAAAAAGGTATTTAACAACACATTTGATCTTTTCATAAGGAAATTGATTTTCAGAGGAAAAATTTGTTCATATGAGGTATTCTTTAATTCGATGTTCTATGGACACTAAATTCCCCCCTCTGATCAAAAACAAATATTGTAGATATTGTATATGCTGAATATATATATAGGTCAGTTCTAGTAGAGCTTAAAGCTTTTTTAGGAATTGTTGGACTAGATAGGCAGACTTACCTGTTGAACTGACAGACTTACCTAATAGCAGTAGTCCAAAACTGCAATCTCTTGGAAACAAATAAATAGACACATATAAAAACTTATCACACTATTGAAATATTTCGATAAAAAATGATCATCAATCAAAAAAGAGAAAAAGAAAAGACTGAATTTAACCACAGATGTGTATAAATATCCAAATGTCACAGATTTATAGTTTATGATATAGTGCTAAATGTGATTTGTATAAATATTGATTATTTGAAACTAGATATTAATAGTCTGTCAGAAGGAAGGTAAATGGAGTTGTTAAAAATGGTAGAAGTTAGGGGGAAGGTAAAAGGAGTTTTATCTGATGTTGAGGTTAGGAGGCTCTCTAGATTTCGTGTACCACTGGTATGATAGCTCCCATCTTCTCAATTCTGAAGGGTTGCAATCAGGGGGGAGGGCCTTAATTATTTTGGTGGTATAACAATTAAGGCCCTCCATCCTGATTGCAACCATTCAGAATTGAGAAGATGGGGAGCTATCGTACCAGTGGTATACCAAATCTAGAGATCCTCCTAACCTCAACATCAGATAAAACTCCTTTTACGTTCCCCCTCACTTCTACCATTTTTAACAACTCCATTTACCTTCCTTCTGACAGACTATTAATATCTAGTTTCAAATAATCAATATTTATACAAATCACATATAGCACTATATCATAAACTATAAATCTGTGACATTTGGATATTTATACACATCTGTGGTTCACTTCAGTCTTTTCTTTTTCTCTTTTTTGATTGATGAAGATCATTTTTGATCGAAATATTTCAATAGTGTGATAAGTTTTTATATGTGTCTATTTATTTGTTTCCAAGAGATGCAGTTTTGGACTATTGCCATTAGGTAAGTCTGTCAGTCTACTATCTAGTCCAAAAATTCCTATATATATATGTGTGTGTGTATGTGTGTGTTCAGATGTAGTGACTGAACTATTCATTACTACTTCAAAGTTGTAAAAATGTCTGTAATTATTTACTAATAAATGTAGAAAATTTACTGCGAAAATTGAATCATATTACATTGGGAAGCCGATTATCTGAACGTTCGTGATCCGTCAATTAACTGAAACCAAAAAAAAAGACAATGCTCAAATGAGATCAGAAAATTTTTATGAGTGGTACTCACAGACATTTATTCGAAGTGTAAACAAAGTCTAAAACATTATATTCAAAAATTATTATAAAATGAGGATGACATATCATTGTACATAAAATTGGATGACTCTGTACCAGTATATTATTTTATGGACATATTTGTTGTTATTTATGATGTGTTTTTATTGAGGTTGTGTGTAAATATTCCTGACAAAATCCTTGATATAGGAGATCCCAAAATATTTGTTTAGAGCTTAGTGCTTATTGTTTTGTGTGAAGTAGATCAAGGATGTAATTGTTTCTGTTAAGCCCGTTGTTCATGGCGCAATACAACTGCAATCTGACTTTAAAAAGTTCATGATGGTTGAACGGGAGTCGTTTTCTAGTTGGATAAGTAGATTGCATTGAACCTCGTTCACTGGTGTGACTGCAACACGAGGTGTGATGAACTTGCAAACAAGCAATTCCAAAACGACTGGCTTGTCAGCTGGATGCCGACTCTCTTGCGACCAACTAAAGTTCATCACGAAAGTTTTAATGTAAACTATTAACTTAAATATTTATCACTGGTATTAGCTATGGCAGAACACTACCAAACATTTTGTTGTAAATTCGTGGAAGCTATGGTAAACCAAACTGGTCTATTCAACTACAGTTTATATATTTATTCAAATAAGATATTACATATCATTCATATAATGAGAAGTCTTTCTTCCATTGAGATACATCTACTCCTGTGTGTGTCCTTCTTTCTGATTATCAGAGGAAGTTTATGGGCCAGCTTGTTCAACAGTTGTCTAGACATCCCCTATAAAAGCTTCTGAACTTTGCTTCCTCTTTGCAAGTTCTTGTGCTACAAAAAAAGCTGAAATTGATTGACTTGTCTTATTGATAGGATGAACCCAAAATCTACGTTTTTTTTAAAGCCTCTGCAGATACCAGTAAGCAATAGCGCGATACTACTAGGATGCACAAGGTTCCTATTCCCCATTCTAACTCAGACTGACAAAAACAACACTGTCTTTTAAGGTTGGGACATTAAAAAGCAATATATCAAAATATAGATATATCAGAGATGGATCGGGGATATTTTTCAACGACATTGTCGTATCCAAAATATGGGATACATCGATATTTTGAGGTCATATATTACACATCAAATACAACTAAAAATTATTTTTGGTTATATCTTGACGTTAAAACGATTTAAAAATCACAGGATTCAGAGCGGTTTAATTACAGAATTTTGTACCGATATATCGATTGGTCTTAACAATAATATCGAAATATTGATATTTACTGGTAGTTTAATAGATAATATTGAATATCAATATTATTGTCGATGTCCCAACTAACTGTCTTGATTGTATGTTACAAGTACGTTGCACTAGTAGACGAAGCACAAGCAACGCAACTCTCTTTCAATTATCCTAAACGAGTTGGGTTGAGGTCGCATTGCAGGTGCATTGCGCCGGTGGACAAAGGGCTAGTGTTGGTTATGTTCCTGGTTTCTTATTTCCTTGGTTATGTTGGCTGATGTATGTTTTTTGTAAAAACATTTGTTTTAGTTTGTTTCTTTGATGTATAGATTGATGTGCTCATCATATAACTTTTCCAAATTTTGAAATAATGAAACATTTATTTGGATATAATGTGGTTTCTAGTTTAAAAAAAAGTTAAACTTGTGTTTCAGTATTGTCATTGCAATATAAAGTTTGTACAAAAACAAAAAAAGTAAAGTTATTTGCAGCCATAACAATGTAACCGAAATGACAAATCTAGCATTTTCAAAATGATAATAATCAAATCCCATTACTTAAAAGTCTCATTACTTAAAAAAAATTAAATAATAATTATATTAAATTCTGATTTAGTGGCCATGAAAGCACATCAATGTAACAGTCTTAATATCTATAAATATATATTTTTACCTTTAGCATATAGTGTAAATATATTAAACAAGCTATTGATGTTATGGAAATATTAAGTTTGTTGGCCCATATCAATTTTATATAAAATCTTTTTCTTATAGGCTTATTAGTTTATCATTTGTTTCATAACATCTATAATTTTTTGATACTGTGCATTAAGCTTCGGTATGAAAATGGCTGGGAGTGATTTTGTATTTTAATTTATGTATACAAAATCATGGGCGCCCATGTATAATTTTATATGGGGGGGGGGAAATCTGATACCTGGGATTCCCTCCATGAGAAGGGGAGTCCGGGGAAATTTTGAAAAATTAGGGTTAAAATGGTGAGTTTTAAGGCACTTTAGAAAATTCGAAACTTCTAATTTTTACAGGCTTTTTTGTATTGATTAATTTATTTTTTTTTATAGAATGAGTGAATCTTTATTCCTTAAAATACTAAAAAATATAATTAAAAGCTCCGAGATAAAAGGAAACGCCCCGCTACTAAGGGGCTATAGTATGGCTATATCAGTAGAATATGAATGTATGGGCAAATGGGTTGAAATAATATTGGAGTGTATAGAGTTAAATTATAGTACTATGCAAATCCTTGTATTAGATCAATTATTATTAGATCAACTTCATAAATGGTTTGTTTTTGCCTTGTTTTGTTTTGTGTTATGAATAAAGAAGTAATAAAGTAAAAGTTTTTCACTGACATAGGCATTAGTATGAGTCCTATAGTAGAACAAAAGGGTGGTAATGTAGGGTGTAGGGTACATCTCTTAAACTTAAACAAACAAGAAAAACAATAAGTTGAAAATATATAAGTAAGTATAATAAATAAGTAAGAAAAAATATATAAGTTGAACAAACAAGAACTGTTCCGGTTGAAACAAACATGTATCACGAAACTATTCAAATAATCAAATAGAGAATATAATAACAAAAGTTGTTTAAACGTACTTGACGTTTGACGCTTGTTATGTTTCGTTATTAGAAAATATTTTCACTTACCAATTAGGCTAATAATTTATCAATTTTGTAAATCGTAACACGGTATCGTACAATAATCAATATATAATCTCCCTGCTTTCTACTTGCACCCAATACAGTACTACAATGTCGAACACAGTTGACGTGCAACAGAGAAGAATTGCAGTCCTTCCTGTCACGCTTTCCTTATCATTGGGATAGCTGGCTCGCTGTGTCATCGTCTAGGATATTAGTCGTGTCCTGTTTAACTGTTTTCCTTTAATTGACGCAACCGTTAACTGGTCCACATTGATATTATCACATAATATGGATATTCGATAGTTTCTGAGTTTAAAACCTACTTCATTCAGTCAAGGTGTTAATATAGCAGAATCGCATAAATATACTATTTATATTGTTAATACTGTGAAAATTTATTATAATTAAAATATAGATCTTCCACATCAGCTGAAAATTTAAAAAAAAAATATTTGTACGAAAGTCTTAATAATTTTAAGTTGTATTTTTCGGAGAGCTAGGGGGGGGGGCACGGCCCCACCCTGCCCATGTGTATGGGCGCCCATGTACAAAATATATAAATTAATAATATATATATATATATATATATATATATATATATACAGTATGTGTATAATGTATATATATATATATATATATATATATATATATATATATATATATATATATATATATATATGTGTGTGTGTGTGTGTGTGTGTGTGTGTGTTTGTGTGTGTGTGTGTGTGTTTGTGTGTGTGTGTGTGTGTGTGTGTGTGTGTGTGTGTGTGTGTGTGTGTGTGTGTGTGTGTGTGTGTGTGTGTACTGTAATTGAAAAGAAACAATTTAAATAACTAATAAAAAATAACAAATATACCAAAAGTTTTAAAGAATTAATTGTTTTAAAATTGAAAAAGTTTTTCTGTTTCCAACAACAAACCTAAAGCATTTATAGTAGTTGAATATATCACCACCAGGTAGAAGAGGCGTCTATCAAATTAATGTCCTACAATATTATTTACAATTAGTATAAGAGTGAAGTTTATCTATGCATTATGAATCAGAACTTTAATACGATTTTTTAAAATTTGAGTTTTATTGTGTTTGTGTTTCTTAGTTATTTTTAAATAAATTTGTTTGTTTTTACACTATTTTTTTTAAAATTAGATTTTATAAAATAGGTAATTTTTTATTTATAATTATTTTTTATGTTGTCTATTCTAACTTCTTTTAGACTAATTTTTGAGACTTTTGGACTAACTAATAGACACTGAATAGTATTTAAAAAAATCTAACACTGTAGCTTTAGGTCAATCATATGTCATTATTTTGAAAAAGATTTTCACCCCTTGCGAAATGATTGAAGAAAAATGTCCTTAACTGGGCATATATGCATTTTCACTTATTATTCCATTGGGTTGAAAATCATAGAATCCAGTCTATGAAATTTTAATTTTTAATGTTAAACTAATTATTGTAATAATCAAACTAATCAAACCAGTTTTCTACATCACTATGATTGTCAGTTTTCAGCCAGTGATAACATAAACCGCTATTGCATTTTATCCCCCAGTTTTGTGTTCGCATTCCAGGTTCAGTTGGCTTTCCCACAGTCATTTACTTTCTTTAACCATTTATTCTTTATCTTAATTTAATTAACCACTTTAACATTAGTTTATGACTATCCGAACTTTAAATTTTGTAAATTTGTGTAATTTTACTGAGACAGAACGTTTTCGATGGCTAAGTGGCGATCTTCATCAGTGTCTTCCTTTTTTTTTTCTGGGGTATTCTGGTAGTTGATGATAGCTCGGATGGAGACATTGGGTTTGTGAATTTCGGGGAGAGCGCGGAGGCTAGGTGCTTTTAGGGTGGATTTGTTTTAGGTGTTTTGTTCTTGTTTTTGTCGTTGATGATGTATTTATTAGTTGTTTGATGGTTCTGTGATATTTCTCTGTGGGGTCTGTATGTAGTTGTACTATATTATTATTTACTATGTAATCATTGATTTTGTCATTTAGGCTGTTTGTATTAATAATTACTGTGGTGTTGCCTTTGTCTGCTGTGGTGAGTGTGATGTTGTTTAGTTGGGCCTTTTGTTTTATGTTTGCAGCGATTTTAATTTCATTGTTCATGATTTTGTTGGTTAAGTTTTTTGTGTCATGTCGAAGTGAGTCTTGGTTTTTGGTGTCGGTTTTTTGTATTTCTGTTTCAGTTTGTAGTATGTTTCTGTTTGTTATGTTATTTGATTTATAATGTAGGTTGTATTTTAGGCCTTTGTTTATTAAATTGATTTCGTGTTGTGTGAATTTGGTATTAGTGAGGTTAACTGTACGGGGGTAGAATTTTTGTGTAGGTTGAGAGTATGTTGTGTTTTTTGTTTTACATAATAGTTGATTAATATTTTCTTGTGGTTATTTTTGATGTTTATTATTTTATTAGTTGCCCAATTATTAGTGTCTGTTACCAATTGTAATGTGATATCGTGTCCGATTGTGTTTGCGAGATTCAAGTGAAGTTGGTGTTAAGTATAGAATTGTTAACCTCACTTTCCATAAACCACGTTTGTTGACATCTGTCATTATTTCCGATATAACCTAGAAATCAGCTGGTGTTTTACCCGCAGTTCAGTTTCCACCGCCTGCCGGATATTCGACGCCGGCTAGAATGTAGTTTTCTCACTGCAAAGAAATAGTTTCGTCTATGCGTATCTCAAATAGAAGAGTCATTCCGCTCTAGTCACCAGTTGTTTTGAGCCTATTCCTCTATGTTTTAGACTAGGACCACGTAGTTTATGATCTAGTTACCCTCTGCTAGCTACTTCCTTCATCTTCTAAGTCACACTCTTGCAACATGTCGCATTAGAATTCAGCAATCATATTCTAGCGAAGTGCGTTATTGGTGTGAATCTTTGTAAAACCGCGTTTATTTGTTACACCGCTTGCAGAATACTTTCGGGCAATAGTGTAAATGCGTGCTGACAATAAATGCGTTTTCTCGACGTCAAACAATAGTAAATCCTTTTAAACCGCGTTATAAGTTCGAATGCCATTGTCTTAAGTTAACCGCGTGTTAATAACATTGCATCAGATAATAAAGCAGACCCCATACTGCTCCAACAAAGAGTGGGTGGCTCCTCCGGACTTTATAGTGTAACCTCGTACAAGTTGAACTACCTTATTGATTTTCTAATAATTCACATATTTTCTTTCTTTAGTTTTGCTACCAAAACTATACAGTTGGTATAACCTATAATTTAGAAAGTCTTTATTTTTATGTAAGTTTTTAAGACTCGTATAAGTTTACTTTGTTTAATGTAAATTATTTCTGCGTTTTGTTTGGTAATTGTAGCTGCTTTATTGTTGTTGGAAGACAATGATGAAGATCGCCATATAGCAATCAAAAACTTTCTGTCTCAGTAAGGTTTAACAAATTTACAAAATTTAAAATTCGGATAGTCTTAAACTATTGTTTAAGTGATTAGTTAAGATTCACCGAACGTAATGGACTACAAAATTCAAGAATTCAACACAGCTTAATTTGATCTTATTGCTTCTTTTGTCGTATTCTGGGAGTTATATACTTCTTCAATTTTTCATATCATTTAGATCTGGTATGAGATATATTTTTCTCATGAGAATTATTATCTATCTTCAAAGCTGTTAGTTTGAATAAAATTCATATTTACTTGCCTAAATCATGTCAAAATGTTTTTTAGTCACTCAAACCCCTGACGGGTATTGATATAAGTAAATAATATATATAGTAAATCAGTAAAGGACTGTTAAGTAATAAAATAAACGATTTGTTGTTAAATCTTCAGGAAAATAAATTTTACATTGTATAGTTTTACTATTTGAATCAGTTTAGAATGTTTTATAAAACTTTACAGTGTAAAAAAATATGTAAAAATGAATTTTTTAAACTAGTATCATATGATCTTGTAACATTTCACATTTGTTAAAATTAGGTCCTTGGCTAAAAGACGGTTCATCATATTTAAATTAATTCAAACACATAATTTGATTTTTATATTTTTGTATTTATTTGAATTTAAAAAAATAACAATATATTTTATAAATTAACAAAGTTTACATATTTTGGAAAATATTTTCCATTGTATTATTCTTAAACCAATCACACACTTTCTTCTCTATGTTGAGCTCTCTTTGTTGTCTTACACAACATGCAATCTATTTGTACCTTTGATATATTTGACAATACTGTATAGGCCTGCTGTTCTTTCAAGATGTCGACTACATCAGAGCTAATATTGATAAATATTATAATAACAATAATATTATTTGTTTAAATAATAAATTCACCTGTTAGATATAAATAAATATAAGGTATGAGCTCATGGTTAAAAGGAAATCCAATCTACTAATTGCAGATTTGATTTCTATGATATAATATACATGATCTTTTAAAAAGCTTTTATATTTGGCGGTTTTAGGTAGTGTACAAACACAAACACACAGAAAGAAAAGAGAGAGAGAGAGAGAGAGAGAGAGAGAGATCTGATATTTTTTTAATTATTTGTAGTTATTTATTTAGCTGCCATGCCAAATATGATTTTTTTTATTTAAAGAAGTGTTTTAAAATGAGTTCCAGTTAGGCTAATGAAATCTGAATATCATCAAATTACGTTTAAGAAAAAACTAACAGTGAAAACTGGATCCGAACCTATGACATTACAATCTAAACTTTTCAATTACAAAATCAGGCTCCGTATGAAGATTGTGCAAAGTAACTACAGATTCTATTAGTATGTAGAAGCTTACGTTTTATCTCTCGGATTGAAACTAATATTATTATACATTAGAATCTCATTAGGCTAATATAATTATGTCAAACAAACATATTAAACAAAATCTTTCCATATGGCACATTAGGCTATAAACTTCTTGCTGGTTTCAGCTACTATAGTTATGGAGAATGTCTTTTTTTTGAGGTAGAGTAGAAGAAGGGTGGAAGTATGTTCCAATAACCACAGGTACACTGTCAACAGAACACAGGGATTGTGGAAGCTCGAGATTTGGATCCTTAATATACCGCGTTGCGTACTCGCTAAATGGAGGGTCTATGAACACTTCTAACTCATTGAAATCGTGCTGGTTGTCCGGACAGGGGAGCGCCTGAAACATATCGTATTAAATCAATTTTACTTAAAAATGAAAAATCAGCATAACCGTTGTTAGCTAAAAAACGAGGGAACGAAATGGTTCATTGTACTGTAGCAAGGTCCTATAAAATGTCTGAGGACTGCCAATCCGGACACCAAATACTACGTTAATGAGTTTCAAGTAAAAATAAACTTTTGGACTGTTCTGAACTAAAGTTTACAAGCTGTCCTCTGATATTATATTTGTTAATTTTGTTTAAAACAAACGTAACGGTGAAATATAATTTCGTACAAACGTTTACAAAAATTTATATAAATTATAAATAATTGTTGTATAACTGAGTAAACACTCTAGAACTTATTGACTCGTTTCGAAACAATCGTTTCATTTACGAAGCTAACTGTCTACTCTTTAGTAAATGAAACGATTGTTTCGAAACGCGTCAGCACTTCTAAAGTATTCACTCAGTTATACAATAATTACCTATAGTTTAAACAGTGAATTCAAGATGATTACAATAAGCAACTTTTACATAAATTATTATAATATTCTAAGCTTCTCCTAGGTTGTATTTTAGAATGACAAGCGTCATAATTTTCCGTCATTTCTGACATTGTTAGAACTTGGATCAGTCAGCACTTTCTAAATAGGCTCTTCTTTCTCTGACCAGAACTAGTGACTTAGAATGTTCTGACTTATGGAGGTTCTGACAAGATTTATGGCACTGCTAAAAATCAGAGAAAACTATAATACTTGACATAAACCCATATAAGTTTACAGAAAATGTTATCAATGTGTGCCAGTTGCAATGGGGTACGGACTAGCCCCGCCTACTTTACGGGGTTTATTTCCTCGCTGTATTTCCTACGGCAACAATACAACAAACATAAAAGACATGTCACAATAAATACATCACACTCAATAGTACTATCGCAGTGAATTATGTGCTTCAGAGATTAACAGAAGAGGTCTTTCTTCGATCGAGCTGGGAAGTAGATGTCCTTGAGGTAGACGGTCTTGTAAACATGCTGTATCCTTTACCCATATCCCAGACCAGGGAACTTTAAGTCATTACCTGAATCATTTTTAGGGGAAAGTAGATGTCCTTGATAGAGACGATTTTGTAAACCGGCTGTATCTTTTTCCCATATCCCAGACGAGGGAATTTTAAGTCATTACCTGAATCATGTTTAGGGGAAAGTAGATGTTCTTGAGGTAGACGATCTTGCAAACAAGCTGTATCTTTTTCCCATATCCCAGAACAGGGGAGTTTAAGTCAATTCCTGAATCATATTTAGGGGAAAGTAGATGTCCTTGATAGAGACGATCTTGTAAACATGCTGTATCTTTCTCCCATATCCCAGACCAGGGAACTTTAACCCATTACCTGAATCATGTTGAGGGGAAAGTAGATGTCCTTGAGGTAGACGATCTTGTGAACATGCTGTATAATTTTCCCATATCCCAGAACAGGGAAGTTTAAGTCATTTCCTGAATCATGTTTATGGGAAAGTAGATGTCCTTGAGGTAGAAGATCTTGTAAACATGCTGTATCTTTCTCCCATATCCCAGAACAGGGAAGTTTAAGTCATTATTTGAATCACGTTTAGGGGAAAGTAGATGTTCTTGAGGAAGACGATCTTGTAAACAAGCTGTACCTTTTTCCCATATCCCAGAACAGAGAAGTTTAAGTCATTTCCTGAATCATATTTAGGGGAAAGTAGATGTCCTTGAGGTAGAAGATCTTGTAAACATGCTGTATCATTTTCCCATATCTTAGACCTGGGAACTTTAAGTCATTACCTGAATCATGTTTAGGGGAAAGTAGATGCCCTTGAGGTAGACGATCTTGTAAACAAGCTGTACCTTTTTCCCATATCCCAGAACAGGGAAGTTTAAGTCATTTCCTGAATCATATTTAGGGGAATGTAGATGTCCTTGAGGTAGAAGATCTTGTAAACATGCTGTATCATTTTCCCATATCCTAGACCCGGGAACTTTAAGTCATTACCTCAATCATGTTTAGGGGAAAGTAGATGGCCTTGATGTAGACGATCTTGTAAACATGCTGTATCATTTTCCCATATCCTAGACCGGGGAACTTTAACTCATTACCTGAATCATGTTTAGGGGAAAGTAGATGTCCTTGAGGTAGACGATCTTGTGAACATGTTGTATAATTTTCCCATATCCCAGAACAGGGAAGTTTAAGTCATTTCCTGAATCATGTTTAGGGGAAAGTAGATGTTCTTGAGGTAGACGATCTTGTAAACAAGCTGTACCTTTTTCCCATATCCCAGAACAGAGAAGTTTAAGTCATTTCCTGAATCATATTTAGGGGAAAGTAGATGTCCTTGAGGTAGAAGATCTTGTAATCATGCTGTATCATTTTCCCATATCCTAGACCGGGGAACTTTAACTCATTACCTGAATCATGTTTAGGGGAAAGTAGATGTCCTTGAGGTAGACGATCTTGTAAACATGCTGTATCTTTTTCCCATATCCCAGACGAGGGAAGTTTAAGTCATTACCTGAATCATGTTTAGGGGAAAGTAGATGTCCTTGAGGTAGAAGATCTTGTGAAAATGCTGTATCCTTTTCCCATATCCTAGACCAGGGAACTTTAAGTCATTATCTGAATCATGTTTAGGGGAAAGTAGATGTCCTTGATAGAGACGATTTTGTAAACATGCTGTATCCTTTTCCCATATCTCAGACCATGGAATTTTAAGTCATTACCTGAATCATGTTTATATATGTTTATATATTATCGTATCCTTCATAGGGGATAAATAATAATTAGTATTTAGTACATAGGCGTAAAACTCTAATATAAGTCTTTATGAGTTGATTCCATAGAAAACCTATGAAACTCTAAATGCAAAATTAATTATAAAAATGTTATTGTTGAATTGTTTGTCTTACAATTTAAATATTTATAGATAATATCTTGAAATATTTCCTGTACAAGTAGCTTTACTAGAAATAAAATATTTTCAACAACTCCTTAACCTCACCCTGAAGGTAATCTCCTACATTAGTGTAGCCTAATAACAAGAGTAGCATTTGTAAATGTAAAAATAAAGAAACCATAAATTTAAATAAGTGCAATACTTTGCCGAAGAAAGGGCAACAGGGAAACCAAAGAGGGTTGATGGTAAGGAGCAACTGTCAACTCACTATCGCTTGAGAGATGCAAGTATTAGGGTTACATCGTTTGCAGGAAGCTCGAATAGCCTCGAATAGACGGCGAGGTAGATGAAAACCGAGAAATCCACTTATAAATACCTGTGCACCTATAACCATCATTCTCCTAGAGGAAATTTTCTACAGTAAGATTTCGGCAACGTAGTTGACACTACGAACCATTGTACAAGTCTACGAGGAAACGGTTGTCTTCTTCCAAAATAGAGGCCACATCTCAGACTATTAAATATTAATGCACAGTATTGTTGGGGATGGATATCATGACCTAGGAAGAGGAGTTTAGACTATTACGTTGTCATCCAGCGGCATGAAAAAGATCAGTCGACTTGTACGATGTAATTAGAAGACACCATGGCTCCCTCTCAGAGCCAGATGATAATCGAAGCAATAATAGATTGGGAAATTGCTACGGGCAAACTATGTTACTAGAATCTATCTGCAAGGATGAGGGCCTCGGAAACAGTCCTAGTACTAAGAATGCTTTTCATAATTGGAAGAAAATTTCCGACACATCTGATGAACGTGAGATGGCTCTTCCGTGACATTGAGAGAGGTTAGTATACTTGGAGCTTGCTCAACGGTTTTATTAGTGGCACGACGGATTAAACACTTTGAAGTAGAAAATAAGAAGCTTCCCGAGAAACTTGTAACTTTCGTAAATGATACCTGTAAAGAACTTATAACTGATGCAGCGTAATGAAGGGAGGGATTTGATAAATGGATATCAAGACGTGTTTGAAATTGTTAGCGAACCGAGAGAGTGAGAGAGAGAGAGAGAGAGAGAGAGAGAGAGAGAGAGAGAGAGAGAGAGAGAGAGAGAGAAAGACAGAGAGAGAGAGAGAGAGAGAAAGACAGACAGAGAGAGAAAGAGAGAGAGAGAGAGAGAGAGAGAGAGAGAGAAATGCAGCACCGCATGGTCATCGGAAACGCTAAGCTTATCTGGTCCTCAGAAAACCACACCTGGCGAAGCGTGAAGAAGAGGAAGCAGTCATCAAAGAGATGGAAAGTGACGATATCATAGAACTATCAAACAGTCCATGAGTTTCACCCGTTCTACTAGGGAAGAAGACAGACGGATCGTCATATCCTGTGTGGATTTTCGGTTACTTAAGCACGTAGCCAAGAAGTTACCCCGGATAGCCGACGCCTTCAGATACACTAGAGGGGTGTAACAGGTTTTCGACATTGAGCATCAAGAGCGGATACCAGCAGGTGGGTGTGACTCCATAAAACAAGGAGAAAACAGCTTTTTCAATCGGAGAATGACTATGGCATTTCAATGTAATGTCATTTGGCCTCTGCAACGCCCCCGCCACTTTCGAGAGGCTTATGAAAATTGGTTCAAGAGGGTTATCATGAGAAACCGGTTTAGTTTACCTCGACGATATCATTGTGATGGACAAGTCCTTTAAGTACCTCTTAGGGAATCTAGAGCTAGTACTGGAGAGACTTTCGAGTTGTTAACTTGAATTCGAATAAAAAAATGTGTAATTTTTCTCGGAAGCAAATAAAATACCACGGCCTTTTAATATCTGACAAAGGTGTTTCAGTCGACCCAAAAAAGATTAGTGCAATCTAGCGAGTTCCTCGCGACAAACACGAGGTCCGTGTTTGAACTGTGGTATTGTTACTGAGCTTTTGAGCAACGTTTCGCAAATGTGGCTAAGCCCCTTACTAAGCTCACGGAGGAAAGACTGGTTTTCAATTGAGATACCCCATGTCAAGAAGCATTTTAAGATTAAAAAAAGCATAATGCAGTGCTTCCATCTTGACTTACCTAAAATCTGAGAAGGCTAGATTATTTTTGAAACAGACATCAGCAATAGAAACTGTTAAAACAGAAACTAGCGGTGTCTCGATTACAGGATGGGGAGACACCGATATTTCAGTAACTCATTGTCGAAGCCCGAACGCAAATACTACGTGACTAGAAGGGTCTCCTGATCGTTGTTAAAGTCATGGAACAATTTCTTAAGTATTTGTAAAGTCGGTGATTTCTTTTAACAAAATATGGCCCTTCAGGGTTGATAAGGTAAGTTTGCTCGTTGGATTGAAAGCTCCAAAATTTTGACTCTGTGTCAACATATCGCTCTGCCCTAGCCGTGGAAATGTTGATGCACTTTCAAGAAAACCTTGCTTAAACAATCTGTAGCATTTTGTCCACCATGAACACAAGGGGGCTTCTGTGAAAATGATAACTGTGGTTGACAACTATTAGAGAAATTTCGAGGTATCTAGAAACCAAGAAAGTAACTCTGATTTAAGGTACTTGAAAAAACTGGAAGAAATTAAAGAACGGAAGCCCGGACCTGGCAGAAAGCGGCTAAGTTGTCGTGAAGTATGAAAGTATACTGGACTTAGAGAGGCTCCATCTTGATGGATGATGGTCTGTTGAAGTGAGTGATTAACGGGTTTATAAGTACTGTTTTCGAAGAAAACGATACCCGAAATACTGAAACAGGTGCATGATGGTGTGTGAGGAGTACGCTTTAGAGTTCAGACGACCTTGGGGAAGGCACGTAAACGATTATACTGGGAGAACCTGAAGGAAGGCGTCGAAAAATGGTGCAAACACTGTATATAATAGGCAGGAGTTAACTGTCCAGTCAGAAGAAGAAAAGTTCCACTGAAGTGGTACAACAAGGGTGTTTCGTTTGAGCGATTAGCAAGCGACTTGGCCGTCTCATTTCCTGTGACAGAGGATGGTAACACAAGATATATTAGCTTCTGTAGATTATTTCAGTAAATGGGTGGAGTCATACGTTCCATCGAATCAAGAAGCTGTAATCATATTGGATATATTAAAAAAGCATTTAGTAAGTTGATTTGGCGTCTCCTAACAGCTGCATTCAGACCAGGGAAGGAACTTTGAGTCAATGCTCTTTTCTAAGATGTGCGGAACACTTGGCTTCTGATAAGCCGGGAGAACTACCATATACATGGAATCGGATGGAGTGTTGGAGCTAATGAACGGAAAACTACCATATACACGGAATCGGATTTAGTAGTGGAGCTAATGAACTGAGAACTACCATATACACGGAATCGGATGGGGTGGTGGAGCTAATGAACCGAGAACTACCATATACACGGAATCGGATGTGGTGGTGTAGCTAATGAACGGAGATCTACTTTATACACGGAATCGGATGGGGTGGTGGAGCTAATGAACGGAGAACTACCTTATACACGGAATCGGATGGGGTAGTGGAGCTAATGAACGGAGATCTACCATATACTCGAAATCGGATGGAGTGTAACAAGGGGTAGTGTAACGGGCAAGGCCCCACCTGTGATTTACGGCAAACGGCTTGCAAGTAACAAGTTTGTAAGTCCTTTAACGTTTGAGCGGGCACAAAAGCCACACCTTTCTGGTATCGTCTAGAATTTTCTTAGAAGTGATGCGACTAGAAATTACGAAAAGTTGCTAGAAGGGGCAAGTCGATATATAAGAGTTTTGTTGAGCATGGAAAGCAGTCAGTGTTTGTGATGTAGTCTAGAGAGTAAAACACTCTAGTGTGATGTAGTAGAGAGTCTAGAGAGCTATAGGGTTAGAGTGACGTGTTAAGTATAAGCAGACTATTAGCAACTCAGTAGTTATTATAAGACCTAATTAAAAAAGCGTTTGAACGCTTTTATAAACGTAAAGTATGTAAATAATAATAGCCATAAATGTATTTTACAAAACCAATGAAAATTTGAAATCTTATATTTTGATTGGTATATGTTTTGTTTCATTTAACAAATGATAAAGTATCTTTTTTTTGTTCTGAAAATGACAATATCAGAAAACGATAAAATACTCATTAGTCGAGACCACTGTAAAAATGGTTTTCGAATCGATAAAATATCGGCTGGCGAGCTATAGGGTTAAAGAGAATTTACATAATTTAAATGAAAAATTGTATTTATTTAAAAAGCCTAAATGGTATACAATTATCACCAAACCGTTTGGAGTAAGGATAAAGAACGGTTAAACTAAGTAGTAACTACTAGAGTTTATTATCACAACAATAGCAACAATTAGTAAAGTGAAATAAATTTTTTATTATTTTACAAAATTTACTAAGAAATTTCGTAATTGTATATTTATAATATCTACCAACGGAATTGTGAAATTCTTACCTGCTATTTTATTTATAACGAATGCGACAAAGGTACCTGCTTTTATAAATGAACCTGAAACGCTGTAACCTTCAGACCTCACAAATCATATGGGCTATGTTTATGCTTCGTCAGGAATTGTTATTGTTATCGATTCTCAGCTTTGAAGTGTTAAAAATATTCTTCTAAATTGAGTGTTTTAAAGTTGTTTACGAAGTAATGATTATTTAACTTACCTTATTGAAATGAATAGAAACAATAATAATAATAAAAATAATATTAATAATAATAATGAAAATACATTTTTTTCTAAAAAAATACTTTCAAAAGTAAATATTTTGTGTAATTTTAATTTTTAAAAACACGGAAGCTGTTACTTAATGAAACAAATCTGTCGGTGGAGACAAGAACTAGACAGTGTAGGAACAATATCGTGGATGTCTATGCATCAATAAATAATGTTCACAAAAATCCTTTCTAATGAGAGATTTTGTAAAATACACTAACTGTAATACATTGTATATAGAATCTCTCTCTCTTTCTCTCTCTCTCTCTCTCTCTCACACACACACACACACACACACACACACACACAAATCATAATCATTTGAGATTAGTAACCTACTTGGTAAGAAATAAAGAGGGATTTTAAAAATTATTCCAACACACAATTTGTAGAACTTAAAACCATACCATGATTTATCTATTTCTTCATCTTTAAGCACGCCGTCTTCTTCGAAATGTTACCGCTGTCTTAGTTTGCTATGACCTACGTTCAAATTTTGTCTTCAGTACAAAGGTGCATGCTAAATAAAATCACACCGTAGATTATCATTTTCTTCATTAAGGACCATATTTTCTCACAATATTGACGAACATTATAACTATACGTTCCGAAAGTGCTAGAACTGTTTGTTGGTGAAACTATACATCTCACAAGTTCCTTAACCAGAAGTTTGTCTGCTTCCGCTATTTAGTACGGCATTCTGTGCACTATGATTCGAAGCAGTTTTTGAGTCCCTCAACGAGCCGCAATAATTGCAAATTTCGATTTTTGTTTGTAATTCTATACGTTTTCTAATGAGTGTTAGTAATTCACTATGTCTCTGATATTCTTGGCATCTATACACTACAACAATAGTTCAAAGACTTAGTATTGATATTATTAAATATAGAACTGACTTTCATTCATTTCGTAGAACAGAATTGGCAGCCCAACATCTCATAAGGGATAATTATAAATCAATGGGTTTTCTAACATTCAAAAACAACAAGGAAAAATGCTAAAACTGTATAACGATAGAAATACACACGAATTGTAATAAAGAGCTTAATTCATGCAATCTTTGAATCAAAATATTATCTTTTAAAATTTTCCCAACAGCTTACATAACGTTACAAAGGTAAATAATTACTGCAGCATTTCGCTTTTCCCGATAATGTCCAAAAACGCCTAAAAATGCCCCCTGTAGTAAAGGCAACTATAGTGAAAGAGACTGGATTCAGCGTCAACTACATTTTAAAAATAATTTAATAAATACTTTGCATTTACAGATCTAATAAATCTTTACGTACCTAAAACTCAGGATCATCGTGAATGTAGAAAAGCTACAATCGAGAATAAACATTCAATACGTTGAACCGAATTCTGAAGAAAGGTAATATGCCTGTACTAGTAGACTTTAGGAATCCACTTTATTCAAATTAAAATATTTTGTTTGATGTTCAAGCAATTCGAAATTTAAATAAGATTTAAATATTGGATGGATTATAGACTTTTCAATTTCGTAGCGGTGAAAATCGTACGGGATAATGTAATATACTTGACGAAGCGACAATATTAGAGCACTTTATCTGCCGGTCTTAATATCGGCGTTTCCCCGGGAATTGTCAAAATATTTTAAGCTTATTTTAAAATAATATGTACTTATCTGTTGTTCGCTCACCACACCTAAGAAAGGAAATATGTTTCTTATCTGTAATATGTATAAAGACTTTTTTTCATAGCGTAAATGATGCCTAAAAAACTCTGCCGGGCCAATAGTAAGTAGTATGAAGCTAATTGCTTAATACAGTGCATTCATTTTTCCAAAAATAACAACAGCGGTTGAATAGTACTAATAAACATAAGTTTCTAACAACAATGTCGGGACTAGTAGCCCGATAGTATTTGGTTCAGCCTACTGGGTCGTCGGGTCAATTAGCCTGACTTGTGAGATAAAGTGTTAGACTACTATAGTGCTTTCTATTAGTAGCACAGCATCTGATTAAACGTTCATAGAAAACAACATTACTATATTGTTTTCAATTATTAAACAAAATCATTTTAATCATTCATTAGCAACAATATTACTATATTGTTTTCAATTGTTAAACAAAATCATTTTAATCATTCATTAGCAACAATATTACTATATTGTTTTCAATTGTTAAACAAAACCATTTTAATCATTAATTAGCAACAATATTAATATAGTGGATAATTAGGGATAAAAAATTGTTTAAACGTTTGTAAGTAATAATATTACAAGTGTTTTCAACCAGTAAAACAAAATTTGATTTAAAATTTGGTCTGTATAATATTAAATTTTTAAAAGAGATATAATCTTGTGAGATCTATTTCTTGTGTTACTATTGAATTCCTTTTTTTTGATAAAGATATATTTATATATATATATATATATATATATATATATATATATATATATATATATATATATCTTTGTTACGGGGAGTATCTGATGATGACGTTTTGGTTAAAATGAATCTCCTGAGGAATGAACCTCTGGAGAATTTTCGTGTTACACGTTAGCTGTGGAACGCTGCGTTTAGTGGCTCAAGCATCTCAAAAAGTCATCGGCGCGAGGAACGAGATGGTTTCATAAGATCCCCCTTAGCATTGAGAGCTTCGATGCCAAAGTTTGACAGCAAGTTAAACTTCCTTTTAACCACACAAAAATAGTGAATAAAAAACGTTTCTCCAGTTAAAATGTATGTTATTTGTTAAAATTGTTTGGCTGCAATTTTGTTTTTTTTTTTTAATTTCAATTAAACATGTTTTTAAAATTATAAGTTAACAAACATTTTGTTGTTTCATTTATATCCTTAAGATACACGTATGATAATTACATTAAAATTGTATGGAGTGTAGAGTAAAAAAACAAAAATAGATTGTGTTATCACACAACACAGCGTGCTAGACCAGACCTTCCTTTAGGGTGTTAGTATACGCATTTTACCGATTTTTGAGTCTTTTGCGCTACCGGAAATTGAAATTTTTTTAGATTATTAATTTGGTTTTTTATTTCTTAACCCATTTAATAAAAGATTTTCACTATAAAATATTATTGATTAGGCACTGTAAAAATACTTGTAAAATGACGGATTTTCGAAAAACCACAAATTTTTAAGTACGATCCGCTAGCTGGGGGTTCAATGTATATTTGATTTTTACCTTTCATTTTACTTATCTACTCTATTGACTAGTTTTCCGCGGTATAGCGTTTCAAACAATAAATTTTTTTTCGACCCACTCTAATATATATATATATATATATATATATATATATATATATATATGTCTTTGGTAAACTTTAAAATAACCTTTTGGTAAATTGGTAACATTTAAATACGACAAACATATCACAGTAGCTTACAAAAGCTTAATTGACATCAAAGGTTTTACTCAAAATATTTTTTTTTTTGCAAAGTGTATAAAATATTACCATTTGAATAATTTGCAAGAGGGGCGTTAATACACACCTGCTTAACCTTCGAATTCACTGGTATCTTTATCAGCACAGAAACAATAAATCGTTCCTGAAAATCCATTTATCGTACTATCGTTGACTTACCTCGTTCACTTGAAGGACAATCGCAAGATAGCAGGCCATCCGCAATGCTCCCATCTTGTTTTACTTTGTGTTCGTGCAGTGACACAAAGAGTTGCTTTTATACCATGAGGATTGGTAATCTAATCAATGTTGTGCTATCGATTATCATACTATCTTTAGATAAGTAGCACGTAGTTTGATAACTCTGTTAGCATCGATTTATCTAACAAAATATTTCACGTGAGGTTGTTCGATACTATTTTAAATATTTTAAAAGCAGTCGTTAATCTGAAAATACGCTACGATAACCATTAATTTCTTGTTAATTTTACAATACTGTAGTGTAGTAGTAAACATTTGAAAATTCCTGCTACTATATGTAATTTTTTCACTGCTAGGGTCTAATGTCTTTCTAATTATACGAATATCTCTGAGCGTTGGATATTATTTTAAAAAAATTCCCATCTTTTTCTTAGTAGGACATGTGGACGACATAGCTATCCTTGTTAGAGAGCCATTTGAAGAGGTCCTCAGAGACCTGCTTCAAGAGGCTCTCAATGTAACAGAAGCATGGTGCAGGGAAAAGCACTAGGCATTCACAGAAATCTGTGGCACTCATCTTCACAAGCCGATATCAAACTAAACCGCTGGAGATGATGGAAATTGGTAATACCAAAATAAGCTATGTTGAGAGCTCTAAATATCTGGCAGTTATTCTGGATAGGAAGCTACTCTGGCGTGAGGACTTGGAGGGTAAGTGCAAAAAAGCCATAGCTTGCCAATGCAGAGGTGCGATAGGCATGAATCGTCGCCTCAATCTTTGCCTCAATCGTCTGGTGGGTCAGGGCACAGAAAGAAACAAATAGAAGAGTGTTGGTTCACGTGCAGGGGCTCTTCCTTAGAGGCATAACACCTACGAGGAGGAGTACGCCATGTTTAGCTATGAGGGTTATGTTGGGTTTTCCATCCTTGGGTCTTCAAATTAGAATGGAGGAAATGAAAACTGCATACCGGCTAAGTTGTCTGGGCTGTTTAAGACAAGTAGCAAACGACATAAGCAGCTATATGGTGATTAACTGAAGAATCTCTGGATAGAACCTCAAGGGGAAAATACAAAATCCATGTTCCTGCAAGGGAGTGGCCAGAGTGTAGACCTAAACATGGTGAAATTCGGTTCATTGATGGGTCCAAGATGAAGAAGGAGTGGGAACCGGCTTTAGTGGACCGAGATACTAAGACAGATTCTGTCTTCGCCTAGAAGACTACAACTCTGTTTTTCAGGTGGAGGTGCTCGCGACCAAACTATGTGCTGAGGAGGTAATAATAGGGTCTGGCAAGAGAGGCAAGACCATCTAGATTTGCTCTGGATTTGAAGGCTTCAAGTAAGGCTAGTGCCAGCTCCGGGACTATAGCTTCTCTAACTGAGCTGGGTACGTATAGTTCACTCAACTTAAACTGGATTTCAGAACATTCTGGCTGGATAGGGGATGAAAGAGAGGATGGCTTTTCAAAACAAGGGTATATAACTCAATGACCCTTGCTGACGGCAGTGGGCATGCCGCCTCAGGAGGAGCGTAAGAGGATCACGGCACATATAGACCGGTTGTGCAGGGAAGAATGGAATGCGACCTTGGGGTGCAACAAATCCAAGGTACTGTGGGGTTACTCGGGAGACTTGTGGGGCAACTAACTCAGAGTTACTGTGGAACTGGTCACAAGCCGTGGGAATCTGAGGGGTTCCAATACAAAATTGGAAGGTCTAGGTCCCCTGTGTGCAAGAGATCCGACGAGGACCAAGAGGAAAGCCCAATCCACGTACTCTGTGAGTGCCCTGGTTTGGGACCTACAAGGAGAAAGTTGTTTGGCTGGCAGTTATGTACACCAGAGGATATCAGGAGATTTAGGATCAGGTGAGAACTTGCATTCTGCAAAGAGGTAGGTATCCACTAAGCTAATCATGTGGTAGGGATGGAAAGAGATTATAAAAGCTGTAGCTAAGCTCTACACTGAGAAGGTCCGCTTGAGTTTTGTTAATAAATAATTATTAGCTCTATCAAATGATATTCTTTGCAGTAGTAAGTTTTAAAGAAATAGACTATAGGCCTATAAACATCATAGCTTATTTTAATGTTTATTACGTTATATTTTTTTCAGTAACAATGGTGTTAGAACATTTAAAGTATCTGAAATGTTATTTTAGAAATATTTAAATTTAAAGGCACGAAAAGACATTAATATAAATTTGTGGTGATTCTACCTACAAATAGGCTCATATATTTCACTACTGAACTCCGAAGTTTAACTGAACTGTTGCAGCAAACATTTGTTATAACCTAAAATATTCAAACTCACCTTAACACTAAAAATATTGTAATAAATACCGAGAGTTACTGTATAAATGGAATCAGATTTGAAATTACGTTATGGTAAAATAGTTCGTCTAACATTATTGTAGTTTACGACTAACCTTTAATCGGCGGAAAAATTGGAGCAATGAACTGTTTATGTGTGTCAATGACAATGAACTTTCATTAGCAAAATCAGCATATCTAGGTATTGTCATGTGATAAACATTTATTACTAAGCACATCTAGCTTCGAACACTTAATTACAAAAAAATTATTTAAAATAGTTAAAGAGTTTTGTGTTACACATAGTAACTAGTAATTAATATTCAAGAAACCAATAACATAATAATAAAATTGTCAACATAATTAAGAGATTTTTTCGTGCAAGAACTGTTTAAAGTATTTATTAAGAAAACATTAAATATATTAAATTATGAAATTAATTGTTGCTACCGTAGAAGTATAATCCTTTAGAAATCTCACAATTATATTTATTTATAAGTAAAAAAGAAATTGATGTTATAAGAAAGCAACTAAGGTTATAAATCGGCGCCTAAAAGATTTAACCTCTCAGTTGCGGTTAAAATGATTTTAGTCATATAATTTGAATAACGAACGTTTTTCTAATCAAATATTTCTATTTAACGAAAAAGCTTTATTCTTTGAAAAATTATTAAAAAGCAGAGTTCTTTATTTTTCTTTAATTTATTTTAATGCTTTCATATACTCGAATACAATGAAAAAACCTACTGTTTTAAGCTTATCTTTAACTATAGTAACAGAATCTTCAAGAACATACAGCTCCGGGTATATCATAGCACCGGGCGCAGAACGCGAAGTGTTCCCTACTATGGTAATGTAGCCCCATGTTTTTTTTTGGAATGCATTAAAAAAATTGTTCATTATACCACCTATGACATTCCATGTGTAATATAGTATCTTTATTAAAAATCTCTAAAACAATCGGTCAATGAGTTTTTGAGATTTTTGTTTTTACAAACAAACGCTCTCTCTTTATATAGTACAGTTTATACAATAAGTAGTAAGACTTTGTAACTCGCCAAACGCGGCGTTTAGAATAATTGTAACTCACCTGGATTCAACACAGCGAATGGAAATAGTGAGTTTAACACAATTTATGGAATCGTTATGATCTCATTAAAAATAAAATTTAAAGATATTTTCAAATATCTCTCGAGAGGAACTAGTAGTTTTATTTTTCATGTGGTAATGAAAGATAGGAATAAAATGTATATACATTTGAGTGACCCAAGTTTCTGTCGGTTTTATCTAAATACCTTAATTTCTACTTTGAAATATTTCGTAGGCGTTAATAGTGGCAGTGGCTATTCGTTTTAAAACTGCTGAAAAAATTATTTTTCTAGAATAATGCAGAGATTTATGATTTGTAACATACTTACATAGACAATTATAACAATTTGAATATATAGGCCTATATATTTTAATTTTGAGTAGTAATAAGGCTGTAAAATGTACAAACAAGAGAAAGAAGTTTTTAAAACATAATAAATAATAAAATGAAATAACAATAATCGATACGTTTTCAACAAAATAAGGTTCGAAAGCATTATATGTTTGGAACGTCGTATATCATTCACAAGTTAAATATGGATACATGATTGAATAGACATAAGCTATGAGATGATGTGGGAGCTTGCCACTTGTAAAAAAGATTCCAATTTATGCAGAGTATATACTATCCATCCTTACAATATAAACAGTTACCATTTACGTCTTCATCTGCATCATGCACGAGGTCAAATATATTATTCATATTTAGAGTGTAGAAGGCGTTGAGTATCAGACATTTCAATCAACATGTAAAGCATTAGATATTTTCGAAGATTTGAAACGGTGGGATTATTCTCTTGAAAGAGCTACACTAAGCCGTTGATCGTTTAGAATGAAAACAAATTATTGTCTATAATGTTGGCATTCTGACACTTGCCTGACTTTAACGTTCGGAAGAAATATTAAAATATAATGTTTTTAGAAGATATCAGGTATTCATCTTATAAATTTGCCCAAGTTGATGCAGAATTAAATGAAATTCAAACTTGTTGTTTATTGATAATAGAAGATTGAGTATTATCTTTGGGCGGTTTGAATTTAAAAGAGTCTGGCTTACCTCCGCTAAATAGGTCTGAAGAAATTTTAGGAAATAGAGAACATTTAAGAGAAACAAACTATGACGTGACTGCCTTAAATAGAGTGCTATTAATGACAAAGCCCCTGCACTTGACGTAGGTGATGTATACCACCAAATTTTATATATAGGATTCAGTTAATGTTGATAAGCTATTATTTTTTAAAATGCCCCGGAAGGTACAGGAAATACATTTATTATTAACTTAATTTTGGGAAAAAATAGAAACTATCATACAATTGTTTTGGAATCTGCTTTATGAGGTATTGATGCAACGTTATTAGATGGAATAAAGACAGCGCACCTAGTCTTAAAAATTGCCACTTGATATTAACACCTTCAATCACCATATTGTAATATTAACAAACAAAGTAATATAGCCAAGTTTCACAAAAGTGAAGTGTTAGAGCCTAATGCCACTCCAATTTAGATTTATGCTTTAAATAGCTCTCTCACGGAAATGAACTCTCTTAAGAAGAAATAAACTGATGTTAGGGTTCACCGTTCTATTAGCAGCTGACTTTCTTCAAGTTCTAACACTTCTACAAGAGGGACGCCAGCTAATGACGTTGATGCCTGTGTAAATTCATTTCATACCTGGCCTCGAATCATCAACATTTCTTTTAAGGGGACCCGGACGCTTCTATACTGACCATGTTAAATTGGCCAAATTCAGGACCACTTTTCTCAAAAACTATTAAAGATATCAGTCATAATTTTTATTATGAAAAAAATTCTAAAACATTAATTTATTTATCAATTAAAAAATCCTCATGTTAAAGTGTACACCTTCTATCACATTATTTGTGGTAAAAATTTCGGTTTGATATCTCTTATAGTGTTTCAGAAAAGTGGTCCACCATTTAAACAAATGTAATATTCGGGAGAGTGCAAAAAAACTAAATAACCTAGTGTCGGAATTAGGCCTGTAATACATTCACTTATAATCTAATCTTAAAATATGCCAGCTTGGGTCATCTTGGTCCTTTTCACAGTCCTCTACACTTCTTTTCCCCTGCCTCTTCTTCTGTCTGGCTTTTTCCTTGATCTCCGCAGTCGTTCGAATAGAATCTTAAATTCGGCTTTTGTGCAGTTCCATCATAGCTGTTACAGTATTTTTACCAACACCTACTCCAAGTTTTTCCTGCGCTTTGCACTCCACTTTTAAATGTTGCAACTGCATCATACACACCAAAATGCAATGTTTTTATTCCGACAAACCCAGTTTTCGGAAGTCTTGCCCAAATTTGGGTTGGGCGTTTTACTATGTAGTTACTTAGCAATTCTTTTCCAGAGAGACTTTTAAAGACAGATTTTATACATTTCATAATATCAGAGGGAATAGGCTTTCTGTGTTTATAAGAGCCTATTTGATTTTTTGTCAGTGCCTTGTGGGCACAATCCATGCTAAGGGTCATCGTCTGTCGATACTTTGTGGTAATAAATTGCTCATATATCCTTTCACATACCCTCTACACTATCTGAAATTGCTCTAAGGGCTCTAACAATAGTAGGTTTGCAATTAGACTATTACTGCCCTTGATGACCGGTTCTATCTTTCTAAACCTTTTCCGTCTTTGGATTTTATACCCTTATTTTTAGATTTTAATCTTCGCAGCCTTGTCCCCATTCTCTTCTGTACATGTCCAATACATTCGAGTTTGCTTACTTGACAATCATTGCCATAGTCTCTAAAGAAATTACTTTTCAATAGAGAAACATATTAGTACTACATAAAGTGCAACGTCTACCATTGCTGCATTCACTTCTGTTTTTGAGATCGCGCTCTGCATACATTAACTAAATATTTTTTTTACCATGTTATGGAGTTAAATTTTGGTTAGATAAAGTTTGGTCATTTGAAGTAGCCCCATTTAAAATAGTCGACGGAAGCTACTAAAACAGTTATAGAAATATATCTCAACGGCTGAAAACACTAACTTCACAGTTAACTCATGCTGAATTCCTCGTAAAAACGTATCCACTATCGATGGATAATCTGGCGGCTATATAATACTATCCCAGAATCACGGCAGGCATTACCAGAAAACTTCTTGACCTAATCAGCCTTACAACAAACTAGATAGGTGGTGCAACTTTCATTCAACTCAAATGATTTGGCAATCATTAACCTTAAATATCTGACGAATGAATGGTTTCACATTTACACCAACATTTCCTACTTGCGGGAAACAAGAGGAGCAGGAGCGGATGGTTACGTGATCTATTTAAAAAAAATATTGGCAGTGGGAAGCAATGGCAGTGGTATGAT